>NDFG01000174.1:443351-506361 GCA_002167245.1 Sporophila hypoxantha
AAGATCTCTGGTAATACCCAGCTTCAGAGATCTCTGGATCGCATCCCGCACAGAGTCTGGATATTAACCCGTCAGAGATCTCTGGTATAACCAAGCTCAGAGATCTCTGGATATAACCCAGCAATGATCTATGGATATTACCCAGCACAGAGATCTCTGGATAAGACCCAGCACAGAGATCTCTGGATCCTCCCAGCACGAGAATTTTCTGATAGTAACGCCAACAGGATCTCTGGGATATAACCGACAGAGATCTCTGGATCCATCCAGCACAGAGATCTTGGATATAACCAGCCAGGGTCTCTGGATATAACCAGCCAGGATCTCTGGACTAGTAACCCAGCCCAGGGATCTTCTGGAATATAACCAAGCCCGGGATCGTGCTGGATATAACCACTCGAGATCTCTGGATATAACCCAGTCAGGGATCTCTGGTCCACCCAGCACAGAGATCTCTGGATATACACGCTCAGGGATTCTCGGATATAACCCAGCTTGGGCAATCTCTGGTATCACCCGAGCACAGAGGATTTGGATTATAACCCAGCCAGGGATCTTGGGATATGACCAGAACAGGGATCTGCTGGATATAAGCCCGCCCAGGGATCTTGGATGATAACCAGTCAGAGATCTCTGGATATTAACCCCAGTCAAGATCTCGGTAGTACCCGCCCAGGGGATCTCTGGGTTAACCCAGCCAGGATCTCTGGTTAAACCAGCCAGATTATCTCTGGGATCCATCCAGCTTGGGGATTTGGATTACCAGCCCGGGATCTCTGGATTACCCAGCTCAGGGATCTTGGATCACCCAGCACAGTAGTCTCTGGATATTAACCCAGGCTAGGGATCTTCTGGATCACGCCGCACATGAGATCTCCTGGATATACCCAGCTTGGGTCTCTGGATATAACCCAGCCAGAGATCCTGGATAAACCCGCTCAGGGATCTTGGATTAACCAGGCTCGAGATCTCTCGATATAACCCAGTCCGGGATCTCTGGAGTATTAACCCAGCAGAGCATCTCTGGATATAACCAGCTCGGGAATCTGATATAACCAGCACAGAGATTATCTGGATATGACCAAGCACGAGAATCCCTGTATCACCCCAGCACAGAGAACCTGGATCCACCCCAGTCAGAGATCTCTGACTGATACGCAGCCAGGGATCCTGTATCCACCCAGGCCCAGGATTCCCGAGCTCTGGATACCAAACTGGTGCTTGAGATCCCTCATTTCCATTAACGTGGGCTGAGGGCAGAGCGGCATCACGTGGTGGCACAACAGAAAAGCCTTTTCCTCGTTTAAGCCAATTTAACATTTTTAGCTGTCCATAGATATGTAGCCCTGTTAACACAGCCATCTGGTTGTTCAATGAAAATAATTTAAATTGCATATTTTAAATAGAGTCTGCTTGCAGTACTTGAAAACTTTCGCTACTTTTACTTGCAAAGTTAATTTCCAAACTGAACAAGTGCAGGCAGCAGAGATGTCGGAATTGTTGTCTGATTGTGCATCATAAACATAAGATTCCATTTCCACTTTCTGAGCAGTGATTACAGTACGAATAAGCTGCTGCAGCCTCAGATTTGTCCGATGAAAAGCTGCCTTGTAGCTTTTTATATCCAATTTCCTGAGGTTGGTCAATTTCAGTTGCAGGCTGAATTAAACCAGATTTGATTTATGTAGAAGAACTGTAGTTGCAGGCTGCTGAAGTGTGTACAAGTGGGAAAGGCTCTTGCTGAACACAAACCAGATTAATTGGAACTGAAGGAGGAAGACAAGAGGTACAGCTTGTTTCCTGCTTCCTTTCCATGAGGATGMGATCCAAAAGCAGCAGATCCTTCTTCTCTGACTCAGCAATGCCACTGAAGGTAAATCTTGTGGCAAAGCCCTGGCCAGCATTCAGAATCCTGCAGCACTTGGTGAACTCCTGAGCCCATCCCATCCCATCCCATTGATCACATCCTATTATCCCATCCCATCCCATGGATCCCATCCCATCCCATCCCATCCCATCCCATCCCATGGATCCCATCCCATTGATCACATCCCATGGAGCCCATCCCATCCCATGGATCCCATCCCATCCCATGGATCCCATCCCATCATCCCATCCCATTATCCCATCCCATCCCATCCCATTATCCTATCCCATTATTCCATCCCATCCCATTGATCCCATCCCATTATCCTATCCCATCCCATCCCATTATCCCATCCCATCCCATCCCATCCCATCCCATCCCATCCCATCCCATCCCATCCCACCCCTCACCTCTTTCCTGAACACCTCCTTGCTTTTCTTGGCCAGCTCGCTGGATGTGTCGGCTTCTGCCGTCTTGGGCTTCTTGGAAGACTGGAGATGGGAACACAGGGATGGAAATGATTCCCGGATTCTGCCTTGGGTGCAGCGCTCCTGTCCCACAGCCAGGTGGGCAGCACAGCTTCCAGCCCATTCCCAGGGACATTCCCAGCCCATTCCCAGGGGCATTCCCAGCCCATTCCCAGGGGCATTCCCAGCCCAATGCTTGCACTCTCCCCAGTCCAATCCAGACCTTCCCAGCCTAATCCCAATGACCTTCTCAGCTCAATTCTGTGGAACTTCCAGGCCCATTCCAGTGCTCCCCTCAGCCCATTCCCAACACCCTTCCCACCCTTCCCACCCTTCCCAGCATGTTTCCCAGGCTGATCCAGGTACAATTCCCAGACAAATGCCAGTACGCTCCCACCCCAAACCAGGGATTTCCCAGCCTGGTCCCATGAACTTCCCTGCCCCCTCCTGGGGCTCTTCCCAGCCTTATCCCAGCAAACTTCCCTACCCAGCCCTGGTGCATTCCCCACTTCAATCCTGGTGAACTTTCAGGTGAACTTCCCAGTTCATCCCAGTGAARTTCCCAGCCCAATCCCAGTCTGATCCAGGCACACTTCCCAGCTGATTCCTGGTGAGCTTCCCAGCCCAGTCCCAGCACACTCCACACCCCAAAGCAGGCATTCCCAGCCCAATTCCAATGAGCTCCCCATCCCAATGCCAGCAGGCTCCTCGCCCCAATCCAGGCACAATTCCCAGTCTGATCCCAGCACAGTCCCCAGCCCAGTCCCAGCTTTTCCCAGCCTTGCTCCTGGCACTCCCCAGCTTGGACCTGACACATTTCCCAGCCCAATCCTGGCACAATTCCCAGCACACTCCTGYGCTGGGAGGCACAGGGACCACTCCTTGTTCTTGTTTTCTTTGGAAAAAAAGCTGGAAAAAGAGCAGGAGGGGGTCCTGGGAAGTCAGGCTGGTCCATAGTGGGAATAATAATCCACCTGTGGTGGTGGATTTTCCTTCAGGAATTCCCTGGGAGGGCTGGGGCCCCCAACAAGCATTCACACGGATTATCTTTAGCTACAGTCAAGATAAAGGGAATTTTCTAGGAATTTCTGGCTGCTTCCCTGAGTACTGATTTACCAACAGAGCAGAATCCACTCCAGCTGCATCCCGGAGCCCATCCCTTCACTCTGGATCCACACCCACCTCCCACACACTCCCATCCCAAACTCTGTGACCTCCTTGGAGCCTAAGAAGGGAAAAGCAGCAT
This sequence comes from Sporophila hypoxantha, assembly GCA_002167245.1. Lineage (NCBI taxonomy): Eukaryota > Metazoa > Chordata > Aves > Passeriformes > Thraupidae > Sporophila > Sporophila hypoxantha. Next base: position 446,932 of record NDFG01000174.1, read on the forward strand.
CCCTGCACCAGCAGCATTTTCTGGGAGAGGCCTGGGATCCAGGTCATCCCAACTTGGATTGTAAGGACAGGAAGAACAAAAGGATTTGTTAAAGGTTTGGAAAGCTGGGGGAGGTCTCTCCTTCTACTCTTTGATGATGTCCCAATATTTCTTTTAATTTAAAAAATCCCACTCTTTGAAAGTACTTGACACTGAAAAAAAGCAGGAAAAAAATCCCTTTCAATCCCTAAAAATGTGCCTGGCTGTAGGGCAGAGCTGCAAAATCCCAGGAGCAAAGGGACAGGGTGTAAATCAGCCGTGCCAGGGAGGTTTTATGGCCGAGGCTTGGCCGGAGCAGGGACATCAAAGCTCCTGCTCCAGCCCCAGGCTCGGCTGCCACTTCAAAAGGCCGGGAATGGGGAGCAGATGGCTCGGGATGGCTCCGGCACCCAGCCCTGCAGTGCTGCATCGGCAAAGTCACTCCCAAACCCCTCCTCATTCCCAAACCCTCATCATTCCCAAACCCTCATCATTCCCAAACCCTCATCATTCCCAAACCCTCCTCATTCCCAAACCCCTCCTCATTCCCAAACCCTCCTCATTTCCAAACCCCTCCTCATTCCCAAACCCTCATCATTCCCAAACCCTCATCATTCCCGAGTCCCTCATCATTCCCAAACCCCTTGCCATTCCCAAGCCCCTTGTCATTCACAAACCCTTCCCAAACCCTTTGTCATTCCCAAACCCCTCATCATTCCCAAGCCCCTCATGATTCCCGAGTCCCTTGTCATTCCCAAACCCCATGCCATTCCCAAGCCCCTTGTCATTCCCAAACCCTTCATCATTCCCGAGCCCCGCTGTTCCCAAACCCTTCCCAAACTCCTTGTCATTCCCAACCCTTCTGAAACCCTTCCCCATTCTCAAACCCCTTCCAAACTCTTCGTCATTCTCAAACACTTCCTAAACCCCTCATTATTCCCAAACCCTTTGTCATTCCCAAAGCCCTTGTCATTCCCAAACCATTCCCAAACCCCTTGTCATTCCCAAACCCCTCATGATTCCTGAGCCCCTCGTCATTCCCAAACCCCTTCCAAACCCCTCGTTATTCCCAAACTCCCTGTCATTTCCAAACCCCTTGTCATTCTCCAAACCATTCCTCATTCCTAAACCCCTTGTGATTCCCAAACCCTTCCCAAACCCCTTGTCATTCTCAAACCCTTCCTGAACTCCTTGTCATTCCCAAACCCTTCCTGAACTCCTTGTCATTCCCAAAACCTTCCCAAACCCCTCGTGATTCCCAAACCCTTCCCCATTCCCAAACCCCTCATCATTCCCAAACCCTTCCCCATTCCCAAACCCCTCATCATTCTCAAACCCTTGCCCGCTCCCAAACCCTCTGTCATTCCCAAACCCTTCCCAAACCCCTTGTCATTCTCAAACTCTTTGTCATTCCCAAACCCTTCTACCACCCCAAATCCTTCTCCACTCCCAGATCCTTCTCTACCTCCAAACCTTTCCCCACCAAATCCTTCTCCACCCCCAAATTCCTTCTCCATTACCAATCCCTTTTCCATCATTAAATCCTTCCCCACCCTCAAAATCCTTCTCAATCACTAAACTCTTCTCCATAATCAATCCCTTCTTCACCTCAAAATTCTTCTCCATCACCAAACCTTTTTCTACCCCAAATCCTTCTCCACTCCCAAATCCTTCTACATGATGAATCCCTTCTCCATCAGCAATCCCTTCTTCATTCCCAAATCCTTCTCCACCAATCCCTTCTCCTCCACCCAAACCTTTCTGCACCAATCCCTTCTGCACCCCAAAATCCTTCTACATGATGAATCCCTTCTCCATCAGCAATCCCTTCTCCACCAAACCCTTCTCCATCCCCAAATCCTTCTCCTCCACCAATCCCTTCTGCACCCCAAAATCTTTCTCCTCCACCCAGTCCTTCTCCACCAATCCCTTCTCCATCCCCAAACCCTTCTCCATCCCCAAACCCTTCTCTGCCCCCAAACCCTTCCCCATCCAACCCCTCTCCATGTGGGATCAGGGCAAAAATTGGTGTCAAAGTTGGCAGGGAAGGATGAGGAGGAGAAATGAAAACTCCATTTCCAAGCTCCTCCTTGTGCCAAGGTGCCAATTCCTCCTTGGGGAATTCTTCCTAATTTTAGGCTAAAACTCCATTTTWAATTTATTTTAATATCAAAACCTCCATATCAAGGCCTTCCTCCCTCACCCCTCCAAAGTGAAATCCCACAACCCAAAGGCTTCCAAGAAAACTAGCACAAGAAAATCCCCAGAATGGTGCTGTCCCTATTTTCCAGCCTCTGGAGGAGATGGGAATGGAGAAGCCACYAAGATGGGGGGAAAACCAGCCTGGGAGGGGACCAAGAAGCCAAACATTTGGGAAAACCTGGGATTCTCTTTTCCAGCAGCTGGGATCTGCTCCACTGACACCAACCTTCCCATGGAGAACCAATGGGCAGAGACAAACTCATCCCAAATTCAAACTTTTTCCATCTAAAAGGATGCAAAACCTTCAGCATCCAGGCTGGTGTCCTTGCCAGCCTTCCTGCTGGGCCACTCCCTCAGGAAAGCAGTTTTCCAAGGGAAAACAGGATTTCAAGTGTGCTTTAAAGYGAACAGTGATCCTGGCTCCCCACTCCTCTTGTGCATTTCCATCAAATCCTCCCCCACGGCCCGGGAACACCGGGAATAGCAGCAGCAGCTGTCAGACACGGTGCCAGTGGGTTTAATCCCTCCTGGGTGGGTTTAATCCATCTGGGAAAGGTGTGGGGTGGGGAGGAGGGTAAAAAATCCAAGGAATGTGGTTGTAATTTCAGGGTGGAAGCGTTGGAGGCAGGAGCTGCGACCATGGGAGTTCAGCGCCAGGAAAAACCCGACCTTCCGGCCATCCTGGCCCAGAAGAAAAGAATTAAAGCTCTGGAGTGAGTAGGAGCCACCCCAGCCTGAGGTCAGCCAGAGCCATGGCTCATTTAGGAATGAGGGATTCAGGGAAATTCAGGGATTTTGGGTTTGGAGTGAGCAACAAAACCTGAAGGAGCAGCTGGTTCATGTACGCCCTGAGGTGAAACCTCTCGATGGTCACCTCAGCCCTCAGCTCCTATTTATCCCAYCTTCTGGGATAAAAGCCCACATTTATGGAAGCACRTTSCCCTGCTGCTSCCTCTGCTGTGCAGGSAGCACCGAGACCCTCAGAATTCCATGGGAAAACAACTCCCAAGCTGGAAAGCACCAGCACAGATCGATTTRCCTGCTCAGAAGAGCCCAACCTTCCCCTCAGCACCTCGTTCCCATCCCAGGGATGCTCCCAAACATCTCCAAGCTGCTCTCCACCACTGAACTTCAGCTCATRCCTCCACAGGGATGCATTTCCCAGCTATTCCAGCTTCAAATCTCCCTWTGGAGCCTCCAATTAACATTTTCTTGCTCAATCCCAATATCCTTCAACAATACTTGCAACCCCAAGATTCCGGAATAACAGGGAATATCATGAGATAAATGTGACACTGATCCAGGGATAAAAATCCTTGAAAAGGCTTCCCTGGATTCCTCTGTGGAAGCAACAGCCCCTTGGCTGAGCAGGGAGTGCCAGCTCTGAGCTCATTTTCCAATTAACTTTTTTCCAGGGAGATAAATATTTGTCCGTAATTTCATTGGAGTGAACTTGCCAGGATTCCTGGCTGGAGCACTCAGAGGCATTCTGGGAATGGGATTAACCCTTGGCATCCTGGCAGCACATGGAAAYGCAGCAGCAGCCACATGGGATGTTSCTGGGTGCTGCAGGATGGACAACACCTCCAGGAAAACCCTGGGAATGTGGGAGCAATGGAGCAGTAGGAAAACTGACTCCTCTCTTTCCATGGATTTTCTCCAGCTTGTTAAGGAATCAGAAAGCTATGGGAAAAGCTCCTGAGCTACAGCCTTAGTTTGTCCTTTTTCAAAGCTACTCCCCCTCATTCCCACTTTTCTGGCCAGCTCCACACACAGGCTGGAATCCAGGGCAGAACTCCAGGGAAGTCCAATGTCCATTCAACACCAGAACAGCCAAGCCCTGAGTGCGGCCAACAGAGCCACTCCAAAGGATCCGGGGTCACTTCTGTCCCCCTGCCACCTCCCAGCTCCACAGTGACCCTCCATCCCATGGTCTGTCCCAAAGATTTGTCCCCCTCACCTTCATGGGGTTCTCGTCGTACGTGGGGGTGCCSAGGTCCATCTCGGCCTCGTGCTCCAGGTTGGCGTCGTCCCCAGGGCTGTCCCAGGTTGGAGGATCCCACTGGGTTTGTCTGGAGGCAGGAAAACACACCACTGACACCTCCTGAGAGAAACTGGGACCTGCTCATGGATTATCCCATCAACTGGGACATCCAGAMTCCATCAGCCATCAGAACTCCTGACACGTGGAGTTCACGGCCTTGCTCTTGATTTGAAGGTTTCTAAGTTGGAGAACGATTAAAATCAAGCAGGAAGAACAGAAAAAAGGGAATCTGCACCATTTGCTACCATGGTGACACTGTGGGATCAAGGATGTTCATCACTGGGATGGAATTCCCAGCATGGAAAGGTGGGAACATCCCAGCAGAGAGCCAAGGGAAGATTCAGCCCCCACCAAGGTTCCCTTGGGTCTCCTCATCTCATCCCAGGACTTCCAAACAACACAATTCACCAATTCCTGCTCCACTGGTTTGAATTCCAGGTGTTTGAAGGTCTCCTGCTCTGCTGGAGCAGGGAGGAATCCAAGAGGGAGATGGAAAAGATTTATGGATGCAGGGAAATGTGTGCCAGGAGCAAGCACTGACAGCAGGCAATGGATATGGAAGAAAATATTCCTGCTTATCTCTTCAGAGCTGGATCCTCATCCACACRTCCCATGGAGTTGTAAATTTTAAAGAAGTTCTTTTTAGAAGCTTAACATTCATTTTAATTTCAGGTAAATTCATAGGGATTGATCAAAAACCTGGTTARTTCCAAAATTGATGGGAAAGGTGTAGGAAAAACATTGGGAAAATTGTGTTTRTTCCCATGGAGGTGGGAGCTGGGCTCTTCTCRCAAAAAACAWGCYYSAGGWCAAGAGGGAACAGCCTCAAGTTGTGCCAGGAGATGTTCAGGTTATATTGGGAAAACTCCTTKATGGAAAGGGCTGTCCCTGGACAGGGGTGCAGTGCCATCCCAGAGGGACCTCCAAGCCCTGTGGATGTGGCACRTGGGGACAGGGGTCAGRGATGCCCACACCCACCTGGTGACCACGTGGTAGTAGTAGATCTTTCCCTCAGGATCCCGGGCTGTTTTCCAGTTGGGAGGGAGGACYATGGTTTTGGGTTTGGGAGGGGAAGGCGGAGGCAGATCCAGGAGGTTGTTGGTGACCACCAGCTCTGGCTGCAGACAGTATGGAAGGGATGAAGTTAAAGTTGTGAGGGGTCACKAAAGGTGCCCTGGCAGCTCTTTATCCCACGGGAAAACCCTCCCCATCCCTCTGGATGCTCACCTGCTGGATGGGCTGGGGCTGCCCGGCCGCCACGATGGTGGTGACGGCCGCTGGGGGCTGCACGATGACTCCCTGTGGGTGAGCTGTGTAGATCTGCTGGCCCTGGATGTACTGGAGACCTGGCTGGGCATAGCCCTGGAACAGGGAATCACACTCAGCTGCTGCTCCCAAAAAATCTTTCACTGCAGGAGCACAGCTTCCACCAGACCAGGTGCTCCAAGCCCCYTCCAACCTGGCCTTGGYCACCTCCAYGGATCCAYGGGCAGCCACAGCTGCCCTGGGAATTCCATCCCAACCCCTCCTCACCCTCACAGCCAGGAATTCCTTCCTAATATTACCCTCAGATTTTTGTAATATCTTTAATTCTGGTAGCTCCAGACTCTGCTTCTAAAAGCCAGTGTAAGTTGAGCTCCCACATCCATGTTTTACTCATTTCCTCAGCTTTTATCCACAAGTCTCCATTTAACAGTTAAAAAACCAAAATACTCCTGCAAGCTGTAAATTCCGGATTGGGCCCAACAGCTATGGAATCATCACCCCTGGGTTTGTTCAATGTCCCCCATCCCTGGATGTTCTCAGTATCCCCCATCCCTGGATGTGTTCAATGTCCCCCATCCCTGGATGGTCTCAGTATCTCCCATCCCTGGATGTTCTCAGTATCCCCCATCCCTGGATGTTCTCAGTATCCCCCATCCCTGGATGGTCTCAGTAGTATCTCACATCCCTTGGAATGTCCAAGGCCAGGTTGGGCAGGGCTTGGAGCAATCTGGGATAACAGAAGGTGTCCCTGCCATGGTAGGGGGTGGCAACTCTTTAAGGTTCCTTCCAACSCCATGCATTCCAGGATTCCACTATTCTCCGATTTATGCCATTTGTAGATGGAAAATACCCTGGAATGTGATTTCCTCCTACTCCTGGGTAGGAAGCTCCCTAGGAAGAGCTAAGATGCTCCAAGAAGAGAAGCACAGAAGTTACAGTGAGTAACTTGTTGGGGAAGATGAAACAGGAAAGCCTTATAAATATGATTGTCTGGCAAAAGATTTTGAGAATATGGAAACTATAAGTGAGATTGAAATGAAAGCAAGCTTTGAGATACCTCAACAACCTGAACAACTGGAAAACAATGGTGTGGCTGGACTGAAGGTGATCCCCTTTTGATAAAACAACACCCTCTGCTTGCAGGCAGCTCCAAGGGTCAGAGCAGACCCTGCAGCTTGGCAGAAGGGGTCCAAAGAGGAGTTTTTAGGGCTTAAAATGTAACACAGGATGGAAATGTAATGATTCTTATAGGCTGTATGGAAATGCTGTAGGATTTGTATCTTGTACTAGACTGGTTAGTGAGAATTAAAATATTCAGCACAGAAGAAGATTTATGGTATTGTAACGGGGACCTCGCTCTCTTACCCTTTTTACTCTCTTACCCTTTTACTCTCTTACCCTTTTACACTCTCACTCTCTCATCCTCTCTCCCCCTCTCTTCTCTCGGGCCTGCTCTGAGCTGTGCCTGGCAGCTCCCAGCAGGGCCCTGCACCCAGGCCCTTTGCAATAAACCCCAAGTTCCACAACCTGGCTGCAGAGATCTCTTGTCTCCGTCCATCCCGACCATCCTACCCCTGACATTCCTACAGTAACTCAAGTATTTTCCCAGCTGGCAGTGGCTCCATGGGTGTTCCCAGCTGGAATTACCTGGACGATGGGCGGGGTGGTCTGTGAGTAGGGCGAGGTCACTCCGTAGACGGTCTGGCAGGTCTGGCCCTGGTAGTAGATGGCAGGTTGGGACTGGGCCGGGGAGTAGGGCTGCTGCACAGCCACGGGGGGCTGCTGGCTGGAATCCCACACCGAGCCGTAGCTCTGGCTCTGCACGGCCCCGGCCGTGGCCACCGGCAGCACGGCCACGTTGGCCTCCTGGTGCACCACGGCGGCGTCGCCCTGCGCCCCCACGTACTGCGGCGTGGTCACCTCCATGGTGGTGGCCACGTGCTGCACCACGGGCACCGGCTGCGCCGTGCTCAGGGCCGGCTCCACCGTGTGCCCCACCAAAGTCTGGGAATGCTCGGGGTATCCCGCCGGGGAGCACATGGAGTCCATGCTGGGCGTGGGCAGCAGCACCTTGCCGGCGTTGGGGTTGCTGGGATCCACGTAGGCCTGCATGGGGTACCCTGGTGGGTATCCCATGAAGCTGTGGTGGGGCGTTCCATATCCCATGGAATCGTAGGGAAGCGGGGAGGTCATTCCCAGGTTCTGGAGCTGCTGTTGCTGTTTCTGGGCTTCCCGCTGGGCCACCTCCTGCTCAAAGAGCTTCCGGCGCTCCTCCGTGGACAGCTTGTTGCGGTCCTTGGGCCGGACTTTCTTCTTGGAAGACGCTGGGGTGTCATACCTGGGAGAGAGGGATCAGGGAAAGCACCTGTGAGGCCTCAGGAAGCTGCAGGCCCAGGGCTCCAGGAGCAAAAGGGACAGTGGGAAACCTGGAATGCCCAACAACAGCATGAATTCCTAAAAACATTCCCTTTCTTCCAGCTGTTTGACCAACTCAAGAGGAACACCTGCTCATCCACAGGGAGCCAGGGCAGAGGATAAGCAATCCCAGTGGATTGGCCAACGTCAGCCTGGTGCTGATGGAGATGCAAGGATGCCACAGAAGCTGTCTGGAGGAGCTGCTCTGGGATACCTGGAGAGGGAGGGAACATCTCCAAGACAATCCCAGGAAAAGTCACAATCTGCAGGGTATCCCAAACAGGCCCTGCTGGAAACACTCCGCCATGTTTTCCCCAAGCAGGACAAACAAGGAATTTGGYAAAGGCTCCCAAACAGGAGAAACACAACACAGCACCTTCCCCCCAAATTCCAGTGTTGAGGTGAGAATTCCATCCTTCCAGTCCAGAACCCCCACACGGGAGCTGCAGACACAGCCAAGAACAAGGGAATCACAAGCAGCACATTCCTGTTTGGAATTCTGCTCGCTCCCAAACCGCAGCCTCAGCTTCAAAAAATAATGGTGCGGATGGATGGGGTTTTTTTAATTCCTTAAGAGTTTTCATCCCAAAACGTGCAGCAGCTGGAGGGATTTTTCCAGGGAATTAAAGGAGGAGGGAAAAAAAAAAAGCCTAAGGACTTTGATCAAAGCCCAACCAAGGAAAATTTCAGATCAAAGGTGGATATTTCCAGACGTTATGAGTGTGGTAAAACAGGGATTACAAGGAAAAATGCWTTGCAGCCTTAATATAATGGATTCTACAAAGCATCCAGGATATTCTCCATATATTCCATGTTCCTGGGATCCATTTACATATCAAAAGCACATTGCTACCAACAGATCCACTGYAGCTGTTTCCAGGCATTCTCAGAGGAGCTGCAGGATCCGTTAATGGGAACCTCATTGCCGGGAGGAGTCTGATTTCCCTAATTAAAGTCTMTCCTGGCACTGCCTGGAGAGTTTGGAAGAGAAGCAGCTGCCACGGAGGGAGTGGGAAGAAGGAAACCYAGGGTTTAGCGTTCCTTTCTCCATCTATTTGATTATTTTCCTTATTAAATCCCTGGGATAACAGAGAGGGATGCTCAGAGTGGGGAGAACATTCCCAGAGAAGGAATTTGGTCCTTCGCTGATGGACACAGCACAGGGGGAAGAGCCAGAGCAGCAGCTGCTCACCCAAAAAACGCTTGTTCTGTTGAAAACAACCCCAAAAATCCAGGTTTACTTCCTGGGGATGTTTCCAGCCTCGTTACAGAGGGATAGATTTACATCTGTATTTTTCATCCAGATGTTTCCAACTTTCCCAGCTCAGCTCAACGCGAGGTTTCCTCGTCTGGCTGACTCGGCACCAATTGTTCCCTAATTATGGAGAGGCTTTGAGAGGYACAACAGAGAAGTGACTTCTTTAAAGGAAATTCCGTGGTATTTCTGCTGCCTTTAACACGATCTCCAGTCTCTCTGAACTGCAGGGCATGGAATATTTTCCTTCTCCTCATTAGAATTTGCATGCTCAGCCYTGGCAGTGATGCCACCATCCCCAAGGAAAGGCAGGAGCCCTGCACCATTCCCAAGGAAAGGCAGGAGACTTGGAARCAGCCTGCTGGGATCACACCCCCTGGACTGCTGTCCTTACAGGTATTTTTAGGGAATAACCACTCAGCCAAGGAAGTTTTGGAATTAGAAATCCTGGTTTGGGCACTGCTCCCTCCTGTACAGGCAGGGATTGCTCCAGGTTCAGAACAATTCCCAGCACACTGGGAAYAGGTGGAGCAGGAGAAGGGAATGGGTTTTGAAGGACCCAGGGAGCTCTTTGCYTTAGGAGGGCTGCATCCTGGATTTCCCAGATTCRCCATCCCTGGAAGTGTCCCAGGCCAGGCTGGACAGGGCTTGGAGCYGCCCAGGACAGWGGAAGGTGTCCTCATGGCACAGGGTGGGACTGGGTGGGCTTTAAGGTCCTTCCAACCCAAACCATTCCATGATCCCTAATTTCTGTGCAGGAGCTGGCACAGCTTCCCTCATTTCCCACCTCACCTGAGGATGGAGGTGCAGGTTATCCCAGAGAAGAAGCCACCAACACCAAGGAACCACCCAACTCCCATCASGATTGAACCTCACCACCAGGATTCCTCCAGAAGAAAACTCCCATCCCCTTTCCTGGGGGGATTCCAAACACCCCCAGGCCCATTTTCCCTGGAGCTTTTACCCAGGAACGTGGCAGATCCCTGGAATATGGCAGCCCCCTGCCACCACTTGCCTGTCCTCTGGCCTCTTTGTGCCCCTCTCGTAGGCTGAGGACGGAGGGGACAGGGAATCTCTGCGTCTCTTCCTCTCCTTGCTCTGGCTCTGCCGCTCTGGATCCCGCTCCCGGCTCAGCACGGGGTTCTTGGGAGTGGGGGTCTGATCCCGGAGCCCACCTGGGTCTCTCCCACGGTCAGCTGTTGGGAAAAGGGGGAAAAAGGGAGGGAAATTTTACAATTTGGGTGTTAAGAGCTCCCCTCTCTTAGAAACGGCCTCAAGTGGTGCCAGGGGACGTTCAYGTTGGATATTGGGAATATTTCTCAGGGAAAAGGATGGCCAGGGACAGGGCAAGGGTGGAGTCCCCATCCCTGAAGGGATTTAAAAGCCACATGGAGGTGACACTTGGGGACATGGATCACTGGTGGCCTTGGCAGTGCTGGGGGATGGCTGGACTCAATCTTGGAGGGCTTTTCCAAGCTCACCAATTCCATGATTTTAATTCTAGGTTGTTCRGTGTCACCCTCAGGGCCCCATCTCTCCCCACCCACCACTCAGATTATCCCAGGAGCTGTTTCCCAGGAGTTGGAGCTATGGAGGCAGAACATCCCCTGACATTCCCAACTGGGAAAATGAAGCAGTTTCATGGGWGCAGAGGAAAACATGGGAGAAGATGAGGAACTTACCACTGCTTTCCTTTTCTGCTTGGCTCTTCTTCGGGATGCGATAGACCTCCTGTGGAAAAGCCACCAGCAGGGTCACAATTCCAGCTGCTCCCAAAACCACCCCAAACAGCCAAGAATCCCATAAATCACACATTTACAATAAACCACCAGAAAAGGGTCTCTTGAAGGAAAGTTCTGGGGTTTCTGTGGTGCTTTCTATATATTTCCTCTGCTCGGTGTTTGGTTTTTGATGGATTTCAGTGGAATTTTGGGCAAAGAGCTGTAGGGTCCTACACCCTCCAAGGTGATGGAAGAGTGTCCCAGCAGCAGCTCCTGCTGTCCCTGTCCTGGTCTCCAAGGCAGTCTGAGATGACCCAGCACGGAGCAGGGAGTTGGGCTGGGTGATCCCAACAGATCCCGTCAGCCTGGAGTCATTCCATGGCTCTGTGATCCTGGCTCTGGTGGCCAACATCTGCTCCCCCTGCTCAGGGACCACCCCTGGGCTTCTCCCAGCTCCAAACAGCCTCACTGGGGACAGGGTCACATTTCCATGATGCTCCCAAGCTCTGATGTTTGATGTGGGAGCATCCCAAGGGGAACAAGCAGGAGCAGCTCTGAGTGACCCCTCTGACCAAGGAGCTGCTGAAGCTGCTGAGATCAGACCCCAGCACCCACCACGCCAGCAGCAAACCCCAAACCCTCTGCTCATCCAGCTCCTCCCTCAGCACAGGGAGACCTGGAGCTGCTGGAGACATCCAGAGGAGGCCCCGGAGCTGCTGCAGGGCTGGAGCCAGGCTGGGAGAGCTGGGAATGTTCCCCTGGAGAGGAGAAGCTCCAGGGAGAGCTCAGAGCCCCTGGCAGGGCCTGGAGGGGTTCCAGGAGAGCTGGAGAGAGACTGGGGACAAGGGATGGAGGGACAGGACACAGGGAATGGCTCCCACTGCCAGAGGGCAGGGATGGATGGGAGATTGGGAATTGGGAATTCCTGGCTGGGATGGAATTCCCAGAGCAGCTGGGGCTGCCCCTGGATCCCTGGCACTGTCCCAGGCCAGGTTGGAGCAGCCTGGGACAGTGGGAGGTGTCCCTGCCATGGCAGGGGTGGCACTGGATGATCCCAAAGGTCCTGACAACTCCAGGTGGAGATGGCACCGTGGGAAGAAAGAGAAGAAGAGCTGGGAATGAGGACCAGAACCTTCCTGAAGTCCAGGTTTAGCACAATGTCCTTGTTAAASCCCCTGGACTGGGCAGGAACAGCCCTTCCCATGTCACTGGAACCAACTCTGCATCCCCCCAAGTAAGAAATGAGGTRTATTAGAACCTTCTCATGCTCCATTTTATTTTTAACTGGAATATTCTGGCATTCCAAGGGCAAATCCCATTTTACCTCTGTGATGCTCATGATCCWACAGAGGTTTTACAGCATTCCTGACTGTCCAAGTATCYAAAGGTTGGGGAAAAAAGCTCATTTTTGTTTAATTCCAGCTTCTATCAAGCCCTTGCTCTGTTCCCTTCCTGAAGAAATACAGTATTCCCAAGAATTCCCAGTTATTTCCAGCAGGGTGTGATGAACCAGCTGGTTTGTGCCTGATGGAGCATCCCTGCTGGAGCAGCAGCTGCATCCCAAAAAAAACCCCTTAAATCATGAAGGAGATGCTCAGTTTAACACAAATAAATTGTTTTGGGGAGCTGGGCTGACATTCCAGCTTTCCCAGAGCACCTTCCCTAAAATATCCTTTCATTTAGGCCCTGGATGAGGCAGAGTGGGAAAAAAGATGGATTTGACATTTCCTYGGGGGTGAAGGCTGCTCCAGCTGGGAATTTAAAGCTTCCACATGCTCAGAAATGMGGAGTTTACCTTGACTTGACTCTCAGATTTTACAGAATATCCTCTTTTATTTAAATTCCTTGAGTTTTTAAAGCTGTTTGGGAATTAATTAACGGGTGGCTCAGGGGGKTCATTAGCAACGTGTTCACCCCCAGCACTGGATGGGCTAAAAATGAGAATTTCCTTTAGCAGAAAAAAAGGYAAGGAGAAGAAACCCTGTTGTGGTTTGTCCACAAGGCAAAACCACTTCAAAAGTGCTGCTGCTGGCTAATAAAAACAGGATTTGGGCAAAGATTTTTAGGTTTTTAAAGATATTTTTGCTTTTCTGTGGAGCTCAAACACACCACATGGAGTTTGAAGCATCTACAAAAAAGAGATGCATTGAAATTCCCAAAAAAWGCCCTTCAAATAAAGTTTTTAAAATTTATTTATGTGTTTGCTATGGGCTACAATACTCCAAATCTAGGTTTTTTCAGATGAAATGTAAAGAAACAAAACAGCAGCTCCATGTTTGGGGTGGGGAGGGATGCAGGATAAACCCATAATTATATAGGATTTATATATTTATAAATGATGTAATRCATAMAATGGAATCATGGAATCATGGAATGGTTTGGGCTGGAAGGACCTTGGAGCTCKTCCAATTCCAACCCCTACCACGTGCAGGGAACCTCCCACCAGGCCAGGGTGCTCCAAGCCCCATCCAGCCATCATCTATGGATTTAATTTTATTTTCCTACAGAATTCCATAGCTATGGATGACAGGAAAGACTTTGTCTCTCCCAACCTCGTGTGGGACGGAGGTGACCACAGGGGCAGGTTCTGAAGCCCCAAAATCACCTTCCACCAGTGGGTTTTGCCAGGTTATTTTTATTTCCCATGTTAAACTCCTAAAAATGTTCATTTTCAGAGCAGCACATGRAAAAAATCCCCCCAAGTCTGCCCTGGCTGTTCCCACGGGGAATGAGGAGCCACCAAGGAATGGGATCAAGGATGAACATCATGGATGTCCAGGGGGGAATGAGGAGGCACCAAGGAATGGGATCATGGATGAACATCATGGATGTCCAGGGGGAAATGAGAAGCCACCAAGGAATGGGATCAAGGATGAACATCATAGATGTCCAGGGGGAATGAGGAGCCACCAAGGAATGGGATCAAGGATGAACACCATGGATGTCCAGGGGAAAATGAGGAGCCACCAAGGAATGGGATCAAAGATGAACATCATGGATGTCCAGGGGGGAATGAGGAGCCACCAAGGAATGGGATCAAGGATGAACGGGGGGAATGAGGAGCCACCAAGGAATGGGATCATGGATGAACACCACGGATGTCCTGAAGGACAATGCAAGCGTTGGGAAGAGCTAAACTACACCAAGTCCCCAGCTCCTAAAAAAGATCTGTCCCATTAAAGAGCAGGATGGGGAATGGAAARCACTGGGAAAAAGCTCAGTGGGAAGAGAAGGAGGATAAGGAGCACCTGGAGCAAGGGGATTTGGCAATGCTGGCACTGCCACACTGCCATGCCTTGCTCTAACTTCACCAGGACATTGMGGTGCCCACTCCAAGATCCACCCCAACAAACTGGCCAGCCCTACAAAGTCCAGGAAGCCCAAAATCCAAGGTGATGATGAGCAGGGAGTGAGATCTGCTCTGGTGGAGAGAAACTCCAGCCCCGCTCAATGGAGCCTCCAGCATCCATCCCATGTGGGAAGATGGAGGCAGCAAAAGGCTTTGAACCAGGAACAAACAGAGGGATTTGTCCAAATTGCTCCACGAGAAGCAGATGGTGGTCAGAGCAGGCTGGGGAAACTCCCAAGAAAAGCCAGTTTTATTTTTGGAAACGGAAGCTGCTGGCTCGGAGCTGCAGAATTCCTCAACCAACGCGGCCGCCGCTAACGGGCTCCAAATGGCTCCCGAGCTCCCAGCACGGCTTTGAAGGGACTGCACACAAAATTAGATGCAGGAGGAAAAGTGACACGAGTCTGTGCGACACAAAAGAGGGGGAAAAAATGGGATTTAGGCTGTCCAGCCTCAGGCACAACCCAGCCTTGGCTTGGGAAAGAAAAGAGAGCTGCAGGATGGAGTCACYGCTCAAAGGGTTCCACAGTGGGAAAGGAAGATTGTGCCTTGATGGAACCTTCTCCACAATTCTGTCCCTCAGCTGCCAGTCATTCCTGAACTAACAYCTGGACTTGATGACCTTGGAYGTCTTTRCCAACCTTAATGATTCCATGAGTTTATCCTATGATTCTATGAACTTCTGTTCAATGTTGAAGGAAGAACGCAAGCAAATCCATCCCCTACCAGACTGGATCCTCTTCCCTCCCTTCCTCTCTCCTCTCCTCTTCTTCCCCTGCATCTCCAACATGACCCCAAGGCATGTTCACTGTTTCCCAAGCAGGGAAAGAGGAAGGACCAACACCATGAAATCCCTGCTTGAAGGCCAGAAGATCCCACAGCAAACCACGGCCTGGCTGCTCCCCAGTCCTATTGTTTTCCCCAGCTACTCCTTGCTCTAAGTTATAACAAATTATAAAATTCCTGATTAAAGCACGGGATGTGCGTGCTGGAACCAGAGCCAGGGACTCCAGGATGGCTTCACTGGGAAAGGGACAGGCCAGAGCAGCTTCAAGGCGCTTTGCCAGGATAAATCAGAGGAGACTTGGAAAGATCATCCCAGGGGAAGATGGAAGCTCAGCTGCCTTTGGTCATCCAAGATGTCCCATTCAAGGTGAGATGGCCTCCAGGGAGGTTCAGGTGGGATARTGGGAAAYTTCCTTATGGYAAGGGTTGTCCAGCAGTGAACAGGCTGCCCAGGGCAGGGGGGAGTCACCATCCCTGGAGGGATTTAGCAGCCCTGTGGATGTGGCACRTGGGGACAGGGGCAGTGGTGGCCTCAGCAGTGCTGGGGGATGGRTGGACTCAATCATCTCTGAAGGCTTTTCCAACCTCACTAATTCCCRGATTCCATGATTATTAAGTGCAAAAAAAAGTCCACTTTGGCCTAAGTCAGGGTGAGGACTCAGCCTTGAGCTCCAAGTCACCGCAAACGCTCWCAAGGCCAGAAGTATCCAAATAAAACCTTTCAAACCCAAGACTGGCTCTAACAAAAGATTTTTCCTAAAACCAAGACCTTCTGCAAGTCACAAGGAAAGAACCTGTGGATCCTCAGAGTCACAACCCATTCCCAGAAGGTGAGAGCCTCCTCTGGGGTGGGGAAGATTCCCAGAGCTCGGTCCCACATGAGGCAGAGCGGCACCAAGATGTCCTCTCTGTCCCTCAGCTCAGCTACTCAACCTCAGCCCTCAAGAGGAAGTTGGGAAGAGCTTCCCAAGCTCAGCCCTACGGCGTGTTCCAGTGACTCCAAGAGTTCTGTTGGCCATCACACCACGTGTCACCTCCAGCATGGGCCTCTCCACACTGATCAGCCCACGGAGCCTTACCTGAGCACAATTCACCTGGAAGAACCCGTGGAACCACCACACCTGTGCCCTTGCTGGGTGTTTTGGCACTGGGAGGGAGTTTTCAGCCCGGGAGAAGCCATGCAGCGCTTCCTCGGAGAGCGGGAACGGCGCCCACGAGCCCGGGCTGAAAACTCATCCCGCTGGGAATGTGAGTGAGTGTGTGTCGTGCCGGGGGTGTGGCCGTGGCCAGCACTCCTCAGGGAGCCCTGGAAGGACTCACAAATCCTGTGTGTAGAGGTAGAGAAAAAAATTAAGCTCACTTAATCCTTTCAGGCCAGGAGCTGGGATTTCCCCGGAGCGACGTCCATTGCCGGCAATGGACGCACCAAAATAACGTCGGCATCCCCGAGTTAACCACCTCTGTCCTCCTTTCACCTATCACACTGCTCATGCATCAGCCAGCTTCCCAACCATCTTCCCGGCTCTTGGCGCTATGTCCTCTCCTTTCTTCCGCACGGAGTTGGAGAAAAGGAGCCCCTTGGTCAGCTCTGGCTGCCCGGAGAAGCTGGATGGAAACGGTGGAAATTACAAGGGGGTCATCAGCAAGGCTGGAGAGGACAGCGCTAAAGTCACCACGTTTCCGACCCTCCCACCCCCCAGACAAGGCTAAGGTGTTCCACCACTCCAAAATCCCAGCTTTTCCAAAGCTTGGGTGTGCTGGGAAAGGCACCTGGGGGTGAGTTATCCATCCCCCTTCCAGCTTGGATTTGTCTTTTAGACATCCGGGGTGGGCTTTGGTGGCACCTTATGAGGTGAGAGTTGGACAGAGGCAGTTAACTCCTGGAGCCATGAAAAAGTCCAGGACAGGATAAATTCCCAGCTCCCAGTTTCCCTARAATTGTTTTATGGGAGAGAAATGAATTGTCACAGCCCCGTGTCATGTTCCTGCTTTTTTGGGGTGTATTTGCTGGGATTACTCCAAGCTCATGAGATCCAACCCCATCCCTACAACCAGACCACGACCTGAGGTTCATTAATAAATACACAGAGAGGATGAGAATCCACATCTAAATATGGGAATGTGTCAGGACTCCATGGTCCCACCACAACTTCAACAAAATTCTGTAGATTCTCAAGCTGAGCTTCTCCAAGCTCCAAAGAAAACACAAATCCTGGGGATAAAACGACACCATCAGATCAAATTTGGTCTTAAACCAACCTTTTAGGGGAGTTTTGTGAAATTTCATAAATTTTATTAATATTTTATTGTTTTCTCTGTGCTGTTCTGTGTACATGAGTGTGGAAGGGAACACAGCTGTTCCAAAAGAGAAACTCAGTCTGGATACCCAAAACAAGTCTCCAAAGCAGAGCAGGACTAAGGCCTGACTTAACTTTTTGTTTAAAACAGGTTAGACTTGATCTWGGAAGTCTTTTCCAACCTCAACAATTCTCTTGGCAATGATGGAAAAGGACTTTTCCCAACAGAACCACAAATCCAACCTGATGGTGTCACTTTGAGAGGAAAACRACACCAAGAGTCTGCAAATTCAAATCTGGTAAATGATCAGATCCARTTGGAAAAAAGGAAGGAAAGCACCAAACCACAACCCAACCTCTCTCCAGAAATGTGTTTTACCCCACTCCTTCCCCTCTAAGATTTGTGTCACAAGTAATTGTGCCCAAAATCTGTGCAAGTTCAGGAGTATCTGATCCTCCTGAAAAATTCAGACTGAGGTAAAATGTCCCTGAATTCTCCTGGGAATCTCTGCATTTCTGGTGTTTGCAGCTCCAGAAATGMCACAAGCAAAGCTTAAGGTGAGGTCTCCTCCACCTGTGCTGGTTCCGCTGCACAATTAACATCCATTATTCTAATTAACCTCTTTCAATCATTACTCATTATCAAAGTCAATGGGTAAATAAACTCCTTAGKTCCATGATGCATCAGAAAACATGAATTTGCTTCAAACTACTTCCAGTAATTAAAGCTGGGCTGGTGGTTGARTAAGAGAAGGYCAGAAGAGCCTCCAAGTCCCACCAGGAAGCTGGAACTGTGGCAGTGCCATCAATTCCTGCTGGATCCTCAGGAATCTCTGGGTRTGGYCTTATTAAAGAGTCTCCCAGCCCTCCTYCCCTTGAATGTAAGGAATATGAACTAATACATGGAATGCAATCCTACAGGAGCAGTGGATCCATGAGGAGCTTCCAAAGATCTAAAGAAACCCAAGGAATGGCTAAAGTGTTGAGTGGGGAGTGAGATCCACAGAGCCATGGAATGGTTTGGATGGGGAGGGACCTTAAAGGACAACCAGTGCCATCCCCTGCCATGGACAGGGACACCTTCCACTGTCCCAGGTTGCTCAGAGCTCCAGCCTGGCCTTGGGCACTGCCAGGGATCCAGGGGCAGCCACAGCTGCTCTGGGCACCCTGTGCCAGGGCCTGCCCACCCTCACAGGAGGAATTCTTTCTTAACCACTAATCTAAATCTTTCCTCTTTTAGTTTAGAACCATTGCTGGAATGTCATCCTACATCCCATCAAAAAGCTGGTGSTGGCTGCAGATCCCATTGGCCACCTATGGGACAGGGACACGATTCCAGAGGACAGAGGGAGAGGGCTCTTCAAGCCCTTCTCTTGAAGAGGTTTTCTGCTCCAGAAGACCTTGATGGGAGAGGAACCACTGAAGTCCCAAGTAACACCCAAATGTGGGCACTTCCAACTGTGAACACCCAGGGGATGATCCAACACTGCCTTTGAGAGAACTTGGCATGGCCAACAGAGCCTTCTCTGGAGGCTCCACACGGTGCAGATCAAGAGCAGAAGGATGAGATGAAAGGATGAAAGGACAGGAAAAGCTGGGGATGTTGGGATAACTCAATTCAGAGAATCCCAGAATGGCTGGGTTGGGGGGAACCTTAAGGATCATCCAATTCCACTCCCTGTCATGGGCAGGGACACCTTCCACTATCCCAGGCTGCTCCAAGRCCTGTCCAATCTTGGACATTTCCAGGGATGGGCCATTTAGGAGTAGCCCTGAACACTTCCAAGGATAGAATTCAGGAGCAGGCTGCATCCATCTGTTTCCACACTGAGGGACGTGGGCCACTTCAGCCAAAATGCTCATGGGAATCTCAATCCCTCAGAGCTGCCCATTCCCTGMAAGTCTAAGGGGATGACCAAGGTGTCCTTGTGTGCCCAAACCCAAGGAGCTGCTGGTTTCACCAACACCTGGACATTTCTCAGGTCACACCCAGGGCAGCTGCCACCAGAAGACTTATACAGAAAGCACTTTTTGTGTGGAAAAGGCCACTTAGTTACCAAATATTGACCAAAAGACATCAAACCAGCCCCATTTGCACCACACCACCACCAAATCCACGTTTTCCTTAGCTCCAGGTGCTGGAGCTGCACGGAGCTGCCTCTTACCTTGAGCTCCTTCCAGCTGTCGAGCAGCCTGGTGGCCAAGTCGCTCACATCCACGATTTTATCCGTCTGCTCCTGGCTCCTCTCGCTCTCCACGTCAGAAACTCCTTCCTCCTCATCCTGTGATGGTGTCTCCATGGCCATGGGCTCCTCCAGCTTCGCTCCATTGCTCTCCTTGACCTCTGCCTCAGGCTCAGCCTCCAGCTCTGCAGGCTGGGATTTGCTGCTCTCCACTGGTGCCTCCACAGTAGTTTTGATCTCCTGCTGCTGCTGCTGCTGCTGCTGCTGCTGCTGCTGCTGCTGCTCCTCTGTCACCTCCATTGGGGCAGCCTCCAGCTGGTCCAGGTCCTCCTTGCCCTCCTTCCCTTCCAGCTCGCTGGTGGTGTCCGAGATGGCGCTGTCCATGCTGTTCTCACTGATGATCTTCAGCCTGCGGAACACCAACTTCTTGGGGGTGTCCGTGTCCCCCTCGCCGCCCTGCTTGGCCGAGAGCTCGGGGGTGTTGAGGGGGGTGTGGGCCCGGGACGTGTTCTCGCTGGAGTATCCGTCGCCCTCGCTGAGCTGCGGCACCGCCGTCTTGGTCTGAGCCCAGCGCTGGATGATGGGCAGCACCTTGCTCTCCTCCAGCATGTTCTTGGTGGGGATGGGCAGCAGCTCCAGGGTCTTCATGATCTAAGGGCAAGGACAAGCAGGGCGTTGTCAGGATTTAAAGGTGTGTCCAAGCTGAGATAATTCACTTTTCTCAGGAAGGATTAACTCTGGAATTATCAAGGTGATCATAAAATCCTGGTTTGGGTGGGAAGGGACCTTAAAGGTCATTCAGTTCTCCTTGCCATGGGCAGGGACACCTTTCACTATTCCAGGTTCCTCCAAGCCTTGCCCAAGCTGGTCTTGGACACTTCCAGGGATGAGAAGTCCACAATCTCTCTGGACAACCTGTGCCAGGACCTCACCACCCTCACAGGAGGAATTAATTCTTTCTTAACCACTGATCTAAATCTTTCCAAGAATTCCTTCCCAATATCCCAAAAATATAAAATTTAAATATCTGATCTCCTCRATCTAGTGACAGTCACAGGTGATAGATTTTGGGAAGAGTTTTTRCATGGAAAGGGTTGTTAAACATTGGAATGGGCTGCTCAGGGAGGTGGTGGAGCCCCATCCCTGGAGGTGTCCAAGGAACACCTGGAGGTGGCACTCAGTGCTCTGGGCTGGGGACAAGGTGGGGACTGGGCACAGCTTGGACACAATGACCTTGAACTTKCAGAAGTCTTTGGGCATCCAATCCCAAATTGTTTATGGAAAACTGAAACATTCCAGCTCCACTTCAGACTGTCAGGATCTCAAATTCCCTGTGCTTCAGCATGGAATAAACAGCAACAGCAACAACCTTTAAGTCTGGCTCATGGAATCTATGTCAGGAATCTAAGGAAAACCACAGGAGCGAATTCCTTCCATTTATTAAGGATCTGCCTGAGGGCAGAACTTTCAGGCCTGTAGTCCTGAGGCACCTGAGGTTGTTTCCCATGAACACTTGGCACAGATTTGTATTTWWAAAAAAAGAAGGAAAAGAAAATCCTRYTGATCCRGAGCATTCAGCAAAGCTGCCAAAACCCTTTTCCCCAAAAAGGGCTGGCCAYCCCTGGCACAGGCTGGAGTCACCATTCCTGGAGGGATTTAAGGGCCCTGTGGATGTGGCACTTGGGGACAAGGGAGAGTGGTGGCCTCAGCAGTGCTGAGGAATGGCTGGACTCGATCTTAAAAGGCTTTTCCCACCTGGAGGATTCCATGAGAGCTCCCAGTGCCAGGGAATCACTGACCTCCAGCTGCAGCTTCAGGTTGTTGGCCGTGCTCCCTCTGCCATCTCCCAGCTCCGTCATCCAGATCCAGAGCAGGGACAAGCCGTGACACTCCAGGAAGGACTTGAGGCAGGACTGCGAGTGCGTGTTCTGGAGAGCCAGAGGTGGGAACAGTCAGACACTTCCAGGCAAAAACATGGAAAARTGCTCCACTGGGATCATGGTCAAAGCCATGGCAGAGCCAGAACTCAGCACCTGAGCAGGCCCAAGCTGATTTGAGTGGCTGGAACTGCTGGGGTTGGAGCAGGGATCCACCAGCAGGACCACTCCAACCACCACAGCTCATACTGGGGAATAACACTGAAGGACAATGGATCCTGGAGCTGCTCAGCCGAGCTTGGGATGCAGCACAAAGGGCAGGACCTGCCTCCCACACTCCCCCTGTTCCTCTGAGGATGTCACTGGGACAGGACGTGGATTCCTGCCCTTCCCAGGCCGCTCCTCACCTGGATGAGTTTGAGGCAGGTGAGTTTCTGCTCCAGGGTTTCGATCCGCACCATCAGCCGGGACAAGCTCAGCACCTGGTTTTTATCAGAGAGCCCCTCCCCGTTCTCCAGCAGCGCCTCCAGCTCCCCATCCACCTGCAGAGCCACAGCAYAACACCCTCAGSCTCAGGCCAGGCAATTCCCTGACTCCAAGCTCCCATTTCCCTAATTTTCCATTTTCCCATTTCCCCTTTTCCACCTTGCAGCTCTGCTGGAAATTCCAGGTGGTTGCACCAAAACCCTCCCGGCCCTGAGTTTATCTTTTCATGCAGGAAAACAAACTAAGAAATTATCTTTAATTGTGGGTAAAACTTATTATTTATACTCTGAGTTGTATAAATTCTTTATAAATTTGTAATGATTAATGGATTATAAACTATAACAGATTTATAATCCTTACAGCCAGAGAGTCCCTCTCCATATGGACACTGAAATATCAACCTCTCATTTTAGTGACTAATTAGTGTTTTAAAACATCRTATAAATGATTTAGGAATTATTTCTTGGCTTACTCACTCTCTAAAAATGATTTAAGAATTATTTCTTGGTTTCCTCACTCTCTGATACAGCACACTAAAATGAAACTGGCATTTTTAAACTTCCCAAAAGAATTAGGAATAAATCATTTCCATAGGAACASAGGTTTGTCCCTTCAAGGATGGAATAATTGCAATTTGTAGGAATTAAAGAAGAGCCTGTGCAGGTTCTTCCAGAAGATTTCACCCAAAAAAAATTCCTCTTGCTCTGGATTCTCTGCACTTTTTCCACATGGCATGAACCCTTCCGTGCAATTCCARGTGTTGTCTCTAAAATTCCACCTCCCAACCTGGAAATGGTGAAACTCTGCCCTTGGAGTTGCCAAATTTCAGGTGATGCCCTAAATGGCAAAGCCTATATTGTTCATCTTTCATCACTGTTTAAAAATCATGGAAAGCAACCCACATTTTTAAATCKAATTTATGGTGGGGTTTAGTTATGGATGAGCAAATCTGGACCTGGGAAAGTCACTCTCTGGRGAGAGTTTAAATAACCAGGAGAAATTGGGTTCAACTGAAGATACAAGAGAACACAAATCTTGAGGGACCTTGGGAAATAAAATCATTGGAGTTCTAAAAGACCTCCKAGATCATCAATCCAACCTTTGATGACACTGAACCCTGAGGTCATCAGGAGTAAACTRCTCCCAAAGGAASYGAGATGGGATGAGAGGAAACYGCCTCAAGCTGTACCAGAGGCGGCTCAGGTCGGATATTGGGGAAATTCCTTCATGGAAAGGGCTGGTGGTGGGGGAATCCCCATTCCTGGAGGGATTTAAAGCCACGTGGATGTGGCACTTGGGGACATGGGTGGTTMTGGCAGTGCTGGGGAGTGGTTGGGCTCAATGGCAGAGGCTCAATCCCCAAACTCACCGAGTCCTTTTTGCGGGATCGTTCCTTCTTCATCTTCCCCCCGGCCGCGCGGATGCTGACCCTGTTCTCCCCTCCCAGGTACCCCCGGCAGTTGGAGGAGCCACAGAAACATTTCTGGGCCTCTTTGCTGTGYGGGGGACACAAAGGGAGGTTCAACAACAGCTCAACCCCAGCCACAGCCAGCTCTGCACTTTCAAAGCCAGGAATGGGAATGGCTCTGCATGGAAAAGCCACTGAAACCCAAATAAAGGATTTATTCCCAACACAGCTGCCATGATCCCCAGTTGTGGCAGCTGGAAAGCCAAGCCTGRCTCACTTCCAGGCTCTCCACAGGTCAAGAACCATGAACCAGAGAGGAAAAGGTAGAGCTGGTGGGGCTAAGAACTTCTTATCCCACATTGCCATCAATATCCTAATTTTCCTAAGGAARTTAGCCTCAGGATTATACATCCATTAGGAAAAGCTTGCATTTCATAGCATTTRATAGCTCATATATTGAATTTGAGAGCTCAAAACAGGATAAAGAACYAGCTCAAGATTCATGGAAGCAGCAAAATCCACATGGAAAACTTGCTTTGGATGTTCAGCCATGGATAATAAATAGAGTATATATATATATATAATATATAATAAATAAATATATATATAATATATAATAAATACAATAAATGCAATAAATACAATTCCAAGGAATATTTCTACCAAGCCTCTGTATCTCCCACTTGACACACCATCCATTTCAAACTCCACTCCACAATTTCTTGGGAAAATGGTAGGGTTTTATTTTAAATATGTGGAACCCACTGGAGGAACGTGGCCCTGCAGTGGTAAGAAGCAGGGAAGTTCAATTCCAGGAATTTCTAGGAATGAGGAATTATCTTAAAATGCAACTYAAAACTCATTCCTGCTTACAGGAAGGGCCTGGAGAAAGATCCAGAAGGAAAAGGAAGGAATGTTCCTCAAGTTATACTTCACCAAACAATAATGGATGAATCTGAGGCTCAGGTTTAGCAAAGGGATCCTAATTCCAGGCTGGAGCTTTCCCTGCAGCCCTGGATTAGGCCAGGAAGAGGGGATGAGTGATCCTGGGGGTTTCACAGCTCCTCAAAGCTTGCAAAGCCATAAAACAGGAGTGGGATGGGAAGAACGGGAATTCTCAAGGAATATCCCAAAGTCTAATTAATAACCAGACAGGAAGAAGCAGGGAAGGGAATTCTCTGGAAAAGGGATGGAGTAGGAGCAGTGACAGTGGGAGAGAGGAAGAGCAGGAATTCCTGGGCCAGGAAAGGGGACYTACCCATATCTCTGGAATTGGTAATCAAACGTCAGCTCCGAGCCCGACGGGACCAGCTTGGTGGTGAAAAACCCAACCCTCAGCTGCCCATTCACAGTCCACTGTGGAGAAAGGATGCCAGGAGTTATTCCAGCCTCAGCTCCAGGTTTGCTTTCCCTGAACACCCCAACCCTTGGAAAAGCAGCACTGGGGAGTTTAAAACCAGGCAAAGTGCCCGGTTGAAATCCAGGTGTTTTCATGTCACTGATACAACAGCAACGAAAATCCCCAAAATAAAGAAGGAAAACGTTTCACTCTGAGCTCTGCAGAGGGAGGAGCTGCTGGATTGGATCCAGCATTTTACCTTRTGGGTCTCACAGTTTGGCTCACAGCTGTGGTTCATGAAGCGGGAGCAGTTTCCTTTCTGGGTGGCATCGATGATCTGGAAAGGGACAAGAAATGCAGGGAAAATGTTCATTCCTTGGGATGGGAAAAAGCTACAAACACAACCCATGTGGGAAGCATCTCCTTTCCCACTTTTATTTGATATTCTCCATCWTTATTTTAGAGATTGGGATTTGTTAGGACATTAAATCCCCAAAAAGAGCACTTAGGTACACAGCTCCTCATTTTCCAGAGTTCTCCAGCTTGGTGCAGATCCTGGATTTTGTTTCTGATACAGCCATGAGGGGTTGGGACAGTGAATTTTCCCCCARACACCTCATACTCCAAGGGAAAAGTCATCACAAAAATAAAAATTCCATTCATAACTGGAAATGCTCCTTTGTGACACTTAAAATCACAAATCAATCTCAAAAATCCTTATTTTAGGAGGAAAAACACCCAGGAAAAACCACTCTGAGTATTTTTAGCTCCTTTTCTCTCAAGCTCCCCAGACCCAAAAAGTCCTGACAGGAGAGACAAGGAGAATAAGAGAGGGAATTTCTATTTATCCCCCTTGTTCTCAGGCAGAGAGAACAGCTCCACATCCCTCAGAGCTGAAACAGCCATAAATAATTAAGGATATCCCATTTATAAATATTCCAGTGGCAATCCTGCACAGAGGGACTCTGCCAGCTTTAAATATCCCAATTTCATGGAGTTTAATGWGAAAGGAAATGTGGATTTTTGGTATATTTGAGCACCCAAAAAGGGCAAGTTTGGCTTGGAGCATGTTCCTAAACTTCTCTCCCATGGAAAAATGAGCCATGCTCCATCTTCTCCTTTGGAAAGACACTTTTCCCTCCCTAAGGACARTGGGATYCATTTAAGCTGCCAGAATTTTGTTGGAACTGAGCAARGGGTTAAAAAATCCTGAGGCTTGAAGTTTCCTTTCCTCAGGAAAACATTCCCAATGGATTCAGGARGTTGCTCCATGGGTTCCCAAGGAGCTGGTGCTGTACCCAGCTAAATCCAGCCTTTCRCAAAGCAATCCCATCCCAYCAATCCACTGCTCACCTCATCATTCTTCAGGGCCATGAAATAATAGTGGATGTTCTTGTTCCGGGCATATTCCTTCACCCGAGCCTTGAATTCCTTGTGATCCAGCACCTCCCCACAGTATTCCAAGACAAAAGTGTTGCTGCAAGAGGGAAAAACATCAATTTTCTTAGCAAAAAACCCCACACAAATAACATAAAATAATCCCTGTTCAGGTGGATTCTCTGAATACAACTCCCAGCCTGGCCATCCTGGTAGTGTAGCAATGATGATGTGCCTTAATCTCAGGGAATTCTGAGTAATTTGGGATTTTATGCTGTCACATGGGAAGGTGACAGAAGGATGAAGCTCCCCTTGGAGCAGGGTTTGTTCTATAAATTCAYTATKTTCACAGAATTACAGGATGSCTTGGGTTGGAAGGGAACTTTGAGCTCATCCCATTCCAGCACCATTCCATGGGCAGGGACACCTTCCACTGTCCRAGCGTGCTCCAAGCCCRATCCAACCTGGRCTTGGYCACTTCCAGGGATCCAGYGGCASRCARAGCTGCTCTGGGKTGGAAAACACTTTTCAGGAGGAATTTTCTCAATTTCCACCCTYAGCRTGCCCTGGCSCAGCCTGAGGCRYTRCCCTCTCCTCCTGTCCCTGTTCCCTGGGATAAGATCCCAAATCCCCRRGGCTGTSCCCTCCTGTCAGGAGCTSTGCAGAGCCACAAGGTCCCCCCTGAMCCRCCTTTMCTCCAGGCTGAGCCCCTTCCCAGCTCCCTCAGGAATTCTCCAGCCRCTTCCCAGCCCTGTTCCTGCCCTGGACACACTCCAGGATGCTCCCTTCTCCCAGGAAACCTCATCTTGGTCTCCTCATCCTGATCCTCCCTTGTGCCTCAGGAGATTTCAATGTCCTCACTCCTCTCTRKTTTCRTGGCCTCACCTAACCCAGCACTTGGAATTACAATCCTYAATTAACAACAGGAAGAAAGATCCCCTCTGGATCTTCTCATTGTCCAAAGGGGAYGAAGAGGAGGAGYACTCAGGAAGAGAAGTTTTGCAGAGATGGGAAGAGAAGGYTGGACACAACTGGAGTGYAATAGGGACAAAGAATGGGYAGGCAGATTCACCCCAAGAAAAAGCCAAGGAAAGGCTGTTGGGAAACCAGGAAGAGCAAAACCAGAGTGGGAGATCAAAGAACAGATGGGCAGATCCCAAAGAGGAAGAGAACACCCAGCAGGGACAAGGATGAGCTGGAAGAACCTCAGCCCATCTCCTGGCAGGGAAATCCAGACCCCACAGGCCCTRTTCCCTTCWGSAGGGAGTAAAAGGGTGGGAACAGGCTGTGGGAAGAGGGAAGGCTTACGATGGCAGGTCCTTGGCAGCTCTGAGCCCCCAGCCCTTCTTCTCTGTCAGGATCACCTCCACATCCGCGTGCTGCTTCTTCTGGAAGCGCCGGTTGGAGCAGTAYTCACCGTTGGGACACCGGGAGGAGCTGAGGGGAGGGYAGGGAAGGGAGCAAATCAATTCCCAGCAGGAAAACAGCYCCAACAGGAAGGGCTCAGATGGGAAATAAACCCCAAATAATCACGAGAAATTCCGTGTGAAACCTTCAAATGTGGTTTGCTATAAAAAGCACAGCCACGTGACTGCCAGCATGCAAATGRAGATCGTTTATTTCTGGAAAGATAAAAACATTTGGAATGCTGATACCGCTGTATTTCTGTATTAGGGCATCCCAGTGAGGAGAACTGGGCTCTTCTCCCCTTGTTTTGGGGGTTATTCCTTCAAGATATTKCCTGCCCTACGTCTGGCCTATGAGATAAGAGCAAAAATTGGGATTCTGCCAGATAATTCCAGTCCTTCCACAATCCTCATGCTGGGGGGAATCCCACCAAGCACCCTGTCCCTGCCTCCAGCTCCCATGGAGCAGCAAACCTCTCCAGAGGAAGAAGGAGACACCAGCCAAAGGCTGGAGAGGCTCTGGAGAAAGGAGATCCAGGAGGCTGTGAGGGCTGAGCTCCTGCAGATCATCCAAAGGCTTAAATCATGGAATCATGGAATGGTTTGGGTGGGAAGGGACCCTGAGGACCACCTCATTCCACCCCCTTGCCATGGGCAGGGACACCTCCCACTGTCCCAGGCTGCTCCAAGCCCCATCCAAACCCTGAAACCTTCCAGGGATGGAGCAGCCACAGCTTCTGCTGGCAGCTCCAAAGGTCACTCCAGGCCAGCACAGACACTTCACRGTCACAGACACATCTTATGAAAAATCCTTTCATTAGGATCTTTTCTCCTGAGAAGCTGAGAGGCCTCAGAAACGAAATGTAAGCAATAATTATCTGCTGCTGTGGAATACAATAGGTGCATCTGTGATTGGTCTCGTGTGGTTGTTTTTAATTAATGGCCAATCACAGCCCAGCTGGCTCGGACTCTCTGGTGAGTCACAAGATTTTATTATCATTCCATTCTTTTCCTTTCAAGCCTTCTGATTAAATCCTTTCTTCTATTCTTTTAGTATAGTTTTAATGAAATATATATGTAACATGGAGTCAAGATTCTCATCTCTTCCCTCGTCCTGGGATCCCTGTGAACACCACCACTCTTCACTGCCACCTCCCAGGAATTCCCAAGTGATTTGAGGGATTCCCAGGACACCTGCAGGCCAGTGCATGGACCCCAGCTCACCACTCGATCATGAGCAGGCGATTGAGACAATCCTCTCCACAGGCCACCTCGCCCTGCGCCCGCTCCTCCTTGGACAGAGGGGGACACTCACACAGCATCCGCTTGATATCCCGGTGGGATTTGTTCTTCTTCCTGGGAAGCCAAGGCATGGAAATACAGGTGAGACAGCAGCCAGGTGGAGAAACTCCTCAATCTTTATCGGTGATTTTTGGAAAAAAGGGAAAATAAATGTCTCCACGTATGGATTGATAACCCTAGGGACAGGAATAACCAAGGACACGTGGTTTGGGGATGACTTCGTGATGACAAAAAGTGATTTCTTAAAGAGAATTCCCAGGATATTTAGCTGTTTTRCCTTTCTCCTCCCTGTCTATGTTTATTTGGACACCTATATTTTAATAAAGCAAATRGGAGAGTTTGGTTACTTCAGCCTCTGCTTTGCTGTCAAGTGAGAGMATGAAAAAGAGGAGAAAATCAGAGTTAGACGAAAAGCAGGGCATCCACTAATTCATATTTTAGCTTCCATTAAGGATCTGGGGAATGCTCTGGAGCGTAGATCCCAACAAGGCAAAAAAACTATAAGAAAAAAAAATCAAATTATGGCCATTAAATTTTACAAAGCTCCTCTGAGATGACAAATGAAGACGTGGAAGTAACCAAAGCCTTTGGAAAAGCGCCCTGTTTGTCCAAAAGCTTTTCCACACCCAGACAGAATTCCCTGTGCCAACAGAAAGGGACCAAGCTGGCATTTGGGAACATTAAACAGGCAYGATCTGGTAAAGCCATAAAAAAGGGTACAAATAAATCAACCTTGCCCTGTGATCCTCCCATTTCCTAACTCTTCTCAGCACTTGGCACTGTCTGGGGCAAACTGGGTGATTTTCTTTAGGAGAAAAGAGCCTGGGGTGGCTTTGCCAAATGTGGGGAATGCAACATCCCTGCCCCTCCCTCCAATTTGGCCATAAAAACCCAACCACCTTGGAACCAAATGGAAGTTAAATCCCAAACTCACTCCAGGGAATTAAAACAAGGATAAAGCAGCAGTTACCTCTCTGTCAAGTAGACGTTCTCCTCGATGAGGTCGAAGTAACAGGGCATCTTCCCCTGCTTGGCAAACTCCTTCCAGCGCTGGGGGTCCCTGAAGTCATCCATGATGCACAACCTGCCCACCATGGAGGAATCCTGCGGCGCTGGCTCCACCTGCTCCCCCTCCAGCTTCCCCTTCCTCTTCTCCCCAGAGTCCCCATCYCTCTCCGAGTCGCTCTCCAACTCTGGACGCCTCTTTTTTGGTGGGCCTCGTTCCTTGACGTCGTTTTTCTCCAAAGCTTTCACCTCGTCCTTCTTCTCCCCGCCCGGCACCGGCTCCTTGGTGGAATTGCTGCTGATCTCATGTGCCTGCACCGAGCCCTTCTCCTTCTGCCCAGGCATCTGGGATTTTCCAGAGGGGCTGGGAAAGCYGGGCTTGCACTCCTCATCCCAACGCTCATCCTCCTCATACTCCTCGTGGTCTTCTGTGAGGGAATCCGGCACCTGCCCTTGGCCACGTTCGTAGTTAACCACGGAGCCTCTGCTGGCTGCCCTCGCATCCCAGTAACCGTTGCCTTGCCAGTAGCTCTGGGAGCTGGGATAAGCTCCTGGTCCTGGCTGGTAAACGTAGCCTGAGTACATCCCAAAGCTGCTGTCTGGCTGCTGGTAGGTGCTGCTGGGCTTCTCCGGCTGGGAGAAGTCCCAGCCCGCAGCACCCACCTCCTCGGGGGCACGGAAACCATCCAGCCTGGAGTAGTCTCCGAGGCCGGACTGGTTCAGCCCGCCCTGTCCTTGCCGACTGTCAGGCTTGGAAGAGCTCATCTGGTGCCGGCATGTGTCGGTGCTTTCCAAACTCTCTGGGACACAGAAGGYCTGCTCGTCTGGCCGGCCCATGGGCCTCCCCATGGCCACCACGTCTGGCAGCACCATCCTCTCCTCCGTGCCGGCTTTGCCGTGGCAATCGGCCGTCAGGTCTGCCTGGCTCGTGCTGTCCACGCCGTCGCTCTGGGCTTGGCACGGATCRGCCCGCAGCTCCTCCGGCTCCTTCCTGCTCAGCTCCGTGGAGGTTGCCGGACTCTTCTCCATCCCCCTGGGAGAACACCGGCTCTCCACCTGGGGACCACCTTTACTCCCCATATTTTCTGACCTCTCCTCATAGTAGGGCCTGCTAGGCTCGGGCCGCTCATCATCCCAGTGGTCGGAGAAGCGCCGGTTGCTCCGGGAGGAGCCCAGGCTGCTCTCTTCCATGGCTATGCTGGAGTTCTTGGGAACCACCACAACTGACTGGAGCTTCTTCCGCGGCGTCCCATCATCGGAATCCGAGTCCTCCGTGTCGCTGTCCTCACTGTCCCCCTCGCTGTCATTGTCCCCCATGTCGGAATAATCATCGTGGCCAGCGGGAATGAATTCTGAGGCGCTGCCGCTGCTGTCGCACGTTGGGGCTTGGGTCACCATCTCCGTGTCCTCTGCGGTGACAATGACATCAGAGGAGGGATACAAAGCATCTGGAAAAGCCGAGGCCACCAAGGGCTCGCTTCCCTCATCCCTCTCAGCCGATATGCCGGGACACTGAACCATCAGCTCATCCAGCTCAGCTCCCTCGGTAGAAACAGCACTTTCTTCCACAACCTCTCTGCCACGGTGCTCCAGCGGCACTTCCGAATAGTAGGAATGTTCATTCTGGAACGATGACTTGCCTTTTGCTGAGCCAAGATCAACGTGCTGAGCATCCAACTCCAGCATCTCTTCGGCTTCGGAATGCTGGAGCGGCTCCTGGCACACACCCGGCGGGGGCACGTCCCATTTGGAAGAGACGCTTTCCTCRGGCATGGGATGATCCGACTGGAGCCTCTGGGAACAGCCATCCTGGGAGGAATCCCTGCTRGAGCTTTCCACTGCCAGGCTGATTTTATGGGAAGGATGGTCGTGATCATCCTCCCCAGCAGACCTGGAATGGGAATCCTCCGTGCTCTCATAATCACACGTCACCGTCTGCGGCTCCACCTGCACGTCCAGGAAAGTCTCGGATGTCACTTTCAAATCCGCAGGTTCCGCTTCGATTTCCACTTCRGAGTGGTACAAACCAGGGGTGGCATCATCGGAAATGTAGCAAAAAACAGGTTCTTTGGTTTTGTCACACGGAGCCACCTCCTCATCCAGCTTCTTAAGGACAGTGTTAGTGGGATCTACATTCACAGCAGGGAGAGAGGCAGCTTCCTCCGGCTGCTGCAGCTCCAGAGCCTCRGCTTCCTGGAACAGGCTGTTGCACTCGCTGGACTGCACCCGGGAATCAWCCAGCTCTTCTTCTTGGGACACATCCGTGCTCTCAAACCCATTGGATGGCAACAGATACGACGGGCTGGTCTTGACGGCAGGTGATGCTTCCGACYGACCCGGGCCATGCTCAGAGGATGCAGCAACATCCTCTGCTTTGCAGGCACTGGAGGTTGCCAGACCCTCATCCTGACRCTCCGGGGAGCCGTTCATGCTCAATTCCGTGGGGAAACATGTTCTTACGGGATCGTGCTTTGCCTTTAAGAACATTTCTTGCTCCTTAACACTGTCATGGCCTTCGTTTGCTGCAAGTTCCTCGGATTTTGAGTTTGCCAAACCCGCCTTGGAGTCATCGGCCTTTGGCAAAGCAGGAGAATCATTGAACTGATTTAACGGAGAAAGTGTCTTTTCCCTTTCCAACTTTTTCGCACTGGACACCCTGATCTCATTGTTCTTTACACAAGAGGTCTCTAAATCTAGAGAATTAGACTTGGACTTGATTTCTTCGATCGATTCTGTACAACAGAAAGAACTCTTAAATTTATCAGGCTTTGGTGCGGGGGCCTTGGAAGGGGTGGATTTATAGCGGGAGGAATTCACATTACTGTCGGGCTTGGAATGGGATGTCCCCTTCCGATAGCCCAGTTCATCGAGGGGAGAGCACCTTTTGGATACTTCACTTTCAGAAGTCCTTTTGGAATCTCGATCCGCTTTCGAAGACGACCTCCCTCGCCTGTCCATGTCGGCGTGAGATGACTCCACTTTGCTGTCCCTGTCTGACTTGGAGTAAGAGGATCTCGAGTCTCTGTAGGAGGAGGAGGAATGGGAGGACGTACGCCTGGAGTCGCTGGACCTGGAATGTGTCCTCCTGTACTCATCCTCCGAGTCCGAGCTCTCCCGCGTCCGGCTGTCCGCGTACGACCGGGAGTAGCGCGACCGTTCCCGGTACGGGGAGCTCCGGTGGTACCGGCGGTCYGAGTCGTAGTAATGCGAGCGCTCCGACCTCGAGTAGGAGGAGCTGGTTCGGGAGCTGCGATCGGAGCGGGAACGGGAATGCGACCGGCTTCGCCTCCTCTCTCTGTCCGAGCGGGAGCGGGAGGATGAGTACCGCGAGTCTCTCTCCGATTTGGAATAGCTCGAGTACTTCTCATCCCTGTCCGACCTGGAGCGCGATGAGGACTTGCCCAGGTCATCACTGCGGAGGGACGCAGAGCTCCGTCTGGAATCTCTCTCCTTTTCCGTGCTGGAGATCTTCTGCTCATGCGACCGCTGACTGGAGGAGGTCCTCACGGAATCCTCGTCGGACTCGGAGCCCTGCGGCGCGCCATCTGACTGGGAGAACTTCCTCTTGSCCCCCTGCCTCCGGGAGCACACGGGAGCACCCTTTGAGCTGTCAGAAACCTCATCCTCCTTCCCAATATGGGAATCCTCCTTCGGCGGGGTTATCTCCGTCTGCTCGGGCGCGGGTTGAGTTCCGCGTTCCTCCGAGCTGCGCYACGCCGGATCCTGCTTGGCGGCATCCGGCTCCAAGGGCAGCGCCTGGCTCGGCTCCCTGGGCACGGGGACCTCGGCTTCGCCGGGCGGCGACAGCAGCAGCGCCGGCATCGGCGTCACCGGCGGCGGCGGCGGGGCCGTGGCTCCAGGAACCGGCATCGGTGACGCCGGCGGTGGCGGCGGGGGCGGGGGAGGCGGCGGCGTGGGGGGGAAATCCACGGCCAAGGCCACCGGTTCCGTCACCGGTGCCACCGGAGCCGGGGGTGGCTTTGCCGTGACATTCAGTAAATGTTTTTTAAAATGAATCTTCCCCAATTCTACCTTCGGTTTTGGAGGTGAAGATTCCTCAGCTGAACTGGCGGTGTCCCCCAGGTCCAGTTTATTTTTGGGGTTAAAATCAGTCGGAAGGGGAACCGCCGGAGGGGTGGGAGTTTCATTTTGTTTCTCGTTTCCCAGAGCAGTCAYGAATCGATTGGGTAAAGTTTTCTTGGTTAAACTAAAGCTGAAAGACACTTTTTGTCTTCCCTGCTCCTCAAGGTTAACCTTGGTTTTGGTGCCTTTGGGCAAAAAGCGGCTCGAGGCGACGCCTTTGAACACGGGGCCTTTGATAAAACCGGCTCTTGGCACCGTTTCAGGTTTGCCCTGCGGAAGAAAAAGAAGATGCAGTTGGAGGAATTGGATTTTGGGGGGTTTGAACTCAGTTCTGCAGCATTTTCTTTCACCTGGTGAATTTTTCATGATGATAAAAGAGAAATGCATATCCTGGGTCTGTCTTTATTGCCTGGCTCTGTCCTGAGAAAATCAATTCCTTAGACTTCTCCAGCTTGAAACTAAGCCTCCTCTGAGGTTTGGGCTGAGGCTTTTTATCTGACTTATTAATGACCAAGCTCAAAGTCCTTTTATCATTTAATTCTTATTTTTTAAAAAATAGAGTTCAGCTTACAAAGTTAATTGAGGGCAAAAATCTGKTTTTTTTATGCTGTTTCTGTGGTCCCAGGCTACAAAAGATCCTGGGTTTTAAGCTCAAAGTGCATTTATTTATGTGAATCCACCTGGACGCAGCCTTCCAGTACTGGAGAAGGCTCCAGGGAGAGCTCAGAGCCCTGGCAGGGCCTGAAGGGGCTCCAGGAGAGCTGGAGAGGGACTGGGGACAAGGCATGGAGGGACAGGACACAGGGAATGGCTCCCAGTGCCAGAGGGCAGGGATGGGTGGGAGATTGGGAATTGGGAATTCCTGGCTGGGAGGGGGGGGAGGCCCTGGAATGGAACTCCCAGAAAAGCTGGGATTCCCAGACTGCTCCTGGATCCCTGGAAGTGTCCAAGGCCAGGTTGGACACTGCGGCTTGGAGCAGCCTGGGACAGTGGGAGGTGTCCCTGCCCATGGCAAGGGTGGCACTGGATGATCCAGAGGGTCCCTTCCCACCTAAACCATTCTGGGATTCTGGAATTTGATCCTAGCATAAACCAGACCAACAACAACCACATCAGGAATTCAAACCCCATCCTTTCCCACCTTCCCCCAACAGCCTTCTCCTGGTCATCACTAATTCCTGCAAGTTCCCAGGCTCAGGCCTAGACCAGCATTAATTAACAACTCCCCAAGAATTCCCATCAGGAGCCAGTGGTGCATGATGACTCTGTCACCTCTGGATCAACCGACCATTCCAAGCTCCATGTCCTTCCCACCAGGAGCTTCTGGCTGCCTCCTGCCCAGGAGCTCATTCAGCACCTTCCAAGCCCAAACCCAGGAATTTTCAGAGCACACAGCACCCTATATTCCCCCATTTTGGGCATTTCTCCCTCTGTTTTAAATCTTAGAGCTCATCTGTGCCCCAGAAATAAAATCTTGGAGAAGATAAAGTGGGAAAAGGGCTTTGTTGTCAACAGCCCCTATCCCCAAAAATCCAAACTGCATCAGAATCATGGAATTCCAGAATGGTTTGGGTTGAAGGGACCCTCAGATTATCCTGCTTCCATCCTGRC
Source organism: Sporophila hypoxantha (assembly GCA_002167245.1). NCBI lineage: Eukaryota > Metazoa > Chordata > Aves > Passeriformes > Thraupidae > Sporophila > Sporophila hypoxantha. Next base: position 482,362 of record NDFG01000174.1, read on the forward strand.
ATGGCAGGGACACCTCCCACTATCCCAGGTTGCTCCAAGCCCTGTCCAACCTGGCCTTGGACACTTCCAGGGATCCAGGGGCAGCCACAGCTTCTCTGGAAATTATATTTTTTTGTGTTAACCCTAATTCCAATGGAAAYAGTCGTTTCCAAATTGTCCAGAGCCGGGTTTTGCTGCTGTAGCTGTGCCATGAGCACATTTCTGGCAGGAGCAGCAGTTTCCTGCAGCCCTCTGTGAATTATTAAGGATTTTGTTATCCTTTAACTCATGGAACAACATGGAGCTGCCCAGGATCAAGGCACCACAGTAAATGATTAAATGAGACATTGGTGGATTGGAAATCCTGTGTTTTCTGCACCCTGGACATCACATATCCCAAAAATTCCTCTTTTTCAACACATTGGGGAGTTCATTGTGAGCACCTGTTAATGGTCTATCCATGACTCACCCTGGTGACCCAATCCAGCATCTGGATCTGGATCTGCAGCAGCAAATTCCCTTCACTGTGGGAAAACTGGGAGCAAAACCCAAAAGCATTTCCTTGAAAACCATGTTTTTTATGAGGGGACACTTCAGGGACAATTTTAAAGGAGTTTCATGGCTAAAAGGGAACCCAAAASATTGACTTTGGAAAAAAGGAGAATCTCCAGCTCTGAAATGGGCTCCTCTCACCACAAATCACAACCATCTCCACAAAGTCCTGCTGGAAATGAAATCCCTGTTTTCCAGAGAATCCACACATCACAAGGGATCCTGGGATTAATCCACATTAATCCATGGAAGAATGAAGGACAAAATGAACACTACTGAGACCACCCTCCTACAGGAGTTCAATCTCCTGAAGAGTGAGGGAACAGCATTTTCGGGGATTCCTGGATCAATTGTTATCCTTACAACCAGAAATTCCCAATTTTTTTACTCCAACCTGGGACAAGAGAAGGGAGCAGGTTCCTCTCCAACCATACCCTCAAGGATCTCCACAGGTCTGAACCCAAATTCTTATCAGGGATAGGATTTTTTAATAATATCCACTATAAATAATATATTAATAAATATATAGGTAAAAATACTGGAAATTCAGGGAATCAGCATTTCAGAGTTTTCCTTCTTGCTACAACTTTGGTGCCATTATTTTAAYTGCCAATGTTTTGATCAAAATCCTTCTAAGGATCCTGTGTTTCAAGCACAACAGCTCTGAAATAAAGGGAGTAAGGGGGTTTGGARAGATCCACCTTTTCCCAAATATGGGATCTGCAGGCYAAAAAGAGCTGCCACATTTCCATCCCTCCCCTTCCCACAGCAAATTCAGCAAAGCTGACACAATCCAGGGTATTTCCCCTCATGAGTTCACCCTTCCAGGGATTTTTTTCTTTAAACAACAGCAACTTGAACAAAACACAATTCCCAGATTTTGGAACACACTCCAAGGGTAACTTGGCAAATGTAAAAGGTGGGAATTACAGAAAAGCTCTCCAGGAGAAGAGGAATTCTCCTTCCTCTCCTGTTTTACAGAAAGGGAACACTATCCAAAATGGAAAAAAAAAAGCACATCCAAAATGATTAACAGCTCTCATTCCAAAGCCAGGAGATTAAAATATATCCCAGGCCTCCAAGTTTTCTCTTTTCCTAAAAAATTCATTGAGTCACAGGCAGCAAAACTCATTATTTTTACAAATTAAGCCTTTAAATAATCAGCACCAACCCACACCAAGCTGRGCCATCACCTCCCGTGTGCTTGTGGCACAACTGGTACTGGAATTACTGCCATTTCTTCCCAAATTTAATGAGAATTATTCTCCTTCCTTCCCAAGTTTAATGAAAACTATTGCCCTTCCTTCCCAAATTTAATGGGAATTATTGCCCTTCCTTCCCAAATTTAATCAGAATTATTGCCCTTCCTTCCCAAATTTAATCAGAATTATTGCCCTTCCTTCCCAAATTTCATGGGAATTGTTTCCCTTCCTTCCCAAATATAATCAGAATTATTGCCCTTCCTTCCCAAATTTCATGGGAATTATTGCCCTTCCTTCCCAAATTGAACCAGAGGGATCCCAGAAAAGCACCCATTTGCTTTATCCAGTGGCTCTGGATTCATGGAATGCCTCAGTCAAACCAACCCAAGCTGGGCTCACAGGTGATCCAGGAACATCGGAATTGGTTTTACTCACCTCATTTTCTTCTTCTCTATTGCAATCCAGCCGGGGAAACATGGAAAAAAAAACAGGAAAAGAAGGTGTGAACAGCAGGTAGGAACAAGAAACGGAGCACTGGACATCTGGATTTGGGATGGGAAGGACTTAGGACACGGAGTGAGGGAAACACCGACGGCACCCGGACACAAACCCAGCTCTGAGGGGAGCACGGCACAGTTGGGAGGCTCCAAAATTCCCTGGAAAATCCCACATGGATCAGGACAGAGCAAACCTTTTTGGAGAGAACTGCTGGCTTGGTGTTGTCTCCAGTTATTCCAAAATGCTGCAGGAATAAAACCCTCAAAAATGCCACTGAAAAAGGCAGACTTGGTATTCTTTCAATTTGAAAACTTCCCTGAAATACTTCCCATAACTGAAAGTTTCTGCCTCTCATTAACAGAAATTAAAGATATTAACGAAGGTCTGACTGCTGTGCATCTGCCCTGGCTATTTGCATAATTAATCCCTATTTTGGCAGCTTGAAAATGAATTAATTAGGATCATTCTCCATGCTGAGCCAACAGGAAAGTTGGGTTTTCCCAGCTTTCCACTCTTCCCAAGTTCTCTGCTCCAATCCCACAGCAAAGTCGTTTCTCCTCAAGGAAGGAGAAGGAACAGGAGCACATCTCCCTCTCCTTGCTTTGCTCAATTCCTTGGAGAGTGTCAAGGAATTTCTTGGCCCTACCAACACACCTCAGCCAAGACATCAACAGTTCCTCTGCCATGGATCTACCAGAGATCCCAAAACCCCTCTCCAGCGCTCCAACACAGCACAGAGCTGGTCTTCTCCTACATTTTACAGCTTTGATTCAGCACTGTTGTGATAACAAAGCCAAAGATTTCCCACAGAAAAGTTCACAGATTCCACCTCAAGCATCAACTCAATGAGAAATACCCAATTCTGGAAGAAAAAGTCAAAATTTTCATTTCGGAGCAACGCGGACGCYGTGACGGCACAAGAACCACCCAGGTCCCCACTGAAACCATCCCCAGCTGGGAACTGGGAGCAAAGGGAAGTGCTGGGAAGAACTTTCTCCTCAGGCATATTCTCCTGCCCCTCCAAAGGCTCCCATCCAATTGATCCAGCTTGTTAAAAGACCATAATTAATCCCAGAGCAGCACCAACGGGGTTTGATTCCATCAAGGAAACCCYAGGCGGGAATTCTGATTCAATGGGGTCAGGCAAGGCAGGAATTTCAAACCCCACAGGTTCAGGAACTCTCCAAGAGCACCACTTCCACTGGAATTAAGGCCCAAAAGAAGTTTTCAATTTCAGGATCACCAAAAGAGGAGTCTGGAACTTTCAGGAAGAGTCACATGGTTTGGGTTTGAGGTTTTGTGGGGTCAACACTCAACAAAAACCTTGCATTTGGTGATTTAAGGGTCTGTCCCAACGTCAGCGATTCCAGATATTTCTAGATATCCTAAGCAGATGCAGCAGAGACTTACCACCACCAGGTGGAAGCTGAGGGTCCTAAGGRAAAAATAACTCTCATTATACACAAAAATCCATCTTAAATCAGCTGTATATTGGGAGAGAGGTAATTAAATTTCGTATTTATAGTTAATAACAAGGATAATTAATGATAAGGAGAAAAGAGAGTTGGGATTCTTCAAATCCAGAGAAATCCCACAGGAAGAAGAGAGGAAACAGGTGATCCCATTACTGGAAGTGTCCAAGGCCAGGCTGGACAGGGTTTGGAGCAACCTGGGATAGTGGAAGGTGTCCCCTGGGTGGGATAGGGTGATCCCATTCCAACCCAAACCATTTGGGATTTTGAGATTCCACCAACTAAAATAAAAGGTGTTGACCTTCCTAAAAGCAGGGTTATGAATCCCATTTCCTTCCCAGCCTCTTCCTTCTCCCCCCCCAAAAAAAACCAAAAAAAACCCCATAAAAATAGAATTCCAAAATTAGGGAAGGCGCTGCCATTCCCTCAGGAACCTTGTGCCAAATTCCTCCCACGCTGGGATGAGGTTACATAAAATCCCCCTGCTCCAAGCTTGGGATCCATCCCAACACATCACCCAGGGCTTCTCCAGCACTTTTCCAGCTCCACAGGTTTGGAACAATTCCCTCAGCTGCACCTTGCTCCCTGCAGGCACCAAAAACACAACTGGGATGAAAGTGAACACGGAATTCCTGCACTTCTGTGGCTCCTTCCMGGGAAAGTCAGGAGAAAAGAGCTGGTAAAACCCAAAATAAAACTGAACACCCTGAGAAGCACTGAATAAATTTTTAAAATAACCTAAAGAACCACAAAATCAACCAAAGAACAAAAAAGTAACCCCACCACCAGGAAGCTTCAGCACCTTTGATCTGTTTCCAGCTGCCTGATGCACTAATTTTGTTAAAAAAAAACAAAAATTAAGCACCAATTAAATCCAGGAAAAGCTTTTCTAAGACTACAGAACCACATTTATACTAAAATTCTTTACATGGGTCACATTTCTATCAATTTTTTTTTAAATGGACCCACATTTCAACCCAAATTATTTATCTGAGGCCACATTTCCACCAAAATTCCTTACATGGAATTTTCCTTACATATATTTTGACCTTYCATCTATTTTGACCAAAACTTTTTATATTTAAACTTTATCAGRTTCTCTCCTGATGGGAACATCCCAATTTTGTCACAGGAATGGCAATAAAAAGTAAAATTTTATTTTAATTCCAGAGTTCAGCAGCTCCAGCATTTCTTGGTGCTTCAACAGGTCGAGCTGAAAATTTTTCTGTTTTTTAAGTGCAACCCACACAATAATTGGAATTTTATCCTGGTTTTCCTTATGCAAAAGGAGGCAAAAAAATGCCCTCAGGCTTCTGAAGTCTAAAAGACAAATTTTAGGAGCCTCATCTCCTGAGGTTTTTTTTTTTCTTTTCTTCCCTTTAAAAGAGGAAAATCTGGAAGCTTGAGGCTTTTCTTGTCTAAGTATCAGCAGCCTAACAGCCCAGGGAGCTGAAAAGGCCCATTCCCAGCAGGAATTCAGCTCAGGAATTCACAGAGATCCATCTGAAAGCCACCACAATGTCCAAAGAAAGGGAAGCTCAGCTCAGGAAATTGGGATTTAACCTGTTTTGTTCAGGCTGGGTTAGCCAGAAATATCCTGGATGCAGCTGCAGTTCCATGGATCATCCCCCTCATCCACAGCAGGGCAAAGGAAACTGGGAGGCAACAGCACCAAASCAAATTTCAGGTGGAAATTTGGGATTCCAACAGGATCCTGGAGCCCAAAATGAATTTTTATCYTTTTTCCTGGATGCTGATGGAGAGCTGCACCCATGGGTTTCTGCTGGGAATGCAATTCCCTGGAAGCTGGGGAGGAAATTCCCTCTCTGCTGCTCTCATGAACAGAATCCCAGAATTCCAGAATGGAAGGGACCCCCAAGCTCATCCCAGGAGCTCCTTCCACTACCCCAGGCTGTTCCCAGCCCCTGGACACCTCCAGGGATGGAACATCCAGAGTTTCTCTGGGAAAACTGCTCCAGTGCCTCACTCCCCCCACAGCCAGGAATTCCTTCCACATATTTATTCCCTTTTTCCCCTCAATTTCCATCCTCCAGACTAAAYGATTTGCTGGAACACTCCCAGGCCTGAAGTGCTTCTGCTCCTTTGTTTATGAATCCCTAAGGTGGGATAAAAACCAAGGACAGAAGTGCAGCTGTCCCTGTGTTTAATGGAATATTAATGGAATATTGGGAGGAATTCCTGGGAAGGCTTTTGTGCAGAGCACTGGGATTTTATTATCCCAAAAACATCACACTGCAAATGGAGAATGAACAGCAGGAAAAAAAGTTGAGAAAGTACAAGGCAATCCTACTCCTTCCCCAAAAAACAAAAACCATGGAAAATGGAAAGGCAGAAGCACTCACGTGAGGAMGGAAAATCCCTGGAAAAAAAATCTTATTTATTTAAAGGAGGTGGAATCCAGGCTGAGTTTCCTGGAAAATGAGGTCAAGGCACCTTCCAAAATCCCCAAATTCAGCTGTCCTGCTTCCCAAAATCCCCATTTCCTGTTTAGACATTCCCAGTGAGGGTTTGGAGCTGGAAGTTTGGAGCAAGGGAAGTGACACTGTTTGTRCTGTGCTGGAACAGGAAAGAACAGGGAGGACTGGATATTCCAGGGAAAGAAGGAGACAAATATACTGAAAATAGGGATTTATCCCCTCATTCATAAAAATGAGGAGGGGCTGAGTGACTTCATTATTAATTGTGCCATAATTTATCTAGGATTTATTCCACAATGGAATTATTCCATKATTCTAGGATTTTAGAGGAGTCAAGATGTGCTCCAGGAAAAAAATCCAATAAAGAAAAAATATCCAGTTTCTCTTCTCCTTCTCCCAAATGCCTGAAATTTCCCAAACTCCCCCCAAATCCTGCTTTTCCCTTTCTGCTCAGGGCACACCTAAGGAAGAAATTCCATTTGGAATCCTGACAGGAAACAGGAAAAACAAAGCTACTCCCATGGAGGATGGGAAAGGGATTCACCTGGCACAAGGAGGGAGAGGAGGAGGATGGAAGGGTGAGGATGAGGATGGGGGTGGAAGTGGGATGGGACCCAAAATAGAGGCACAAATCCCCACTGGAATTCAAAGCATGGCTCTTGGAGAACTTTCCCCTCCTCCTCTGGGAGCAGGGCAGGAGATTCCAGCAGCAGCTTTGGGAGTCAGCACCTTCCCATAAACCACATGGCCACGGGGTCACTTCCCAGGTAATCCCTGCCCCAAATCCRCCCTGGGGCACAAAGAGCCTTCCAAGGAAAAATCCCTCAAAAAGGGAAAAGGGAGATGGAAGTGCATTGTCCCAACTTAAATCCCAAAATCTGGGGGGGGCCTGGATCCACACACAAATAAATGCAGCTCAGCTCCTCCAGGGTGGGTTCCCATGGATCTTTCCCTGTGGAATACCATGGGAGGGATGGACAGGCAGGAATGGCACCAGAAACCCCAAAATCCACATTAAAACCCATCTGTACAAAAACCCAAAATCCACATTAAAACCCAGCTGTACAAAGAACCCCAAAATCCACATTACATCCAAAATTCCATGGAAACTTTGGACATCAGTGTGGGGCATTTCTGGGATCAGAGCAGCCAAGGGCATAATTTTATTCCAGATTTTTCCCCCCTTATTAACAATTCCTGATTCAAACTAAAACTGACCTAAAGCCAAAGTTAGGCCAGATTTAAAGCTCAAGCTCAGTTCCCACCACCAAAACATTTCCCCTACCAGCACAAAGCCACTTCCAGGACTGAAAATGCAGGAATTAGTGGGAATAGTAGGGAAAAAATCCCCAATTTTTATCATTTTGCTCAAATCCCAAAATTACCTGTGCCCAGATAAAGTTCCAATGTTTAACTTGCTTTTTTTAAGTTGCTCTTTGTAAATTTGTCAATTTAAGTTAAAACAGGTTTGAGCAGGAAAAAGATTTCACGAGGGAGTCCTGGAGCCTGAAAACTTGAGGAATTTCAGAATTTTAAAATAAAATAAATAAACAGAAAAATCCCAGTTTACTTACAATTTTTGCTGCCAGGGATTGATTCCCAAGGATGAGGATTCATTCCRAAGGACTGGGATTCATTCCCAGCACCTGGACATGCAGAGGTGCTGAGGCTCTCCACCTGAGCTGAGCAAAGAATTTGGGATTTGTGCTAAAAATCAGGGAYAGAGCTCGTGGAGCAGCAGAGCAAGCCCCTCCCTCAGAGGGGGAGGGTTCAGGAATGGCCCCCAGCACCCAGCACTTGCWGCTTTCCCGGGAAATCCAGGGAAATCCAGGATTTCCAGCCCTCCATCCCCTCCCTGACCTATCAGGTATCCCCAGCCCGGGGGATTTTCCCTGAATGGGGCAGCAAATTCCAACTGGGATTTTATGGAGCCTGAATGACATCACGCCCCAGGCACTGCACGGCACCTTTGTCTCCCAAAATGCCTGGAAAACAAGGAATTCTCTCTRTGGGACACAGATGGATGCTTGGCACCCATTCCCAACATCCCCAAAAACAGAAGCCATCCTGTCCCCTCATCCCAAAATTCACACAGAGGCAAAACCATGAAATTTTAGTGTCACCACCTCCTACTTCACACACGTGCAACACCAAATATTCCCAAAATTCACCACATCAAAGGCCCAAATATCCCATTCTGAGCCCAAACTCATCCCAAATCTAACAGGAAGGCAATTCCCAATCATGAGGTGACCCTAAAATCCCATTCCAAAGGGAAGCAGCTGCAACCTGCAACCCAAAAAATATAAACCAGAACGTTGCAAGGCCTTGGCTGAGCTCAGAGCCACTCCTTTGATAGAAATAAATAGAAGTAAATAAAAATAAATATAAACAAATAAAAATAAATCTAAATTCTCAGAGGATTTATTTCTTACCTAATTATAGCTGAAATTTCATGTCCTGGGATTTTGCCCAGCAGGAGCAGGGACACCTTGGGAATTGCTCTCAATTCCACAGGAGAGAATAAATCCTTTTCATGCTCCTTTACACCAGAAATTTGCCATAAAATTCCAAACTGGGAATGGGTTGTGCAGGTAAACACCAAGCACCAGGCTCTGGAGATTTTCCCTGGTGGATTTCCAGCTGGAAATTATAATTATTTCCTGCTACCTGGGAATGACACACTTTGGATTTCCAGCTGAAAAACTTCCACTGGTGCATTTCAAACAGGAAGGGYAAAATGGAATTACAAAGATGCTGGGGAAGCTGCAAAATCTTGGAGCAATCCAGAGGGAATCCACTGGAAATGAGGTTTCACAATGAGCTCCAGCTCCTTCCTGATCCAGCCTCTTCCTCACATCAATATTTTGGGATCAAATTTTGACTCCTGGCTCATATTCTCCTGAATTTTGGGTCCACCTCCACATCATTCCCAGGGATTGCAGCCTCTGAAGTGGATCCCAAAAAGCTGAAGCTCACAGGAGAGGTGAGGCTGCAGGGATGGAGCATTTTTAGGGAAGTTTACCTCCAAAAAATGGGAAYAGTCAGGAAAAAATCAAGGAAAAAGAAAATAAACTGTTCTACCAACACTCCATCAACCAGAGCCACACTTGGATGTCCTCAAGACTTTTCCTCGAGGAGTTCTAAAATTCTGGAAGGAAAAATGCCAATTAAAAACAGGTGTGGATAAATCCTCTCTTCCCTTCTAAATATCCAAACAAATCATATTCAAAATTCCATCAGCAGATCTGGGAACAGGCTGCCCCAAGAAGCTCCAGCTGCCCCATTCCTGGAAATGTCCCAGGTCAGGATCCCAAATTCCTCATTCAGGCTCCCAAAGCCAAACATGTAAAGTGAATTTTCCTTAAATAATCCAACTTTCCAAACACATTAAAGCTGGAAAATCCATGGGTATGCTCAGGAAATGAGAGTCAAGTTTCTCCCTTTCCTCTCCCCATCWCACAGCCCATGGGACCATCATTAATCTCCTTAATAAAGGGGAGGAGCATTCCAAGGGAAATGCAGGTGGAAAATTCAGCCTTTCCCTCCCCTCAGCATCTCCCACTGGATTGGAACGTGCTCCAGGATCCAAATGTGGGTGTTTAACCACAGCACATTTACCAGGAGTTGTGCTGAGGGAACCAACCCTTTTGGATGGTTTTCCTTAAGGAAAGGCAGAAAATAGAATCCAGATTCCCAGAAAAAACCATCCCAAAGTGACACCAACATGGAACAGGCCTGGGAGATTCTACAGCTCCAATGAACATCAAAAAAAAAAATCCTTGGGAACAGCCACAATCAAAAACCTGGAGCTCCAGACTGTCTGAATCCATATGGGGTCACGTTAACAAACCTAACGGAATATTCCATACTCTGATCCTAAATCCCAACCCTCCAAACCACCCAGCAAGCCCCACCAGGATCACCAGGATGGCTGGAAAAGCTTCTTCCCCCAAAAGGGAACTTCATGAATTCCTGCTGGGGAGGTCTCCAGAAGCAGATGGATAAATMGAGTTTCCATGATGACAGAAGGGCGTGAGGAAAAGAAATCCTTGCAGTCTGAATTCCGTTCTSTCACACAGATGTCACTGGTCCAAGAGGTTCCTGCACCCTCAGSATGGAGACAATCTTGGAATCTTCTTCCAGGAAACAGCAGCACCAAGAGTTGAAGTGGCTGCTGCTCACAGCAGGAMACAAACATCCATCCATGTCCATCAGGAACAGCTTGTCCAGAGAAGCTGTGGCTGCCCTGGATCCCTGGCAGTGCCCAAGGCCAGGGTGGATGGGGCTTGGAGCAGCCTGGGACAGTGGGAGGTGTCCTTGCCCATGGCAGGGGTGACACTGGATGGGCTGTGAGGTCCCTTCCAACCCAAACCAGTCTGGGATTCTAAGCAGGTCCACGCTGGCATGGGCAGCTCCATGGAGAAGCTCCACGTGGAATGTGGTGGCAGCTCTGACCTCTGGGAATTGGGRTGTTCCAAATTTAAGCATCCAAAGAGTCCAGGAGACCTGGTTCTGCTGGACACTGAAGCTCCCAGGAACGCGAGCTCTGGTTGACAAGTGGACACYAAGAGTGACCCARGAGGTAAAGTGAGCCAGAGTTCCTTTTCACAGGAAAATTCCAGTCAAAGCCATTGACATGGATGTGCCATCGTTCAACTCCCGGTTCAGCATCCACCTTCTCCAGCCAGCCTGGAGCTCCAGCTCAGCACCATCCCTGGAAGTGTCCAAGGCCAGGCCTGGAGCACCCTGGGACAGTGGAAGTTGTCCCTGACATGGCAGGGGTGGAATGAGATGATCCTTAGGGCCCAAACCATCCAGGGAATAATTCCCAGGAACAGTAAGGTTGAGCCTGAGGATTCACGGGGCTCTGATCAAACCTCTCCAAGCAGCACAATCCCAACGTTCCYAGCTACAAAAGCTCATCCCAAAAAACCAACCCTGCACGTCCCTCCTCATCCCACCCCGCGGCGGGTACGGAATGGGGGAAGCCACAAACATCCCACAGCCAGCACGGCTCCGTCTGAATCCCACTCTTCCCAAACACCCAACAGATCCTCAGATGTTCAGAAGAACTTCCAGCCAATTATCCCAAACGATCATTTTCTCCAGGTAAAAGCTCTGTGCTGGAAAAGCACATCCAAATTAAGGCACGCCACTAACGAACGCGACTGGGACATGGAGGGAACGCCAGGATTCAAGGTGGGGATGGGGAAACAACAACCCTAAAAACACCAGGACACCTCCTAGAAAAAGCTGGGAGGTGTCCCAAAAACTTCCTGAGTCCCAACATGCAACACACACCCCAAGGAAACCCCAGAATCAGGCCAATTAATCCATAATTCCATTAAAAAGTCGTTAGAGGAGCTACTCTGGCTTCCTTCAACAGCCCAGGTTGGCGCCACTGGGCATTTTTACACAACAAACAGCGACGTGAGACAACCTGGACACTTTTGGACACCAAATTCCAGATCAATCCTGGGCACAAGGGTCCCTCCACAGGCTCCAAACAACAAAGGTAAAACACCTGAATTAGCCAAAAAGTTTTGGGATGAACAAGAGTCCTRTGGACCCAGAGGGTCTCCTGGGAAGGGACCATCCCAGCAGGGTTAAGCTGAAGTAAACCAGGATTTACTCACATCCTGGGAGCCACATCTGGCAAAACACAACCTGGCCTCCAAAGGAAATCCTCCATTCCTCACTAATTTTAGAAGGCTCAGCCACCACCGCTGTTTCAGCTGCAACAAGGGGAAGCTGCTCCTCAGCTGCTCCAGGTGGGCACAGGCAGAACTCACTCAAAAAAGGTTTGCTCTGTTGTCCCTGCTCAAAAAAACCACCATGTTTAGCTTTGCCTCCAATCCGGCCGTCGCTTGGGGGGTGCTCCGTGCCAGATGTCTCCTCCTTCCACCCCAGAGCTGGCAAAGTTTATGGAGACCCTGAATCCTTCGCCAAGGAAGTCTAAAAATGTAAAAATAGCGTTGAGAACCAGCGGGAAACGGGTGTGGGGYGAGAAACCCGGCAGGGACGGAGTGACTTCTCAGGAGAGGCGATAAAGCCGGAGGCCCTGGCGGGATCAGGGGGGTGGGTTGGTGAAATTCCCCATCCAAAGGAGAACCAGAGTTCCCGGCCATTAGGCTGCTCCCCCTTCCCTGGCTGCTTCCTCCTGGCAGAAAATGGGGTCAGGGCAAGGGCCGCCCGGGGGGAGAGAATTCCAGGGGTAAAAGCAAGACGAGGCTCGGTAACTAGGAAAAACAGCATTAATAACAATAATAATAATAAAGAAGGTACAGAAAAATGGCCCCGCGGGGAGGCCGGGACACGTCCGCACGCTCCGCCCGGTCCCCCCGCGCACCCCCGGGCAGGGACGGGACAGGGAAAGGGACACGGGCAGGGGCAGGGGGGACACAGCCCCCGAGCCGACCCGCCACCCCCGGCGCGGCCGCTGCCGCCGCTCCCGCCGCCCGCTCTCCGCCCTCCCCGCGCTCCCTGCCCGCCCTCCCCGCGCCCGCCCCGGCCGCGGCCATCACGCAAGGCCGGGGATGCGCGGCCTACCCCGGACCGGCGGGAGGACGGCGGGAAGGGGAAGGGCGGCGGGACAGGGAAAGGGCAGGGGCAAAAGAACGGCAATGGGAAGGGGAACGGGAAGGGGAAAGGGCAGCGGCCCGGCTGCCGGCGGTCGCGCGGTGCCGGCGGGCCCGAGGCCGCGGAGGGCCCGCGCTTACTCCGGCGTGGGGTGCTCCGGGTCGTAGAAATCCCCCATGGTGGGTGGGCGGGCGCGGGGCTCCGCAAGTGCCCCCTGGCCGGGGAGGCCCCGCTCGCCCCGTCGGGGCTCCTCACATGGTCCGGCGGGGCCCCCCCGCCACCCGCGCCCAGCCCGGCCCGGCCCCGCCGCGATCCGCCCCGGCCGCCGGCTCCTCCTCCCGCGGCACCGCGCAGCGCCCGGAGCGCTCCGGGAGCGGCCGCCGAGCCCCGGGACGCGCCGGCATCGGGCCCGGCATGGGGCCGCGAGCAGCCGCGGCACAGAGGGAGTTTGCTCGGCACACAGCGGGATCGCCCCCGAGACCGCCGAGGCCACAGCGGGCACCGGCACCGGGATCGGCCGCGGTGCCACCGGGATCGGCCGCAGCACCGCCGGGACTTTCTCGGGACTCTATTGGGATCATTGCCGGGATGGCCGGGGGCACGCCAGAATCAGCCTGGGTGTCACTGGGATCCCACCGGGATCCAGGAAGGGGCCAGCGGGGGCGCCACAAAAATCGCATCAGCGCGGACTCCGCATCTCCTCCAGTCAGAGCTGCACCTGCAGGATCTCCTCCAGGTCAGCGCTGCACCTCCAGGATCTCCTCCAGGTCAGCCCTGCACCTCCGGATCTCCTCCAGGTCAGGCTGCCCACCAGGATCTCCTGCAGGTCAGCCCTGCACCTCCAGGATCTCCTCCAGGTCAGCCCTGCACCACCAGGATCTCCTCCAGGTCAGCCCTGCCCACCAGGATCTCCCCTAGGTCAGCCTACACCATGAGGATCTCCTCCAGGTCAGCCCTGCACCTCCAGGATCTTCCAGGTCAGCCCTGCACCTCCAGGATCTCCTCCAGGTCAGCCTGCACCTCCAGGATCTCTCCAGGTCAGCCCTGCACCTCCAGGATCTCCTCCAGGTCAGCCTGCACCTCCAGGATCTCCCCAGGTCAGCCCTGCACCTCCAGGATCTCCTCCAGGTCAGCCCTGCACCTCCAGGATCTCCTCCAGGTCAGCCCTGCACCTTCAGGATCTCCCAGGTCAGCCCTGCACCTCAAGGATCTCCTCCAGGTCAGCCCTGCACCTCCAGGATCTCCTCCAGGTCAGCCCTGCACCCGGGATCTTCTCCAGGTCAGCCCTGCACCTCCAGGATCTCCTCCAGATCAGCCCTGCCCACCAATCTTCTCCAGGTCACCCTGCACCTCCAGGATCTCCTCAGATCACCTGGTTATCTCCATGGAATCACCAGATCACCATGAAGAATCCACTTGAAATCTCCATGGGATCACCAGGACCACACAGGCTCACCCCTGGGATCACCAGGGCCACTCCAGGTTCAGCCACGCTATTCCCGGGATCTCAGCCTGATTCCCTTGGGGCCACACCAGGATTAGCTGCAGGATCTCCTTGGGATCACCCCTGAGATCCTCAGGATCTCACCAGGAGCAGATGGGAGATCGCCAGGGRCACACCTGGGTGAGCTGCAGGACTGCCAGGATCAGCAGGGCTGCACCTGGATCACTCATGGGACAGGCAGGAACTTCCCAGGATCTCTCAGCATCACACTGGGATCACCCCCAGGAGCACACCAGGGTCAGCAGCACCCCCAGGATCACACCCTGAGATCACACCTGGACACCAGCACCCCTTGGCACCACATCCCTGGGGCTGTTCCAGGCCCCATTTGCCCTAAAAATCACTAAAATTCCTTTTTTTTCCTTTCACAGGTAATTTCCRATCTTCCCAGTCCCTGGGAGAGCTCCTCRGRGGAATGGTGCTGGAGCACTTCAGGAGACCCAGCTGCTTCTGGGATGCCTGTTCACATGGAATCCTCCAAACCACATTTACAGCTTCCAAAATTGAGATTTCAGGGATTTTCCCAGATTTGGGATCATGGTGTGGGCAGGAGGGATGAGGTGGGAAGCAGAGGAGGGGTAGGTATAGGGAAGGACAAAGGAAGGATTAGTTCCAATCGTGTGGAAGCGTTTTCCTGGGAAATCCAGCCTGGCCTGAATTCCCAGCAGCTTTTGGAACCTCTGGAATTGGATCATGACAAGGAAAAGGTGATTTCTGGGATGTTCCCCAATGCCCTTCCAGGGGCCAGGTGCTGTTATGGGGACAGAAGGAAGCTCCAATAAATTCAAGCAAACTGAGCACCGTGGATCCATTCCCTTTCCCAGTTCTCCATGGAACTGGGGGTGGCCTGGGGAAAATCTGGGATGCCTGAATTCGGGATGATCCTGCCATGGCTGCTGCTGGTTTTGGCAGCAGGATGTTCCTGACAGCTGGGGGTGCTGACTTTGGGGCTTTCAGCATTCTCCTGCCAGATCCCAGATCCTTCTGAGGGAGCTGGAGGGGCTCATCCTGGAGAAGAGGAGGCTCAGGGGGCACCTTCTGGCTCCTGCAATTCCCTGGAGGAAGGTTGGAGCCAGGAGGGGTTGGGCTCTGCTCCCAGGGAACAGGGACAGGAGGAGAGGGAATGGCCTTAGGGGCAGGTTCAGGTGGGATATTGGGAATGTTCCTCTTGGAAGGGGTTCTCCAAGAGAGAGAGATCTCAAACTCTGCAAAGCTGCCCAGGGCAGGGGTGGTGTCCCCATCCCTGCAGGGATTGAAAAGCCCTGTGGATGTGGCTTTGGGGACATGGTCAGGGTTGGCACTGCCAGTGCTGAGGAATGGTTGGACTTGATCTTGGAGGGCTTTTCCAACCWAAACCATTCACTGATTCCCCAAAAATGAATCTTTGTTGCATTCCCTTCTCCAGGCAGGTCCAACAGGCCAAGCCATGACTTGTTGCTCCAATGGGAACAAGCCCAGGAGAGCTGCAGCTCCAGCACCAGGAYAGAGGGAATCAGGAGCAGCCTGGGTTACCCACAGCAGCCTCTGTGCTGTGATCCTGCCTTTTCCAGAGGCTCAGGAACACCAGTGGTGCTGTTGGAGCTGCCTGGCTCCTGTCCTGTCCAAAGAGCAGCATCGATCCCCAGTAACTCCCTGCCTGCCCAGAGGTTGCGTGGGTCACTTTTCCTGCTGTTTATTTTTATAAATCGATGGTGGACGCGAGCAGGGGGCACTTCCTGAGGTGCCATTCCTTGGGCAATGCTGGGATCCAGCCTATGTGATGGGCAGGAAGGTCAGGGATTTCCTCTTGCCAGCAGCCGGGAGCAGTCCGGGTTTCCTGTGCATGTTCTGGAGGACAGCCATGGTGCTGCTGAAGGTGTGCTGGGAACAGGGAACACAAAGGGGTCACTGAGCTCAGCTCGGCTCTCAGAGCACAGTTCTCACCTGTAAAAACTTTTTTACTGAAAAATAAAACCAAATGCCTTCTCAGACTTTCCAAGTGGTGGTGGAAAGAGCTGGGAGAATCCCCATCACAGGAGCATTGCTCTGCTGAGAGCAGATCCCAGGGAGGCTCCAAGGAGAGGACAGGAATCCCTAAGAAATTCTCCAGAGCACTGAAAAGATGTTTGAGATGTTTTCATGGAATCCACAAATTATTTCAGATGTTTTCATGGAATCCACAAATTACTTCAGTTGGACCTTAAGGCTTATCCCAATCCACCCCATTCCATGGACAGAGACAACTTCCACTATCCCAGGCTGCTCCAAACCAAATCCAACCTGGCCTTGGACACTTCCAGGGATCCAGGGGCAGCCACAGCTGCTCTGGGAATTTCATCCCAGTCTCTCTCCACCCTCCCAGCCAGGAATTCTTTCCCAATCTCCCATCCATCCCTGCCCTCTGGCAGTGGGAATCATTCCCTGTGTCCTGTCCCTCCATCCCTRGTGCCTCTCCAGCTCCTCAGGGCCTGGAAGGGCTCTCAGGTGTCTCTGGAGCCTTCTCCAGGTAAACATTCCCAGCTCTCTCTGGYTGAATTTTTTCTGCCCAGGCTGGATAGGGCTTGGAGCACCCTGGGATAGTGGAAGGTATCTCTGCCRGTGGCAGGGGCTGGGACTGGATGATCCTGAAGGTCCCTTCCACCCCAGTTCATTCTGGGACTCTCCCTGGGGTTACCTTTTGATCTGTCTTCATCCTGGCCCTGTAGAAGGACACAGAGCCTGGGCAGTCTGGCAGCATCTTCTCCTGTACCTGCTCAAACTTGTCCTGCTCATCTTCATCCTGCCAGGGAAAAGCATTCCCCATTCCATGTGCAAAACACACACCTGGACACCTGGGACAACCATCCCTTTTGTGGCACCAAGCACCAACTCAGRCAGGAAAACCCTGCAAGTGAGAGGTTCCCTTTCCACACCTTGGAGGAGCAGCTTTGGGCAGGGCTTTGGGCAAAACCCTGCAAGGGTTGGGATTTTCCCACAGGAAAAATGAACATTCCCAGCTCTCCCAGCCTGGCTCCAGCCCTGCAGCAGCTCCAGGGCCTCCTCTGGATCTCTCCAGCAGCTCCAGGTCCTTGTGCTGTTGMCCCTGGGGCTGGGGCAGCTCTGCAGGTGGGGTCTCACCTCAGAGGTGCAGAATTCCCCCCTTCTGGTCACACTTTTTTAGATGCAAGAATTCTGGGAAATGGGGAGTTGAACAGAAATGTGCTTTTCAGATGAGAAAAGAGCCAGGTCCCCACATGGCTCCTACCACAGGACTGGTACTGACAGGTTTGGCTGCAAAGCTGGGATCCCACAGGCTGGGAATCCAAYCAGCCCTGCACCCCCAGGCACTTTGCCCAGTTCCTGGTGTTCCACACATGCCCAGGTGCCTCAGTCACTGTCCTGATTTAGTCTAAACAGTGAAGGGAATGTGACAGCAGCAGGATGTGGCTCCAGATATCCCCTMTGTGCCTCATTCCTTCTCCTCCTTCTCCTTTTTCTCCTCCTCCTCCTCCTTCCACAGGCTCCCTTGTTCCCTCACCACCCCACACGTGGCTCCTGAGGAGAATCAACTCTGGGATAACTCACCAGGCACATGACTCTGTTTATGGGAATCATTCCAGGTCTGATGTTGCCACCAGGCTCCAGAGTTTCCTTCACATCCTTAGGGAGTTGGTAGTTTTCGTTGTACCAGATCTCAAACTCTGCAAAGCCAAGAGGGCCAATTCAAGGCTGTAATTAATCACCCCAAAGACAGCATGGATTCCTTGTCCCTGTGGATCAGGCAGCATCTCAGTGCTCTTAAACCCTCAGATAGGGAGCTCAGAACTCCAGGATTTGGAGRTTAAACGATTGGAAAAGTGAATTTAAGGAGGCTGTTGGCTGTGCTGAGGTGGCCAGGAGGTGGTGGCCAGCTCTGGGGACAGTCCCCTGGCCATGAGAAGGCACCACTCCTGCAGCCCCCAGAATCCCTTTGGAATGGGCAGCASGGCTGGGGCTCGGATTTCAATCCCACACACTCAAGCACAGCCATTTGCCATCCCATAATAGGCAGTGAGAACACACAGCAGGTGGGAATTGTGTCCTTATTAATCCTGGGCATTTCCCAGGGCATTTCCACTCCTGATCTGGYTGAGTCCTGCATGTTTGAACAAACAGCAAACATCTGGAGCACCCAGAAATGCCAAAGCCAGATCCAGTGGCACAGCTCTGACTGGGTCCTGCTTATCCCTGGGATGATGGGAATGATTATCCCTGGAATGATGGGAATGATTATCCCATTTCTTCCTGCGTGGGATGCTCTGATGGATCCAAGCTGTCCCCTGGCAAATGCTGCCATGTGCTCAGCATCCAAATGTTTGGGGCTCTGGAATTCCTACAGGGACTGGCTTCCCTCAGAGGGGCAGATCCAGGGATACAGCAGGGCCASTTGGAACCCACAGATTTCAAGGTGGAGCCCAGCAGGAATTTGTAGGGATTTCCCAGGCAGAGCTGTGGCCAAGCTCCTTTTCCTGATAAGGCTGCAACTCTGGAAGCTGGAAATCACATAAGGACAGAAGAAATATTAGGAATCCAGAGGCAAAGCCCTATCCCAGGGCAATTCCTTAACAACCACCTCTATTAAATAAAATCAAGGATGAGATTGGGGTCAGCAGTGTGAGATTCCTTGTGGGAGGCTTTTTCCCCCATGTAGGGGTGGGACCAAGGAGTAGAGTGACATTATCTGGGAGAGAGAATCTGCAGCAATTCAAGGTAAGGTCAGAAAACCCCACCTGACTATGGATAAAGTCCAGTCTGGAAGGCAACAGGACAAAGGACAACAGAGATGGTAATTTGGCAAGGGATGGAGGGACAGGACACAGGGAATGGCTTCCACTGCCAGAGYGCAGGGATGGAWGGSAMATTGYGAATTGGGAATTCCTGGCTGGGAGGGTGGGCAGGCCCTGGCACAGGGTGCCCAGAGCAGCTGTGTGTCCCCTGAAGTGTCCAGGACATTGGGGCACCCTGGGACACTGGGAGGGGATTGGAACTGGATAAGCTTTAAGGTCCCTTCCAACCCACACCATTGTGGGATCCCATGATGTTTGGGAGTGCTCCAGTCTGGATTTATCCCAGCTGAGCCCTGGTGCTCTGTACCTGAGATGAGCCTTTTCCTGCACTTYTCCACGAGGTGCTGGCAGTACTGGATCTCTGCCTTCAGGTCCTTCAGCTCAGTAAAGCCAGCCTTGTGCTCCTCCTTSAGCTCCTTCAGCTTCACAATGAGGGAGAACTCCTCCTCATCGATGATCACCTGTCCTTTCTCATCCGTGTATTCTCCTGGAGAGGGAGAAAAGGAAGGSAAGGTTCTGGTAAGGGTGGAGAGCAGGGACAGGGCTCTGCAGATGTCACACCTGATGGAGGGTCTGACTTGGCTCCCTGGGGAAAAAATCCCTGGGATTGCTTGGATGGGATATTGGGAAGGAATTCCTGGCTGGGAGGGTTGGGAGCCACAGGTTGTCCAGAGCAGCTGTGGCTGCTCCTGGATCCCTGGCAGAGCCCAAGGCCAGCTTGGATTTGGTTTGGAGCAGCCTGGGACAGTGGAAGGTGTCCTGGCCCATGGCAGGGGTGGAGTGGGATGATCCTTAACATCCCTTCCAACCCAKACCATTCTGGAATTCTGTGACCACCCAAAACTGCTCTGGAACCTGGAAATCATGTAGGGACAGAGGAAATGTTGGGAATCCAGAGGCAAAGCCCTATCCCAGGGCAATTCCTTAACCACCACCTCTATTAAATTAAATTAAATTAAATTAAATTAAATTAAATTAAATTAAATTAAATCAAACAAGGATGAGATCTGGATGAGATCATGAAGCTCCATCCCCTGTCCCGAGCTGCCTCCTCACCCTCCTGCTTCCGCTTCCGCTTCTGAGCCTCCAGAGCCTCCTTGGTTGTCTCCATCTCCTCCTTGAGGCTGTTGATCCTCTGGGCCACAGAATGGCTTCCCTTCTTCTTGGCAATGAGGATTCTCTTGTTGTCCCTGAAGATCCTGTGGATCTCCTGTCCAGTCTCCTTCTTAAACATCTCAAAGGCCTGTTGCTTGGACAGAAGGGGCCTGAAAGCAGATACAGACACAGGAGCTCACTCTGTCCTGCCCTGCAGCGTGCAGTGAATGATCCAGGTTGGCAAAGCTCTCCAAGATCATGCCAAGCATCCCCCAGCACTGCCAAGGCCACCCCTGAGCCACGTCCCCAGTGTCACATCGATATCGATGTCACATCCCTGCAGGGATGGGGAACCACCATGCCCTGGGCAGCTGGGCCAGGGCTGGAGAACCTTTCCAGGAAGGAATTTTCCCAATTTCCACCCTGGGCCTGCCCTGGCCCAGCCTGAGGCCGTRCCCTCTSCTCCTGTCCCTGTTCCCCCCCYGCTGTCCCCTCCTGGCAGGAGCTGTGCAGAGCCACAAGGTCCCTCCTGAGTCCATTTTGCTCCAGGCTCAGCCCCTTCCCAGCTCCCTCAGCCTCTCCTGGGGCTCCAGCTCCATTCCCTGGACATGCTCCAGCCCCTCAGTGTGGTGAGGGGCCCAGAACTCCGCTCAGGATTTGAGGTGTGGCCTCCCCAGTCCTTGGGAATAGCCACAGCRGAGGTCTGATGGGATTTCTGTGGGTTCCTTTGGGGTRCCTGGCACTGCTCCCATGCCAACCCCAACARCCACRGTCCCCCAGAACAAAGCTCTTCACACAGACACCATATTCCTCAGGAGATGCCTCAGAACTGAGTATTCCCTGGAAATTCCCATTTCATGGATTGAATTTTCACCAAAATYATGGATATTGTTCCTCCCTGTTGTTAAACAAATGCCTGTGCTCTGCCCATGCTGCATTGCCAGCAGGATCAGCCCCCTCTGGAGCCAAACCCCACAGCTCCAAGCTCTGGCCAGCTCCAGAGCACTGCTGCCATGCCTTGGAAGTCCTGCCTGTTTTCCAAGTCAGAATTCCAAGTGCCATTCCTGACTTTTCTGTGAAATGGCTTTGATGCCAGCGTGTCCCAGTGAACACCTGGTGTTGTTCCAGTATGAGCCACCCCAGGSAAAAAAAGGAGAATGTCACAGTCCACAGATGCTGCTCTGTGCTGGTGATGATATTCCTGGAGAGCAGGATGGCTTTGGGAGCAGAAYGTACAGACAGAAAYCCATGGAATMATTTGGGTGGGAGGGGACTTTAAAGCTCATTTTGTTCCAAGGCAGGTGCCCAGAGGGCTCCACATCCCTCACTCCAAACTGCAGCTCCTGCCTCCCCTGAGTGACCTCTTAAGGGCATTTTCCAGCTCCTCCAGGGCTGTGTGAGCTGGCACAGGGCTGTAAACAACAGCCCCTGGGCAGAGTGCCACAGCTCCAGCTGCCAGCTGCTGCCAGGGCTCTGCATGTGCCCCCTGCAGCTGCAGCAGCCTGTCCTGCCAGCCCTGGGAAGCCCAGAGGGACACAAACCCCGTGTGGAGGGCACAGAGGGCATGGAGACACGGTGAGGAGCTCCAGGAGGGAATTCTGCAACAGCTTCACTGCCCTGCTGCAACCCAGAATCCACATSCTGGGCTGATCCCAGCCTGGGCTGCTGGAAATGGGGATTCTGCCCCTCAGGTGAGACCCCACTGCAGAGCTGCCCCAGAGCCACCAGCACAGGAGCCAGGCTGGGAGAGCTGGGAATGTTCCCCTGGAGAGGAGAAGCCCCAGGGAGAGCTCAGAGCCCCTGCCAGGGCCTGGAGGGGCTCTAGGAGAGCTGGAGAGGGACTGGGGACAAGGGATGCAGGAACAGGACACAGGGAATGGCTGCCAGTGCCAGAGGGCAGGGATGGATGGGAGATTGGGAATTGGGAATTCCTGGCTGGGATGGAATTCCCAGAGCAGCTGTGGCTGCCCCTGGATCCCTGGCAGTATCCCAGGCCAGGCTGGACAGGGCTTGGATCACCCTGGGACAGTGGGAGGTGTCCCTGCCATGGCAGGGGTGGCACTGGGATAATCCCTAAATTCCCTTCCAACCCAAGCCAGTCTGGAATTCCAGGATTCTTTAGCTCCATTTCCATGACTGTGGGGACTTCTGGCTGCACGTGAGGTCTCCCTGCAGTTTTCCCACTCACCAAAGGGATGCTGCACTTTTCAGAGATTAAATAACTAKATGAATTTAAATGAAATCAAATTAAAATTAYAGAAATTAAATTKATTTTAAATTAAAMTAATGAATTTTTAAATATTCAAGAGCAAGTGGCCAGGGCAGAGCTGGAAGCACAGAGGTGACCCCCAGCACCACCATGTGGGGTTCCCACCACCACTCCTGTCCTGTARTCCTGCAGATCTCCAAATCTCTCCCCTTTGCCTTGGAGCTGCACTCAGGGAACACAACCCAGGGTAAAGCATCCTCTGGAAAAGGGGATTTACTCCCTCCCAGGGAAAACCTACCTGAGGGTCTGGGTATCCTCAGAAGATTCGACTGAGGACTCTTCAACACTGCCCTCGTCACATTCTTCCTCTTCGTCTTCCTCGTCCTCTTCCTCTTCTTCTTCTTTCTCTTCTTCTTCTTCTTTCTCTTCTTCTTCCTCTTCCTCTTCCAGATCCTTGGTGGGACTTTTGGTTGATGAGGATTCATCCTGACCTGTCTCAGGAGAAGAGCTCCCAGTTCTTTCCTTCCTGCCAGGGGGGGGAAAGACAAACCAGATTCATTCATTTCTTCACCAGAGGGATCTGGAACCAAAACACGCTGCAGGTTTGGCTTTGCTGAGTTCAAAACTGATCTGAGGTAGCTTCTACCAAGTTCCCAGAGGAATATCCCCTGACAAGGAATGAAGTCAGCCTTGTTCCCACAAATCCCTCATCCTCAGAGTGGAGTTCCTGCCCTGGATACTGTGGGATACAGGCCAGGCTGGAGGAGCTCTCCTGAGAAGGATCCCAAGGAGAGCAGTCCCACCCTGCCCAGCTTTGGGCACACCTGGACAAAGGTTAAAACCCTCTCCAAAAGGAATCCCCAAGGATTTGACCCAACCCCACATTTAAACCAAGCCTGGCTCCCTGCTCCTTTCCCTCCACAAACCCCTCCAGCATCAACTGCAGGGAATAGAAATAGAATCATCYTGGAATCATGGAATCATGGAATGGGTTTAGTTGGAAGGGACATTAAAACCCATCCCAATCCACCCCTGCCGTGGCAGGGACACCTCCCACTGTCCCAGGCTGCTCCAAACTTAATCAATCCTGCCAGGGATCCAGGGGCAGCCACAGCTGCTCTGTGACCCTGTGCCAGGACCCTCCCAGGGGATTTTTTCCTAAGGAATGGTGTGACCAGGAGAGTGGGATTTGGAACACATTCAGAGTGTTTGCCACATCTCCTGAAACCAGAGCAGCACAGCAGAGCCCAGGGGGCACGTGGACACCAAAGCCTTGGTGGTTCCTCTGCTCCCTCCACGAGGACTTTGGGGAAGAGTCAGGGAGGGACCAAGCCAGGCTTTACTTCTGTAAACTGAAGGCTCTTCCTCTGCTCAGGACTGGCTGCTTCCCCCTTCCCTCCCCAAATCTCTGCTGCTCCTCTGGCAGCTCCCTCCATTCCTTCCTCCATGGGCTGCACATTCCTGCCTGACCAGAGATGGGCACTGGGAACTGCTGGGTCCTGCACAGGTGCCACAAGGATTGGGGACAACAGCTGGGAAAGGCCATGAGGGGGACAGGAGGTGCCAGGGAACAGGSACAGGACAAGGGGAAGCAGCCCCAAGCTGGGCCAGGGGAGTTCAGGGTGGATATTGGGAAAATTCTTTCCCCAAAAAGTCTGTCCAGCCCTGGCCCAGCTGCCCAGGGC
>NDFG01000174.1:506960-560021 GCA_002167245.1 Sporophila hypoxantha
CCCTGGAAGCACAGAAAGGAAAGATGGAAGCACAGAGGAATATCCCATTTGTGCACACCATGGAAACACAGAAAGGAAAGATGGAAGCACAGAGGAATATCCCATTTGTGCACATTCTGGAAGCACAGGAAGATGGAAACATGGAAACAGAAAGGAATATCACATTTGTGCACACCATGGAAAGATGAAAACAGAAAGGAATATCCCATTTTTGCACAGCCTGGAAACACAGAAAGGAAACATGGAAACACAGAGGAATATCCCATTTGTGCACAGCCTGGAAACACAGAAAGGAAACATGGAAACACAGAGGAATATCCCATTTGTGCACAGACTGGAAACACAGAAAGGAAACATGCAAACACAGAGGAATATCCCATTTGTGCACGCCCTGGAAGCACAGAAAGGAAAGATGGAAACACAAAGGAATATCCCATTTGTGCACGCCCTGGAAGCACAGAAAGGAAAGATGGAAACACAAAGGAATATCCCATTTTTGCACACCATGGAAGCTCTCCAGGCCTCACCCAGCAGCTCCTCCATCCCCTGGAACAGCCTAATGTGGGAATTAAAAACTCTGTGYGAGCTCACAGGAGGATTTATGGATCAGGTGGGATTTATACACTTGGCTCCAAACATTATAAGGATTAAAAAAGGGATCTCAGCAGAGGCAGGACCTCACCTTCTCCAACCCAGTGACACACAGGTCACTTTGGAGATGGCATTGTACAGGACATTGAGGGGGCTTTAAACTGAAAGGGGCACTGTTTAAATGGGATATTGGGAAGCAATTCCTGGCTGGGAGGGTGGGGAGGCCCTGGGATGGAATTCCCAGAGCAGCTGTGGCTGCCCCTGGATCCCTGGCAGTGTCCAAGGCCAGGTTGGATTTGGTTTGGAGCAACCTGGGACAGTGGGAGGCGTCCCTGCCCATGGGATGGGATGATCTCTAATGTTCCTTCCAACCCAAACCTTTCTGGGATTCTAATTCCCATTTCCTAAATTATTCTGTGCAGATAAAGGGCCCAATTAATCCCTCTGCTGCCTGGAATTCCTCTTTGTTAATGGTGCATCTCTGCCCTGGACACATTTTTTGCCAAACTCAGCRCAGTGACATTTCTGAGTTTGATTTCAACAGGGAAAAAATGTGCTTTATACAATTCCCATTTTGGCACAAAGGAGCCAGCTCTCAGGTGGATTCTGGGCCAGGTAGCCCCAGGTATTACCTCCTCCTCTTCCTCTTCCTCCTCCTGCTCCTCCTCAGCCTCCTCCAGACGCAGATCAGAGCTAGAAATGGAGCCAGCCCCAGCCACGTATCCCAGCCCYTACTTGTTCCAGAGCCTGCTCTCCAGCTCTTCCTCCTGTTGGCTGAGGAAAAAACAGCCCTTTTAGGAATCCTTTCCCACCTGTGAGCCCTGCCAAAGGCAGATTCCCAAAAAAAAAAACCCTTTTACCTGTGGTTTTATCCCTCAGCACCCCTCCCAGGCTTCCCATGATAACCTTTGTCCACTCTCTTCCTCTCCTTTTCCATGACATTCCTTTAGGGCTCTTTAACATTAAAGCTTTCTGATGGTTATTTTAATATTTTCCAGGACCTTCTAATGGTTCACATCAAACCATGCTAACTCTGCTCAGTCCCATCCCCTTGTTTGAACCTCCAATCCAGGTTGGAGGGGGCTTGGAGCAGCCTGGGATAGTGGGAGGTGTCCCTGCCAATGGGATGATCCTTCAGGTTCTTCCCAACCCAAACGACTCTGGGATCTCTGGACTTACCTTAAAATCACTTTGAACTGTCTAAACACCTCCTGGATCTGCCTGACATTCACAATCTGAGGAAGAGAGGTACAAAGCCATCAATTTTGGTATTAATTATATAAAGGAGTTTAAAAAAATCAGTTTAAAGGGTTTTAAGATTAAGGAAAATACTTCCAGAGCCTCCAAATCAGCAAAAATTGAATGAAAACATGCAAGAGACTTATCAAAGGAAAAAGAAATTAAACTACAATTCTGTAGTGGGTTTGGGGTGAAAAACAGCCTCTTCAAAAGACACTGTCACTGCTCCTCTCTTGGAGGAAGAGGATGGAGTCAGGATTTAAATCCTTTTTTCACTACTTACATCGATTTCCTCAATGACTCCTCTGAGGTATTTCTGGACTTGGGATCTGATTTCTGCTCTCTGAGCTGTAGTCAGGGGGTTGTAAGTCATCAAGGAATGACTTGTCTAAAAAAAAACCAAAAGATTGGAAAATTGAGAATCAGGGAGCTGCAAACAGCTGAGGGAGCCTGTGAGAACAGGGACAAAGCTTTGGGCAGGTCCTGTCGTGGTGGGACAAGGAGGGATGGTTTTAAACTAAAAGAGGGGAGATTCAGGATGGATTTAAGGAAGGGAGGGTGGGGAGGGGCTGGGATGGAATTCCCAGAGAAGCTGTGGCTGCCCCTGAGTCCCTGAAGTGCCCAAGGCCAGGCTGGACAGGYTTTGGAACACCCTGGGACAGTGGGAGGTGTCCTTGCCATGAAAGGGGTGGGAATGGGATGGGCTTWAAGGTCCCTTCCAACCCAAACCATTCTGGAATTCTGTGATTCCWCTGCTCTGGCAAACACCTGGAATTGCTGTGCCCATTTCTGCTTGGGATTCTCATCACCTGACTTGGCAGGAGATGGGATTTGGGAGAAACCAACCAACAGAAGAGTCTGGAAAAAACCCAAACCCCATCTCCAGTGGCTGGGGATTGAAATTCCAAGACCACCCCTCTGTGTGGGATCTTCAGAGGTTTCCCTAAGCCCCAGAGGACGGTGCTGGGAGCAGAGGGAAGGACACAACCCCACTGGACAATGAGTCCACTGCTCCTCACCAGGTTGACCTGCATGATGAGCTCTTGCTTCAGGAGCTGGATCTCCTCCTCCAGAGCCTTCACTGATGGCTAACAGGGGAAAAAAGGGTGAGAAAACCACCAAATTATATTGGGGGAAAAAAAAAACCTGCTAAAGCAGCACGAAATTGGCTGCTGGAGAATATCCCAGCTGGATCCCAGCTGCCTCAGGGCCTGCAGCAGGGAATAGGTGGCTCTGGAAATCAGTTTGATTTTCCTTTGATTATTATTTTATATTTTATTATTACTCCCTACAGACAGTTTGTGCTGGATCCTGCCTGCAGAGCCTGGCCAAGCCATCACTGCTTTTTAATGGGATGATTTCCTGGTCTGGAATTGCAGGGACCATCAAATTCCAGGATCTGGGATATTACCCTGGAAACCAAGCATTGTGCAGGGCTTACCTCTGCCCTGAACTCAGCAGCTCTGGCAGTAACTGGGACAAAGGGGAGACTTRCCTGTGCTGGATTTGACTGGATTTCTCCCTAACATGGAATATCTTCAAGGATTCACTTTTTAAAATGTGTTCCCAGAAAGGTGAGCACAAAAATCTTGGGATTCAGGGAGAAGTGGGCACTGAGCTGCTTTGCAGTGACCTCTGGAGCACCAAACCACAAAGTTTCCTTCCAATTTCAGCTCCTCCAGTTTGGTTRTCACTCTGGAAGTGCACTCTAATATCCTGTGATCACTTCCTTTAAATGATTTCCTTAATTACCCAAGTTTTCTAATTGTGGAGAAGCTGTTCTGTTACCAGCAGCAACAGGGATGAAGCTGCAGGAGGACTGGAGATGATTTCCTGCATGTCAGGAAATAATTTTATTCACCATAAAATCTCTCTGCTGAGAGCTGAATCTCATCAGAAAAATGTGGGATATGCAGAAGAAAGAATTCCCAGGAAGATGTGAGCACCTGCATGGCTGTGCCTTAGACCAGGCAGCTGTAATTATAAATCTATAAAAAGGTTTAATATTGATCCATTTTATCACCCACCTAAAATCAGCAGTGCCAGCTTGGCTGAGGAAAGGTTATTTATGAAACTATCTGATTTTCCTCAGGTTTTTAAGGTTATATCCTAAATATTAATGATAAAATGATAACATTTCCCTTCCCCAGGCCCCTGCTGTCCCTACCTCCCTGTAGAAGGGCTCGTTGGGGACAGGCTCAGCTGTCACCCAGTTCATCCTGGTGGCAAAGCGGAGGGAGGACAGCTGGAAAAGAAAGGCTTCAAGTAAATAAAAGAGATCTTGGCAGAAATATCATTTTCCTGATCTTTCTACTTAATTCTGTCAGATCCAAGAGCAGAGAGAGATAAACCTGTGAATTGTTCCAGGGGGTTCCTCCCTGTTAGCTACAGATCCAGCTCACACAGGGGGATTTTCACCCATTTGATCATTTACAGGTTAAAAAACAATCCCTGGGAGGTTCCTCCTCATTCCTGGTACAGCAGGGAGCCAGCACAGCTCTGCTGGGAGCTGGAGTGCCCAGGAGTCATAAGGGCATGTCCATGAAACACGTAAAATAATAATAATAATAATTAATAATAATAATAAAATATAATAAAATAATAATAATAATAATAATAATAATTAATAATAATAATAATAATAATATAAAAAATAATAATAAAAAACATTAATAATAATTATTACTACAACGTTATATTATTACTACTATAATATCATAATATTTGCTATATTATATAATAAAAATATAAATAATAAATATAAAATATAAATATAATATAATATTATTATACATTATTAATTATACCATATTATAATACTATATTATTAAATAATATAATAAATTAATATAATTATATAATACTGTATAATATAATTATTATATTAATTATATTACACTATTATTAATAAATTATTATTAATATAGATAATGACATTATAAATTAAATATTATTGATAAGTACCTATTATTAACAACATATTAAAATTAATATATTTTTGTATATTCTATATTATTACAGATTTATATTATGATAATACACCCTAAAATAACATTTAGTAGTAGTAGTATATAATATAAAATATAAATATAAATATAAATATAAATAAATATAAATATAAATATAAAATAAATATAAATATAAATATAAATTTATTATTACTATTATTATATATTATCAGTTATATTATATATTATATTATATATATTATATTATATTATATTATATTATATTATATTATATTTATAAGATACTATATACATTATTATGAGTTAAATTATTATTAATATAGATAACTTACATTAATAAACATTATATATTATTAATAATTACCTATTAATAATAACTATATTAATATATTGCAGTATATTCTATATTATTACATATTATATATTAATGATAGTACTACCATGTAATAACATTATTATTATTATTATTATTATTATTATTATTATTATTATTATTATTCTCTCTGCAGTGAGGTTCAATCCGAGCAGCTCCTGCCTGCTGTGCCTCAGGCTCTCATCTGACAGGAGTCTGGATTTGAGCCTTTGGGACCAGATGAGTTCTCCAAAGTTTGGGATSAATTAGGAATTGCTCCCACTCACGGTCTCTTCCACGTGCTCAGCTTCCCCATAGATGTTTGTCACCAGGGCAGTGTTGCAGCCTCCCCCTGGGAAAAAATCATAATAAAAATAAAGCAAATAATATCATTTTGGGTGATTTTTATTTTCCTGCAGWGTATTTTATTATGTGCTGATTAAAATAGAGGAGAGGTAAAAATGGAGTTGTATTTTTTACAAGCTTTTTAAAGGATAAATTGTTTCATTAAGAAATGATACTTAAATTATTTTTTCTTTTAACTTAATAACTATTACTTGTGACTTGTAATGTGGATTTTTTTATTTAATTACATAATATTATTTAGACTTATGAAGAAGAAGGTGAAGAAAAAGGTAAAGAAGAAGGACTAGCTTCTGTCTTAAAACTTTTGTCTTGTTTTATATATATTACTATATTTTAAAACTTTACACTTTAAGTTTTCTACTGTGTGATATTACACAGTTTTATTTAAATAATGTACATATAATTTTAGTTTTATTATTTAATTTGGGAACTTTTTTCTATGGTTTTAGGTTAAATGTAGTGTTTGCTTGGGGGTCAGTGTCTGTTAACAGAGAAAGTCTAAAATTTTCAGTAGCCAGGGTTCCAATAGAATCCCAGAGTGGTTTGGGGTGGAAGGGATTTAATGATCACCCAGTGCCACCCCTGCCATGGCAGGGACACCTCTCTCTGTCCCAGGGTGATCCAAGCCCTGTCCAAACTTGGACATTCCCAGGGGCAGCCACAGCTGCTCTGGGAATTCCTGCCCAGCCAGGAATTCCTGCCCAGGATCCCACCTAAGGCTTCTTTCAGTTTAAAGAAGGACAAAGGATGTWACTGTCCCTCCAAAAGGCACAGAGGCACAGAGTGACTAAAAATGTGAAATTTGTGTCTCATGGAATGAGGATGCAAGAATAGAATGGGAATAAAAACTCTGAGTTCCAGGTGTTGGTAAAGATTCTGCTTCTCAAGATATCCAGAGCAGCAGTGGCTGCCCCTGGATCCCTGGAAATGTCCAAGATTGGACACTTGGAGCAGCCTGGGACAGTGGGAGGTGTCCCTGCCATGACAGAGGTGGCACTGGCTGATCCTTAAGGTCCCTTCCAACCAGTTTAAAGAAGCACAAAGGACACACCAGGGTGTAACTGTCCCTCCAAAAGGCACAGAAAAAGAGGCACAGAGTGACTAAAAGGGTGAAATTTGTGTCTCATGGGATGAGGATGCAAGAAGAGAATGGGAATAAAAACTCTGAGTTCTGGTGCTGGTAAAGATTCTGTTTCTCAGGATMCCCWGAGCAGCAGTGGCTGCCCCTGGATCCCTGGAAATGTCCAAYYTTGGACACTTGGAGCAGCCTGGGACAGTGGGAGGTGTCCCTGCCATGGCAGGGGAGGAATGGATGATCCTTAAGCTCCCTTCCAGCCCAAACCATCCCAGGATTCCCTGATAAATTGTGACCTTAGGACTTGCCCTGCCCAGTTTTGCAGGAGCTGGGGGCAGTGCCAGCCCTTACCCAGCGAGTCCTTGAGGACGTGGGTGAGTTTGCTCTGCCTGAAGGGCATGTGCTCCCTCTTGGGATCGGCCAGGGCGATGATCAGCTGCTCCAGGAACGACAGGGACTTGTTGATGTAGGAGGCCTCCACCCTCACCTGGCCCTCAGACTGCAATGGAGAGCAAGAGGAGTCAGTTCTGGTCACACCCAGGAGAGGGAGGGTTCCTCAGCAGGGCTGATGTTGTTTTGATTCTGATCAATGCAGAATGTCGCAGAATCAGGGAATTGCTGAGGCTGGAAAAGGTCTCTTAGATCAGTCCAACCATCCCCCAGCACTTCCAGGACCACCCCTGGCCAGGTCCCCAAGTGCCACATCCACAGGGATTTAAATCCCCCCAGCAATGGGGACTCCACCACTGTCCTGTGCAGCTGGGCCAGGGCTGGACAGCTCATTCCAGGAGGAATATTCCAAATATCCACCTGAACTTCTCTCTGAAGCCATTTCCTCCTGTCTCTGTACCCTGGGAGCAAAGCCTGGCTGTCTCCAGCTGTCCCCTCCTGTCAGGAGCTGTGCAGAGCCACAAGGTCCCCACAGATCCCCCTTTGCTCCAGGCTGAGCCCCTTCCCAGCTCTCTCAGCCCCTCCTGGTGCTCCAGCCCCTTCCCAGCTCCGTTCCCTTCCCTGTTTTTCCAAAGGGACCCAAAGGAACRCGAGGAGCTCCCAGCACTCACCCCAGTCTTGCTCAGCCTCTCAGACCCTGCCAGGTCAATTAAGGTGATTTTAGATTTAAGGCATTTGTGATTTGTGTAATCTCTGGAACGACACTGAGGGAGAGAGGAAGAGAAACTGCACTTAGGGGCAGACAAAACTGAAATACAGGAAAAAACAAAGATCTCCTTGGATCCCTAGAAAGTTGTCCCAATCCATAGGAACAAGGCTGGAGCTCTCACCTCAATGTACATGGTGAAGATGCAGTGGGATCTGGAGGAATTCTTATTCAGGCTGTGCTCTCCTATCACTCTGTTGGTCTCACCCTGCCAATGAAGAGAAAATTCCAGGCTCAGGTCATGGCATTGTGGCTTTTTGAGGATAAG
Organism: Sporophila hypoxantha; assembly: GCA_002167245.1. NCBI lineage: Eukaryota > Metazoa > Chordata > Aves > Passeriformes > Thraupidae > Sporophila > Sporophila hypoxantha. The sequence continues at coordinate 514,977 of NDFG01000174.1, forward strand.
CCAGGCAACATCTCTGTGGCTCTTTCCATTTCCTGATGACTGGAAAAGCAAAGAGCTCCCCAAGCTTCAAATGGTGCTGAAAATTCCCACAGGTGGGATGGGCAGGGATCTGAACCTCTGCCAGGAATACGAAGGGATTTTGGAAGGAGCCTTAAAGTCCATCCCATCCAACCCCCTGGATGGGCAGGGACACCTCCCACTGTCCCAGGCTGCTCCAGCCTGGCCTTGGACACTGCCAGGGATGCAGGGGCAGCCACAGCTGCTCTGGGAATTCCATCCCAGCCAGGAATTCCCAATTCCCAATCTCCCATCCATCCCTGCCCTCTGGCAGTGGAAACCATTCCATCCCAGCCAGGAATTCCCAATTCCCAATCTCCCATCCATCCCTGTCCTCTGGCACTGGCAGCCATTCCCTGTGTCCTGTCCCTCCATCCCTTGTCCCCAGTCCCTCTCCAGCTCTCCTGGAGCCCCTTTTGGGCACTGGAAGGGCTCTGAGCTCTCCCCAGGTCCTTCCCTTCTCCAGGTGAGCATTCCCAGCTCTCCCAGCCATCATCACCCTCCCTCTGCTCTTTAAAAAGGAAGAGGCAGCTCCTGCACATTCCAGAGCTCAGGACACCACTGAATTATTAAAAAGGCCAAAGAAACATTTTAAGGACAGCAGATGGCCCTGAGTGAAGATCCATCTCCTGCAGCCAGATCCAATTATTTATCCCTGTTTTCCTCACCAACTGAAGCATCCATGAGGAAAAGATGCTGACCTCAGTAATCAAATCCCCTTACAAACCTCTCACCCTGAACAGGCCTGCTGTCAATTCCAACAGTGCCATGACCACCCCAAACCATCTTTTCTTCCAGCATCTTCCAGAATCCCTGAACCAGAGACATTTTCCTTGCAAGACCAAGAGTTTCCCAGTTTTTCTCCCCACAACCAAGAGGGGTTCAATGGCTGAACCTCATTCCACCACCTRGGCCACCCACTCCTGCTTTTCCACTTCAGCCAGCACCCACAACCATGGGATTAAAGTGAATATTTYGGTTCTCTTGCCTCAAAAAGGAGATGCAGAGCCTCCTCCTCGTGGCTGACAGGGTGGATYGAGAGCCCCTTGACATAAACCCCCTGGGGCCCATCCATGACACACAGCTGGTTGTCCTTGCAGCCCCGGCCCAGCGCCGGCGCCAGGAGGTCGAACAGGGCCTCYTTGTAGATCTCCAGGTAGGAAATTCGGACAGTCACCAGGATATTGAGGAATGTTGCAGCTGATTTGAAGACCTGCACCAAGACAAAGGGTTTGTGTCCATTCACAGGGAGAATTTTCAGTTATTTATGGCTTTTTAGAGAAGATATTTGGGTAGGTGTTGGTATAAGACACAAATGGGTGTGGTATAAGTAGATGTAAGATATAAAATATAAAATCTGCGTGGTATAAGTAGATGTAAGATATAAACAGAGAATATATTTGGGTAGCTGTTGGTATAAGATATAAATTGGGTGTGGTATAACTAGATGTAAGATATAAACAGAGAAGATGTTTGGGTAGATGTTGATATAAGATATAAATGGTGTGGTATAAGTAGATGTAAGATATAAAATGTAAATTGGGTGTGGTATAAGTAGATGTAAGATATAAACAGAGAAGATATAAAAATATATATTTCCCATTAAAAGCAGCTGTGGGCAAAGAGTTGCTGAAAATTCCTTCTGGCCTTGTCCTGCTTGGAGATCTGAGAATGTGAAATGAGAAGGGTGTAAAATATAAATGGATATCAAATATAAATACATACATTGAGGTGTGTACAAGACATCAATTTCTGTAATATAGAYATAGATATTGATAAAGATTTCTGAAGATTTCTAGTGTGTCTAGGGGTGTGTGGAGCTAAATCTGAGCTCTGAGGGCTCAGCTTGGATTTGGATTTAATGATCTTATAGAAGRATGGAATTCTGGAATGGTTTGGGTTGGAAGGGACCCTAAAGCCCATCCCAAAGCCCCCTGTCATGGGCAGGGACCTTCCACTGTCCCAGGGTGCTCCAAGCCCCAATGTCCAACCTGGCCTTGGGRACTGCCAGGGATCATGGGGCAGCCACAGCTGCTCTGGGCACCCTGTGCCAGTGTCTCTGTGCCTTAGAGGTTTTTTTCAATGATTTTATGATCAGCTTTATCCTGATTTCACAAAATAACAGTTTGGAAAACCCCTSTTTTGAAGGCTCAGTGACATCTGGSGAGCAGCAAGAACTCAAACAGGAACTAAAGGGGAACAACCTCTGAAAATGACAATAAAACTCCTTTATTCTTTAACCATCATCCCTGGGGTAAAATGAAGGGGAAAAAAACCCACATAAAATTATTCACTGTGTTCAAACACTTCTCTATCAGCAAGAGGTGACAGAAMAGTGTTCCCTGGTGTCTCTCCCTCCTCTCCTCCCAGCCAGCTGCAGTCAGTACCTGTTGGATAGCTCTGGGGATGATCCCTCTGTTCCTGTACTCAGAGGCTGTTCCTGTCATGGTGTAGGTTTTGCCAGCTCCAGTTTGCCCATAGCACATGATGGTGCCTAAAAAAAAAAACCCAAAGCAAAAGGACAAACTCAGGAGGGAGCCTCTAACAAGACAGCAAATGGCTCTCTGCTCAAACCCAATCTCTTGTTGTGACCTAAAGAATAATAATTGCAATAAATCACCGTTGTAGCCCTGCAAAGCTTTGCACACCAAGTCCTTTGCCACAGTCTCATAAACCACTTCCTGGGAAGCGTTGTGGAGGACCCGATCCAGCTTGAAGGACCAGTCAGTCTGAGAGTTATTCACAACTCCTCCCCTGGGACTCTTCTGGATGTAGATATCGATGCTCTGCAAGCCAACAAGAGAGGGAGATCAACTCAACAGCCCTGAGGGCTCTCAGCACTTAACTCTCAGGTTAAGTAGAAAAGGGAGCACAAATAACACAGTTATTTTACTGCCTTGGATGGTTCTAGATGTCCTAAAAATATCTGGTAATGCTCTCAAAATTTCTGGTGACAAATATTATAAAAATAAAAGGAAATGTGGTTAAGCTCATCTGTTTAATTTTCAGTGATTTTGTGCCTCAGGGAAATTAATTAAGCAAGAGAAGGCAAAGGGAGGGATTTGCATAAGCAAGGATGGAAATAGACTGTGCCAATTTGTGGTTAGCACTGGGAAATCCTCATGGATCAGCCAGCCCCAGCCCTTTGGAGGGTTTTCCTGGTGATTGTACCACAGGAATTGTGTTTTCCATCCTCACACTTGCTGTGACAAAACCACAGCTGAGCAGGAACACACCAACCAACACCCCCAAAACATTATCCACAGCCTCAGGGGATGGAAAAATCCTGGTTTTCCATTGGAAAAAGCTGAAGCCAGACTCCAAACCTTTCCCACTTCAGTTTCTTTGGCTCTACCTTGTTGTCTGCCCCAAGCCTGATCATGTCTTGGGCAAAATGAGCAGTTGGCTTGATCCGCACGAACGCCAGGACTCGACTTGGTGTTCTAAAGAGAGAGAAAAATTAGGAAAAGAATCATCTTGCACTCCCTAAACTGAAATTTACATTATTTCTCAGCAAAAAGTGAGGCAGAGGAGTCAAATTCAAAGCAAAGTGTTGGCAATTATTCAGCTGAAGTTTTTATTCCCTATTAAAAGCAACTGTGGGCAAAGAGTGGCTGAAAATTCCTTCCAGCCTTGTCCTGRTGGAAATCTGAGGGTGTGAAATGAGAAGGATCAAACTGATCCTGATTTCCTGATTTCCTCATGTGCACCAGGCTCAGGAGTGRTGGATAACACCAGTTTTCTTCCTCTTAGCCTTGGGAAGCAAAATACTCACAGGAATGGGAGAGGGATTTTCTTTTGTRACACACAGACTTTTATTTTAAAAATAATTTCAATTCCCAGTGAACAGCTGATTTTCAATTTGCTGGAGGAAATATCCACAGGCTGGAGGATCTGCTGAGTAAAACCCCCACGAGGAGGGCTCAGGGGTCATCCAGCTGCTGAAGCCCCATGCACTGAGAATTTTTAATTCCCTGGAAATGTGTAAATCCCACATCTTCCCTCAAACACTTCCTGCAGACAGCCCGTGCTCAATAATTGTGCAAAAAGCAGTGACAACTTCTGGTTTGGGACAAAATCTTTGGGATTTCTYGTACATCCAGGATTTTTGTGACCTCTCACAGTTTACCTGCTGTAAAATTAATTGTGGAGGTTGGAGCCAGGATTTGGTGGGTTTAAAGTAGGGTGTCAGGAACAAAGTTCCCTGAGCAGCTGTTATTCAAAATAAAATTAAAAACCACAAAAAAAAAGGTTTTTTCCTACTTGTAAAAAAAAATCTCCATAACCTTAACAAAAAAGACTTCTCTCCCTAAATAAATTTAATAAAAAGTCCTATTCCAAAAAAAACCAAACTAACTAAAAATTTTAGGTATAATTTCTTTACATTATCAGTAAAAAAAAATGGTGGGGGGGAAGAGAAGTATTCTGAAAGGTTTATTTTAATTCTCACTACATTTTTTTTCCTTTTAATCACTATTAATAAAACGTTCTTTATACCCTTTTAAAAGTTTTAAATCTACTTTACCTTTATCCTAATCCTATCTTACAACAAAAAATAAATATACTAYTAATTAACCAACACTAAATCCCACTACACTCATCAACACATTAATTTAAAAATTTTAAATTAAAYAAGTCTTAAATTAACAAATCTAAACGACTGCACAGGGGAACATTTGGGGCATACCTGGGCCTTTCACCCTCATTCTCTTTCTCACAGAGCAGTGCAGAGATGATGCTCTCCTGGTCCTCATCCTTCTCCTTCTTCCTCTGCTCTGGGCTGCGCTTCTGCTCCTGATCCTGGAATTTCACAGGGCTCACAGAAACCTGTCCAAAAAAACCCCAAAACCCAGTGCTGGAGCAGTTGGGAATTATTTCTCCAAAGCAAGAAAAACTGCAMGGAAAGGYGGAAGGGAAAATTTGTTTGGGAAGAACTTCACTAAGAATSAGAGAGAGGAGAAATTCTGAATAAATGGCATTTTCCTTGCTGCAACTCTGGGGGGTTTGGGCAGGGGAGGACAACAGCAATCYTTGCTGGGAGTGGTTGTGAGCACCAGGAGAGGGGAGGGAATTCCCAGAGCAGCCCTGGAAGTGTCCCAGGCCAGGCTGGACACTGGGGCTTTGTGAAAAGTGCYTGTTAGATGGCTCTTTGCAGATATTAAAAGGAATAKTAGATGTGCTATGTTGTATTCATTAGTAGTYTTGTATTAATTTTTTTAAGTAGTGTGGTAAATATKATTTTCTATTTATAAAATTATATAATATATATAATTACYTTATATATACATATTATATAATGTATATATTATTAMATTTACATTATATAATATTATAGAATGTAAATATAATGAATACATTCTATAATATTACATTCTATAATATTATAATTATATAATGTAATATATAATATCACATTATATAATTATAAATTATATAATGCCATTATATATATTATATTATATTATATTATATTATATTATATTATAAATTATATTATATTATATTATATTATATTATATTATATTATATTATATTATATTATATATATTAATATTATATTATATTATATTAATTATATTTTTAATTAATTTTAAAATTACATTCTTAATTATATAATTATAATAATAAAAATTATATAATATATATAATTACATTATATTACATATTATATCATGTATATATTATTTTATTTATATTATATAATTATTATATAATGTAAATATAATATTGCATTATATAATTATAAATTATATCATGCAATTTATATATTATATTTATTATATTATAATTATATTAATATTATATTATATTATATTATATTATTTAATATTATATTATTATATTATAAATTAATAATTTAAATTACATTCTCTAATTATATATTATAAATAATACCACCATTATATAATGTATATAATATTATATTTACATTATATAATATTATATAATGTATAATATAATATTATATACATTATATAATATTACATTATATAATATTATAATTATATAATGTATAATATTACATTATATATTATATTTATATTATCTATGTATATTATATATTATATATTATATATTATATATTATATATTATATATTATATATTATATATTTATATTATATATTTACATTATATAATTACATTATACACATATATTTACATTATATAATGTTAAAATAGAAACTATGAGATGTAAGATACTTTTTGTAATTAGCTCAAGAAAAGGATGAGATAATCAAGAAATTCTTTGCACAGAGAAATAACAGCAACAAGYCACCAAAATCCCCAAGAAAAMAATTATTTTCTCCTTATCAGGAAAGACACAAACTTCTCTTACCTCCTTCCAGACATGAAAGAGCCAACAAGATGAAGGGGAGGGAGTTGAAAATAACCATAAAACTTTTGCATCATGTATGAGACATATGAATATGCACCAGGCTGTTGCTTTTAAGGGTTAATCTTTCGTTAGTGGGGGTTAATTTGCCCAGGAAGGCACCTGGACTGTCCATCTGTCTTTGTTTTMATTGRCCTAACTCTGATTGTCCAAYTTCTTATTTACTCMAWTTTCTATTACTATTTTTATAACCATTTTATTACTAAAAAATTTAAATTTAAAATTTTTAAATTACTAAAATTTTTTTCAATTACTAAAAATTTAAATTGCTAAAAATTGAAATTTTTAAATTTTAACTTTTAACACTTTAAACCAAGSGATTGGCATTTTTCCCAGCCTTGGAGCAGCCTGGGGCAGCGGGTGCCTTTGAGGTCCCTCCCCACCCCAGCCATGCCAGGATCCGTTGGAATCACCTCTTGTTCACACTCTGCTTTGGCTGCAGAAGTTGCACTCTTTTCCTGCCCCTGAGAGCTCTCCTGCTCCTCTTCCTCCTGCCAAGGAAAAACAGCCCCAAATCCCCCGTGGGCATCATCCACACATCTCCAGTGGGAGGCTCCCCTTCCCAGAACTCAGATTTTGGCAGGAATTTGGGGAAAATCCCTRTGGAAGGGCTGGGYCCTGTCCGGGAAAGCTRTGCCAGTGGGAGGCTCTCCTTCCCAGAGCTCAGATTTTGGCAGGAATTTGGGMWAAATCCCTCTGGAAGGGCTGGGGCCTGTCCGGGGAAGCTGCGGCTGCCCCTGCACCCCTGGCAGTGCCCCAGGCCAGGCTGGACACTGGGGCTGGGAGCASCCTGGGACAGTGGGAGGTGTCCCTGCCGTGGCAGAGGSTGGAATGGGATGATCTTTAGGTCCCTCCCAACCGAATCACGCCGTGTTTCCTTCCAGCGCACCKCCCGAGGCGGGTGGGGGGCGATGCCGGGGGGCAGGGGGGCGATGCCTGGAGAGGCTGATGCAGCCTCTGCGGAGATACGACCTCCGATCGCCCCTTGAGGAGGGGAGGGCGACCCTCCGGGTASCCCCTCGGCCCTGTCCCACCTGCGACCCCTCTGCAGTCGATTCCGGCGTGGCGTCCGGGGTCGCCATGGCAGCGTCCACTTCCGGGTTCTCTATGGCAACGGCTACTTCCGGGCTCTCCCGGAAGTGGCCCTGCATACGGCGGCCGGGCGGGGCCAGCGCGCGGCGGGGGCGAAGCGAGACGGCAGCGGGACGGGAGTGGCCGGGACGATGCTGGAAGCGGCGGCGGCGGCGGACCCGGAGCTGGATCCCGAGGATCTGGTGCATTTCTCGGTGGGAGACCTGCCCAGCCGCGGGTATGGAGTGATGGGCGAGATCCGGCGGCAGGGCAAGCTCTGCGATGTGACGCTCAAGGTGCGGCCCGGCCCCCGGGGGCGGTGGGGTCGGAGCGGGGCTGGGAGAGCTCGGACCCCCAGGGACACCGAGGGAACCGCCGGTCCCTGATGGGGATGAGGGACCCCGACCCCTCAGGGGGCTCAGAGAGCTCGAGGGACCCCCCCGGCTCCTGAGGGGGGACCTGGACCCCTGAGGAGGGCGCGGCTTTTGGGGAGGGGGAGGCTGAGGGAGCAACTGGGGGTCCCTGAGGGGGCTCAGGTCCCCCACAGCCTTTGAGGGGGCTGAGGGACCCCAGCCTCAGAAGGAGGAGCTGAGGGACCCCCCCATCCCCGTTTCCTGGGGGATCTGAGGGACCTCAGCTTCTGGAGGYGAGACTTGAGGGACCCCAACCCTTACCAGAGGGGGCTGAGGGACCCCCCAGTCTCTTTRCCAGAGGGAAGGAGGCAGCTGGAGCTCCCCCAGACCCCTCTGGTGGGGGATAAAGGGYGCAGGAGCTGGGGTGCCCCTTCCCACGGCTTTGGCAGCAGAGGCAGAGCTGAGAGACCCCCCCAAAGCCCCTTCTTGTGGGGTGTCAGGGGTGTTGGACCTCCCCAYCCCTGCGGGGTCTCAGAGGGGCTGTGGATCCAGGTTTAGGGACCAACCTCTGGGTGCCTTTCCCTAGGAAACCATTCCCTTATGGGAACAGCCCCTCTTAGCATTCAAAGGAATTAATCCAAATTAATCAAAACCAACCAATCCAGGAGCGTGGTGAACACTCAGGACCGTGTCCCTGCCTTGGCTGGGGGGGCTGGCAGGGTGTCCTGTGCAGGCAGGAGCTGCTGGAATCCCTCAGGATTGCAGCCTCGCAGGAGCTGGTGGGCTGGGAGCAGCTCTGAGTCACCGCGCAATTAACTCTGCGCTTTAATTAACCGGCAAGGTGCTGCCAGCCTACTCAGCCTCCTGAAACCTGCCGGGSATGCGGGGTGGGGAGCATTCCGCGGGCACGGGAGGAGGGGCTGAGGCTGGGATCCTCCTTGGAGAGCTCCTTCCCTCTGCAGGGTGATGCTGGGGACAGCCTGGGCTGGAATTCGGGGGCACAGCTGCTTTGGGGTGCAGAGTGTGGAGGTTTTAGGATTGCACTGGGTGTTGGTGTGGCAGGAGAAGATGGCCAGATCCTGGCAGTGCCACGTTTCTGGGAGACAATAGGAGGAGGTTTAGGATCCCAGGCTTATCTTGGATAAATTCCTCAGCATTGTTTCTAAAATTCCTGTGAATAATTATGCATTTCTGTGGATTTTCCATAGCAAAGAGCTGTTTCAATCCTCTTTATCCCTACAGAGGTTTAAAACATATTAGGAAAGACCAAAACCATCACAGACCTGTTTGGGATGGAAGGYACCTTAAAGCCCATCCAGTGCCACCCCTTGGATGGGCAGGGACACCTCCCACTGTCCCAGGCTGCTCCKAGCCCTGTCCAGCCTGGCCTGGGACATTCCAGGGATSCAMGGGCAGCCACAGCTGCTCTGGGAATTCCATCCCAGCCCCTCCCCGCTCTCACAGGGAACAATTCCTTCCCAAAATCCCCAAGACAGARTCCAGCAGCACCTGCCTCTGTTGTCAGTCCTCTGTCCCTGTTGTTTCCAGCTTTCCCTCCTACACCCACAGCTTGGAATTCCAAGCATTTCATTCATTTCCCTTGAGTCATGCTGTGAGACTATCCCACCTTGAGCTGCCTCTGCCCCTGGCCACCCCCTGTCCCAGTGCCCCCGTGGTTCTGGGGTTAGTGCAGCCAAACCTGCCCTCCCCATGCCCAGGCCAGCCTGGCTGCTCCAGCTGCTGGGGCTCCAAGCAGGAGTTGGTCCCAGCTGGAAGTTGGAGGTGCCTTTGGATCACTGAGGKRCCCCAAACTCAGCCAGCACAAACTGCCCTGGCTCAGGAATGTTTTCCCACTGGAAATCCAGGCTGGGTMTCCAGCAGGGACAGAGTTTGGGTGATTCTTACCCAGAATAAGGAAGGAATGTGAAGGTCATGGGGCTGCTGCAGGGCTGGAGCCAGGCTGGGAGAGCTGGGGGTGCTCCCCTGGAGAGGAGAAGCTCCAGGGAGAGCTCAGAGCCCCTGGCAGGGCCTGCAGGGGCTCCAGGAGAGCTGGAGAGGGACTGGGGACAAGGGATGGAGGGACAGGACACAGGGAATGGCTCCCACTGCTAGAGGGCAGGGATGGATGGGAGATTGGGAATTGGGAATTCCTGGCTGGGATGGAATTCCCAGAGCAGCTGMGGCTGCCCCTGGATCCCTGGCAGTGCCCAAGGCCAGGCTGGAGCAGCCTGGGACAGTGGGAAGTGTCCCTGCCATGGCAGGGCTGGCACTGGATGATCCGTCCCATTCCCACCCATTCCCACCCATTCCCACCCATTCCAGGATTCTCAGATAAAAGCTTTGGGAAATATTCCAAGTGCATCCCAGAGGAACCTCCAGGTGGATCCTGATGCTCCCACACTGTCACCCTGGTTTTTTAAGATTTTCTAGGCCTTCTGATATGGACATTCTTGTGGTGAACTTTCTCAGACACTTTCTGTAAATAACTGTTTGTTTTGTCTTCTTTTATAGAAGAAGAGAAAGTTGATGGACTGTTAGTTTGTCCAGTGTCATTGGAGAGGTGTCACTGTCACCCTCCAATCTGCTGTCACTTTTGGAAAACTATCAGTGTTGGAGTCAGAGAAATAAACTCTCTTTTTCCTCCTTCACCTGGTGAGCAGTGGTGTGCTTGCATTCCTTCGTGTCTGATAGTGACACCACACCACTGCAGTGAATTTATTCTCCTTTTTTCCTTCCCTTTTTTTCCACTCCTGCTACTTTCTGTCTGCCCCATCTCTAAACCAAAAAGCTTCCAAACACCCCTTTGTCCCAAAAGTTGGATCTTGATGTTCCCAATGCTCTGCCTCYTGGATTTGGGAACTCTTTTGGGGGATTTCTTTTCTCTCCCTGTCTCTTTAACAGCTGCAGGTCAGGGCTGCTCCTGATGTTCCCTCAGAGCTCCCTGTGGAGCCTCTCCGAAATGTTTAATTAAATATTCATTTGCTAGGAGCACACATGCATGGACTGCAGGGAGGAGGGGAGGGAGGAGACACACCTCAGGCTGTGGTTAGTCCTTTCCTTTGGAAAAAAATTGGAATTTTGCTTAGCAAAGCCYCATTTCTGCTTTCTTCTTTGAGAACCACTGGGCTGGGCATTGGTGTGGCCATAAAATAACCCAGCCAGCCCTTCTCCCCAGCTGATCCCCATGCCAGCTGTGTTCTGGGAGGGGAAGCTGTGCTTTCCTCCTCATCCAGMCCTGGTGGTGATGGAAAAGGTGATGGAGGTTCCACAGGGGCAGGGAAACACCAGGCCTGGAATAATCCATCATGGACAGAGCAGAAATGAGGCTCTGAGCCTTTTTTTTCTTCTAATTTGGTGGGGTTTGAGGCTTTGAACTCCAGCTGTGGATAAGCCAAGGGGCAGAATTCCTCTCTCAGAACTTCTCCTCCTTATTTTTAGTGGATTTCCAGTCWTTTTCCCTTCACAGCTCCCAACTAAACTCTGCAAAACCCCGAGAGAATTCCAGCTCACYCGTTCATTCCCTGAGCTGCAGATCCTGATGTGATCTTTGCCAGCACAAAAGAAGCTCCTCAGTGCTGGTGRTCTTCCTGAGCATTGTTTCTGGAATTGTTTCATCCCTGCAGGATGAAAGCAGCCTGGGCAGTTTTGTTGTGTGGGATTTGTTTTCTGGCTGTGCTCCAGGCCAGGTCCGGGCGCTCTCCAGGGACACATCCGAGGCTGCTGGAATGCAGAAACCAGGGCAAGCAGATCCATCCTGTTCCTTCCTTACCAATGAAAAGGGAATAAATCCCTTCCCAGCTGGGGGAGAATGATCCAAGTGCCAGGCTGGCACCTCCAGAAATCCTGGCCAAGCTGTGGCAAGAGGGAAGGGTTGTGCCTCCCCAAATCCTTGGAGAGCAGAGTTGATGTGAGCTCCTCCTGTGGATCRCAGCCACTCCAATGCCATTTTTCCATGACTAACTCCAAGACTAATGAGAAAAGTCTCCTAAAATATAARCCAGGTCTGGCAAACTGAAATAATTCCCAGCTGTGGAGAGGGTACAATATTTGCTTTGTGTCCAATCCCAATGGCACCAACAGGTCATAGCCCTGGTGGCTTCTCTCCCATCCTGATCCCAGTTTTTCCAGAGCAGACTGTTCACTCCAAACCCCCCAGACTGGAGCAGTTGCACCCCTGAGAGCTGATGCAGAGGTGGAGGAGCCTCTGGATAAATGGAATTCCAGKCAGCTCAGGCTGCCTGCCTGATCCCAGCAGGATCCTTGGAAYCAGTGCCTGGCTGTGCTGCAGATGTTGCAGCATGTTTGGGAGATCCTCCAGGAAAACAGGCCTGCAAAGAGAGGGAATATCTGTTTTATGGGAGAGYCTGGAAGAGCAGCTGATGCATTGTGCACAGGAGAGCTGCAGGTGAGGATGTGATTCCAACCTTGGCACCCAGCAGACAGGAATTCTTTGGGATTCTGCCTGGATGTGATTCCCCCGAGCTCTTGGCTGCTGTCTGCTCTCCCCTTGCAGAAATARGAGGATTTTTAGTTCCAGGATAACACAAAATTCCTTTTTGCTGTCCCTTCAGGAGCATTGAGGAGGGCAGGGCTGGAGCTGATCCCCTCAGGATGCTCCCTGTCCCTGTGGGAACTGGAATTCCAAAAAGCAGTTGGGTTTCTCTGGGCTGGCAGGGAATTCTCTGGGAGCTTGGCTTTGTTGTACAGCCAGAGGGGATGTGTCCTCTGCTTCAAAGGAACTGGTCACCATTCTCATGGAATCCTGGAATGCTCTGGGCTGGAGGGACCTTCAGGATCATCCCATTCCCACCCCTGTCATGGCAGGGACACCTCCCACCATCCCAGGCTGCTCCAAGCCCCAGTGTCCAACCTGGACTGGGACATTCCAGGGATCCAGGGGCAGCCCCAGCTGCTCTGGGAATTCCATCCCAGCCAGGAATTCCCAATTCCCAATCTCCCATCCATCCCTGCCCTCTGGCAATGGGAGCCATTCAGAATTCCCTTTTTCCTGCTGCCCACACTGGGGGATCAGCCCAGGGCATGGAGGGGGTTCTGGCCCCCAAATCCTTCCCTTGTCAATGTCCCCCTTGTCCCCCCAGCCTGGATTGGTGTTTGGGWTTGTCCTGATCCAGCTGCATCCCATTACCTATCCCTGGCAGAATGGAACTGGGAGGGGTTGGACACCAACTCTGCCCCCAGTGCCAGCATCCCACAGAAAAGGTGGATTTGGGGTTTTCTGAGACCTCTGCAGCACAAAACTCAGCGAGTTCTCAGCGCTGCAGYGTGGTGACGTCAGGAACACAAGGAATGCCTTTCTCCCACCTACACCCTTTTCCTTGGAGAAAGGCTCCTTGTGCCCTGGAATTTGTTAGCATGTGGGGCTGTGGGGGTGTCCAGGGCCAGATTCCTTTGTCACCCYCTCAGAAGGGAATTCCAGGATTGCTGGGCTCAGGAGGGATGCTTGCAAAGCTCCTTCTTCTGGAAAACAGAATCTTTGGCCTTAAAAGCAAAGGACCTAAAATTATAAATTGTAAAACAGAACATCCTGGAATGGTGTTGYTGCCTCAGGTTTGAGCTTTTATATTTTCAGATTCTGTGCTGCTTTAGTGTGTGGGTCTGAGCTTCACATCAGGGCATGGTGAGCTCTGTGCACAGAAGCAGGAGACAAAAAATTCCTGCTCCAGCTGGGCACCAAGGACAAATGATCCAAATCTCAGCCCCAACAGCACAAACACCGTGGGCTGGAGAGAGAAAAAAACAAGCAGGGTGGGAGCTGGGCTTAAAGGCTGGAATGGGACACTGAAGCTGCAAGATGCAAATGGAGCAGAACTGATCCCAGGGAGAGACCCCGGGAGCGCTCGTGCATTTTGGGGCCATTTTGGTTCATCTTGGGTGCAGCCCTGGCTGGGCCCTTGTGCTGCCCAAGGTGCATCCATGGAGGAGATCCTTTCCATAAATCCCTGCTTTGTTCTTTAGCTCTGTCCTGCCTCTGTTCTAGGCCAGCCTGCAGTACCAGGAAGAGGATGAGCTCTTTCCCACTTTCTCCTTAGGTGCCTCCATCAGGAAAGTGCATTAATTTACTCATGGAAAGGGAGAGCCTTTGGCTCTGGAGGTAGGGAGCCCTTTTTGGGAAAGATATGAGGATGAGCTGAAAGGACTCATCCTTGGAAGGATTTTCCATATTCCACAGAAAATCTTGTCCTTTGCCTGCAGCAGGAAGTGCAGCTGTTCCTTGGGGAGTCTCCATGAAGCGCTGATGGAATGAGCACAAAGATGCTTTTAGAGCAGAGATCCCAATTCCTCCATCTCCCCAAGGGCTCTCCACCATTCCAGGAGCAAGTTGCAAAGAGAAGGAATCCCAGCTTTTGTCTTGTCCAGCACCAGGGAGTATTTCCCAGGCTCTGGATCTCCTGCTCACAGGGACCATTCCCAGTCTGGCAGCACTGGGCAATCCCAGAGCCAAGGAAGGGATTTCATCCCAGTGGTGATTTGTCCCAGCTGTCCTTATCCCACAGGAGTCCTGCAGGATGCCTGGGGGTGTTTGCTCTGCAGGGCCCAGCTGTGCAGGAGATCATGAGGCTGTTTGGGGCAGCTCCWGTGGTGCAGCCCTGGAGAGGTTCCTGCTGGAACCCTTCCACCCTTCACAGGGACTGGGCCATGCAATCATGGAATGGTTGAGGTTGGACAAGCCCTCCTGGATCTCTGAGTCCAGCCATGACCCAGCCCTGCCACAGCCACCCCTGACTGTGTCCCCAGGTGCCACATCCACAGGGATGTCACATCCCACCAGGGATGGGGAGCCACCACTGCCCTGGGCTGTCCCTTCCAAGGCCTCACCTCCTTTTCCATGAGGAAATTTTCCCAATTTCCACCCTGAGCCTCCCCTGGCCCAGCCTGAGGCCGTTCCCTCTGCTCCTGTCCCTGTTCCCTGGGATAAGATCCCAAATCCCCCTGGCTGTCCCCTCCTGTCAGGAGCTGTGCAGAGCCACAAGGGCCCCCCTGATCCCCCTTTTCTCCAGGCTGAGCCCCTTCCCAGCTCCCTCAGGAGTTTTCCAGCCCCTTCCCAGCTCCATTCCCTTCCCTGGACACCCTACAGCTCTTCAATGTCACTCTTGTCATGAGGGGCCCAGAGCTGCCACCTGGGCTCTGTAAAGTACAGTTATTTTCTGAAATAAGGGCCTTTTTCTCCTCCTTGGGTCACACTACAGGCTTGGGGTTTGAGTAAATACAACCTTGGTGTTGAAATTCCTGTTATCTTTAGTTATAAAGATAATTTTGCCTATAAATAGAAGGTCACTGMATGCATTTGAAGCAGGTGTTTCACTTTAAGAGGTGCCTGTTCAATTTTAGCACCACGTTTCATTTATTAAAAAGCTGAAATGAGATTTGGACAGTTGTGATTTTTGGCAGCTTGAGCTTAGGGGGAAATGAAAGTCAAGTAAAATGTTGCTTTTCTTGCACACTCAGCCTGAATGGGAGCACTCATGCAAACAAACCAAATGAACTGTTCCAGTTGGAGTGAATTCCTTACAGGATTTCAGAGATAAGAGGAGGCCTTGTTCTCTCACCTTTCAGAAACAGCAGAAGGAAAACTGAAGTGTTTCTTTGAGACACACAGGAAGGGGTTTCCCAGCGTGGAGGGGTATCAATAATGGGATTTATTATTGATAAATCAGTGGCTTGGGCCAGGAGAGCTGCTGAGGGAATGGGCAAGGGATGGGCTGGAAGTGCTGGAGCTGCTGAGCAGGGAGGGTTCCTGAGCCCCCAGGCTGGAATGGGGACAGGCCAAGCAGCAAAATTGTCCCTGTGGTCACCCAGCCTGTGGCTGCTCCTGTGTTGTGGGAATCAGAAAGATAAAAATCCTCACAAACACAAAATTACAGCCTTAGAAGAAGCCTAAATTGATGTGAAAGCAAGGTACACAGACATTGAACAGAGAAATCATCAATTTATGTTTCTATGAGTTATATATATCTATAACTTTCTATAAGTTGTTTTTCTGTCAGTTATATCTATAACTTTCTATAAGCTGTTTCTATAATTTATATATATCTTTAATTTTCTATAAGCTGTGTTTCTACAAGTTATATATATATTTAATTTTCTATAAGCTATGTTTCTATAAGTTATATATATKTTTAATTTTCTATAAGCTATGTTTCTATAATTTATATATATCTTTAATTTTCTATAAGKTATGTTTCTATAAGTTATATATATCTATAACTTTCTATAAGCTATGTTTCTATAAGTTATACATATCTTTAATTTTCTATAAGCTATGTTTCTATAATTTATATATATCTTTAATTTTCTATAAGCTATGTTTCTATAATTTATATATATCTTTAATTTTCTATAAGCTGTTTCTATAATTTATATATATTCTTAATTTTCTATAGATGTTTCTATAAGTTATTATTCTTTATAATGCTATGCTTTTTATAAGTTATATATATCTATAACTTTCTGTAAGTTGTGTTTCTATAAGTTATATATTAAGTTATGTTTTCTAGTAGTTATAAGTAAGAATATACCTTAAATGAGTAAGAAACTGTAATTAAGATAAGATGATGAAGGGTTTTATAATATAATAATATAGTAATATAATTATATAGAATGAACTGAGTTTAGATATTATAATAGAAATCTATGTGTATACATAGAATAAGACCTTATTAGACAAAAGTATCCACAATACAGTAGAAAAAATAAAGGTAATAAGAAAACAGATAATAAAAAGGTAAAAAAAAAATAAAGACAATTAAAAAAAACAAAACATACTCTATAACAACTGTCCCTTAGATTAGAAAGTTATATACTCTTTTACAACAAAGCATTTATTACCATCTTAGACTYTGGCTGACTACTTACTCTCTTATAAATCTCATCACCTTTGAGACTGATGTTATCTAAACCATAAATCATTCTTAATCTAATCATAATCCCATCCCTTCTATAAATACAGCAACACCTACACTGTGCCAGCCCTTCCCACTGGGAATTCCCAAACCCAGAGCTCCAGCAGTGTCCTGAGGGATTTCCCTGTCCTGGGCAGCASCTGGGGACACAGAGTCCTCACCTGGCAGGGAGGGAGGGAATGAAAACCCCAGGGGTGTGGGGAGGAGCTGTCAGCTCCCAGGTTCTGGAATCACTTCCCCTTATGGCCTTGCCTTGTGAAATTTGCTGTATTTTTGTGTTTCTAAAGCTCTGGCCAGGCTGGAGTTTGTGCTCTCTGTGTGAAGTCAGGGTGGGAAGCTGCTCTGCCAACATTCCTTCCTCTCCAGGGCCTGGAGCTCCATCCCATCYTGGGATGCTGCATGTTGGAATCCAAAATGCTGGGAGCTCTCAGAACTTTGGGCCTGGAAGCCAAAGCTTAGAATGAAACCCAGGATTTGATCTGAGACTTTGGAAAAGGKTTCCCAACTGAGCTGCTAGAAATGAGAATGTGGATTTGTAGTTTAAAGCAGAGACATGTTAAACTAAGTAAAGGGAAGTTTAGAGGTTTAGAGTTCKAAATATAAAAATAAAAGCAGTTACAGGGGTAAACAAGGAGTTTAGAATGCAGRACTGTAAGTTTGTGTGCCATAACATGACTGGCTAAGAAGGCTTATACTGTAGCATAAGACAAAAGATTTAAGGAGGATATAATATTAATATTTAGGATATAATTAAGGATATAATATTTAAGGACAAAATATTTAAGGTCAAAAACATAAATATCCTTGTTGGCAGTGTTTTATTGGTCAATAAATCCTTAAAAGATCTTTAACTGAGGGMRRTGTGACCTTGTGAGCCARGCACTGAAGGTGTGAGCCGAGCTCACCCTTCCTGCCTGTGTAGAAGATAAGAAAATAAAATCATCAAAAACAGCTCAGAGGTCCTGTCTCAGATTCCTTCCAAAGCTCCCCAGAGGTGAATTGTCCCACTGCAGGGAGTCCCTGGAGCAGTGGCTGGTGCTGATCCCTTCTCCTCCCTGCTCTCCCTGCTCTAGGTGGGGGACCACAAGTTCAGCGCTCACCGGATCGTGCTGGCAGCATCCATCCCCTACTTCCATGCCATGTTCACCAACGACATGATGGAGTGCAAGCAGGATGAGATTGTCATGCAGGGCATGGATCCCAGGTAAAACTCCCAGGGGAAATCCTAGGGACCACAGCTGCCCTGCCTCGCTGTGTGTGCAAGGCTCAAAGCCTGTTCCCATGTGAGTGATCCCACAGAGCATCCTGCTGTTGGCAGAGTGCTGTCCCAGCTGGAGCTCAGTGCATTTTCTGCCCTTTCTCCCTGTTCTCAGTGCTCTGGAGGCTCTGATCAACTTTGCCTACAACGGTCACCTGGCCATAGACCAGCAGAATGTGCAGTCCCTGCTCATGGGGGCGAGTTTCCTGCAGCTGCAGAACATCAAGGACGCTTGCTGCGCCTTCCTCAGGGAGAGGTGAGTGGGGCTGGGGGGATCCCAGCAGCGAGGTTCTGTCACCTGTGTCCAGCTTGGGAGGAGCTGGATGTGTCCTTCCAGCTGGATGAGGAGTGTGCATCCCAAAACTTGGCATCTGTAGAGTTATGGAACACAAAATGGGTTGGGAGGGGTCTTAAAGCCCATCCCAATCCGCCCCTGCCATGGCAGGGACACCTCCCACTYTCCCAGGCTGCTCCAAGCCCCAMTGTCCAACCTGGCCTTGGYCACTTCAGGYATCCAGGGYCAGCCACYGCTGCTCTGGGAAGTCCATCCCAGCCCCTCCCTACTCTCCCAGCCAGGAATTCCTCATTCCCAYTATCCCATCCATCCCTGCCCTCTGGCAGTGGGAAGCCATGCCCCCTTCTCCCACCATTCTCATTCCCTTCAGAATAACCTATCACTCCTTTGTGGGCACACAGTAAAAGACCTTGGCCAGCCACAGAATCAAAACTCAGATCAAAACTGAGGAGACATTTCCCTTTCTGAGAGCCCATCCTGGCAGGAATTGCCCTTCCTGCTGCTGTGTATGCTAAAGGGGAGGAACASASTGRCTCAGCCCAGGAGCTGGACAGGAAACTGTGGCACAGCCCTAAATTGGTCCCAGGTTTTTCAATTTCCTCACTGGTGTTTGGCTGTGAGGCTGTTCCAGCAGCATGGTGTGGAAATGGAAAGCTGGGACACTCTTTGTCCACGTTCCACATGGATTCTCAGCCCTGCCAAGGAGTCTGACGTGTTCACTTTTCCCAGCCTGGCTTCTCTGTAGCTGCTCAGGYCATTCTGTGGTGTGATGTTAAACACACCCACCAAATACAGGGATTGGCCACCAAAATGCTCCCAAATCCACCAGGAGCAGACAGGTGTCCTAAGAGAAGTCCTGGCTTTGAGTGCACAGCTGCCAGTTTGGTTAATAACCAAAAATTAGTGGGTTCTGGCCACCCTYGAGAGCTGGGACCTGGACACTGAGCTCTCRTTCTTAAGTGCAATTGAGAATTGGGATATTTTTAGGCAGCTGTGTTGTAACCAAGCCCTCAGAGTCACCCTCATGTGACAGTTCCCCACCCAGCAGCACAAGGACCTGGAGCTGCTGCAGAGACCCAGAGGAGGCCCCAGAGCTGCTGCAGGGCTGGAGCCAGGCTGGGAGAGCTGGGAATGTTCCCTGGAGAGGAGAAGCTCCAGGGAGAGCTCAGAGCCCCTGGCAGGGCCTGAAGGGGCTCCAGGAGAGCTGGAGAGGGACTGGGGACAAGGCATGGAGGGACAGGACACAGGAAATGGCTTCCCACTGCCAGAGGGCAGGGATGGATGGGAGATTGGGAATTGGGAATTCCTGGCTGGGAAGGTGGGGAGGAACTGGCACAGGGTGCCCAGGGAAGCTGTGGATGCTCCCAGAGCCACCTGGATCTATTCAATGCCTCTTTGGCAGGGACAAGGGGACATTTGTGTTTCCATCCTCTGSCTCTGCCTTGGATTCACCTGGAGCTCCCTGTGCAGGTCAGCTCCTGGGTGAGAGGACACTTGTGACAGTGTTCACAGGGATCTGAGGATGAGGGAAGAGACGAGGATCTGACTCCATGTTTCAGAAGGCTGATTTATTGTTTTATGATATATATTATATTGAAACTATACTAAAGGAATAGAAAGGATTTCATCAAGAGGCTAGCAAGGAATAGAAAAAGAAAGAATGAATAACAAAAGCTTGTGTCTRYGACAGAGAGTCCGAGCCAGCTGGGCTGTGATTGGCCATTAATTAGAAACAACCACATGAGACCAATCACAGATGCACCTGTTGCATTCCACAGCAGCAGATAATCAATGTTTACATTTTGTTCCTGAGGCCTCTCGGCTTCTCAGGAGAAAAAATCCTAAGGAAAGGATTTTTCATAAAATGTGCCTGTGACAGACACTGGAGAGGACAGGACACATCTTCCACTGCACTGTGTGTCCTCCTGTGCTTCCCAGAACCCTGGAATGCTTTGGGTTGGAAGGGACCTGAAATCCCATCCCATTCCACCCCTGCCATGGCAGGGACACCTCCCACTATCCCAGGCTGCTCCAAGTCCCAATGTCCAACCTGACCTTGGACACTCCCAGGGATCCAGGAGCAGCCATCTTCTCCTCCATTATCCTGACATTCCTGTTCTCTCCCGCTCCCCTTTCCAGGCTTCACCCCAAGAACTGCCTGGGTGTGCGGCAGTTTGCAGAGACCATGATGTGCACGGTGCTCTACGACGCCGCCAACAGCTTCATTCACCAGCACTTCGTGGAGGTCTCCATGTCCGAGGAGTTCCTGGCCCTGCCCTTTGAGGATGTCCTGGAGCTCGTTTCCAGGGATGAGCTCAACGTGAAGTCTGAYGAGCAGGTGGGTACCTGGGATGGGGCTTGGCCAAGGAAGGTTTGACCTTGAGGGGTTTCTTGCTGCTTGGGAGTGGAATGGGAATGGGAATTGTTCCATTCCTGGGCTGAGTGAAGCTGAGATGTCCTGGCACAGTGGGGACACTCAGAGGTGCTGGACAGAGCTGTGATGGTTTCCTGTGCCTGTTCCTAAAGAAACACAAGGCAGGGCTTTTTTAGGATCACAGAAACCTCAGAGAGCATCYAGTCCAACACTTCCCCCAGCACTGCCAAGGCCACCACTGACCAATGTCCCCAAGTGCCACATCCCCATGGCTTTAAATCCCTGCAGGGATGGGGACTCCACCATGCCCTGGGCAGCCCTTCCCATGAAGGAATTTTTCCAAATTCCCACCTAAACTTCTACTGGGACAACGTGAGGCTGTTTCCTCTCCTCCTGTCCCTTGTTCCCCAGGAGAAGAGCTGGAATCCCACCTGACTGCACCCTCCTGTCAGGGAGTTTGTGGGAGTGACAGGAGTTTAGGGTGTTCCCACAGCCTTGAGAATCCATCAGTGTGGGCTGACAGTGAGCAGGGAAAACAGAGCCTGTCCTTGGGCCTGGAAATCTGTCCTGCTGTTCCTGAGGAGGTGACAAAGGCAGAGCACACCTCCAGCTTCTCCTTGTAGGGTAAAAATGTGCTTCTTTAATCAGGCTAAGGGAGGGAGGGGAATCTGCCCCACATTCCAGCCACATTCCTGTGGCATACCAAGAATTCCTCACTCTGTTTTTCCCAGAGCAGGTAGGATCCAAAGAGTCCATCCTGGGGACATTTCCCCTTGCCTGGCAACTTCCAGCCCCACCCTTCAGAAATTCCAGTAGCACCCTGCAGAGGGGAAGAAAGTTGGTTTGGGGTTTTTAATCCCTGTGGTGCTGTTGGAGAAGCATTTTTGCACTGGAAAGTTTGGGAATTGTGTTGGGAGAAGCTCCAGATGCCATTATGCAAGAAAGAATTGATGGCTTTGTTCTGGTCAGTTGTAAAGGCTGCAACAACTTTAATGGGGAGTCCTCTGAACCCAGGAATGTGGATCCCAAATTAAGCTGGGACCAGGGCACCAGGATCCTTCTGTAGCTGGAGTCATCCAGTGGGGCTTCAGAGAGGGGCTTCAGTGTCCCCTCCAGTGTCTGGGATGGAGCCTGAAGGGATCAGCTCAGCTCCAGGTGTCTCCAGTGCAGTCATCCAGAGATGGATCCCTCTCATCAAACCCGGCTCCTGGTTTCTCATGGAGCAGCATCATTCCCAGTTTGCAGATTTCTGTCACTAAATAAACACAATTTTGTGTTCTGTGCCACCTCCTCTGCCAAAATCCTCCCTGCAGCTCCCTCATCTCCCTGCAAACTTCTGTGCTGAATGTCCCATCCCACGGGATAGGAGATTGGGATTGTCAGAGGCAGGGAAAGAAACCTGCATGGAGCCAGGCTGGGAGAGCTGGGAATGTTCCCCTGGAGAGGAGAAACTCCAGGGAGAGCTCAGAGTCCCTGGCAGGGCCTGAAGGGGCTCCAGGAGAGCTGGAGAGGGACTGGGGACAAGGGATGGAGGGACAGGAGCCAGGYAATGGCTCCCASTGCCAGAGGGCAGGGATGGATGGGAGATTGGGAATTAGGAATTTTTGCTGGTGAGGGTGGAGAAGCCCTTGAATAGAATCCCCAGAGCAGCTGTGGCTGCCTCTGGATCCCTGGGAGCTTCCAGGTCCAGGTTGGACAGGGCTTGGAGCAGCCTGGGACAGTGYYAGMTGTCCCTACCCATGGCAGGGAGTGGCACTGGATGATCCTTGAGGTTCCTTCCAACCCAAACCATTCCAAGATTTCATGTCATTTCATTCCCATCTGTGAGAAATGAATTCYTAGAGAATTTTTAAAGTTTGACAGAAGGTTCACATGGTATATATTTGTATGTAAACTTTGAGATAAGAAATGTTGACTTAGGAATGCCATGGGATAGGATAGATATTGTTGAGAGAGAAATGGAYCTAGAAACAAGTTTTAAGGGATAGTTTTGTAAATAAGACTGGARATTTTGGAGAAGRAGAYCTATGAAAGATGTAGGACTCATGAGGGGTAGTTTTAGATTAWTAGCTTTGAAGTATTTATAGTATAGTGTGGTAAAAGTTGATAAGCTAAGACACACTTGTATTGTAATTAGGAAATAGTGGGTTTTTAATTGTAATAGCATGAATTATAACATCTGTATTGTCTCACTCTTCACATGAGACTAAAAATGGAATAAAACTTTTTAAAGCACCTCTCAGTTACCCCATTTCTGAGTCCGAAAATCCGACACCCATCCACTTGCACAACCCCCAGACTGCACCTTGCCCCTGCTGTCTCCTGGCAGGTGTTTGAAGCTGCCCTGGCGTGGATCAGGTACGAGAGGGAGCAGAGGGAYCCCTTCCTGCCCGAGCTGCTGTCCCGGATCCGGCTGCCGCTGTGCCGGCCGCAGTTCCTCAGCGACCGRGTGCAGCAGGACGACCTGGTGCGCTGCTGCCACAAGTGCAGGTGAGCCTGGGCTCAGCAGGGTGACACAGTCACATCCTGCAGCCTCTGTAGGAGCAAAGGCAGGTAGGATGGTTGGGAAGGGCAGAGACAAGAGGTCTCTGAAGCCAGGTCGTGGAACTTGGGGTTTATTGCAAAGGGCCTGGGTGCAGGTGCCTTTTGGAATTTGGGGTTTATTGCAAAGGGCCTGGGTGCAGGGGCCTTTTGGGATTTGGGGTTTATTGCAAAGGGCCTGGGTGCAGGGGCCTTTTGGGATTTGGGGTTTATTGCAAAGGGCCTGGGTGCAGGGCCCTGCTGGGAGCTGCCAGGCACAGCTCAGAGCAGGCCCAAGAGAAGAGAGGGGTAAAGAGGATGAGAGGGTAAGAGACTAAAAGGGTAAGAGAGCGAGGTTCCCGTTACAATACCATAAATCTTCTTCTGTGCTGAATATTCTAATTCTCACTAACCAATCTAGTACAAGATACAAATCCTATAGCATTTACATACAGCCTATAAGAATCATTACATTACCATCCTGTGTTACATTTTAAACCCTAAAAACTCCTCTTTGGGCCCCTTCTGCCAAGCTAGCAGGGTCTGCTCTGACCCTTGGGGCTGTCTGCAAGCAGAGGGTGTTGTTTGATCAAAAGGGGATTACCTTCAGCCAGCCACACCATTGTTTTCCAGGTGTTCAGTAACTGAGGGATCTCAAAGCTTGCTTTCATTTRAATCTCGCTTATAGTTTCCATATTCTCAAAATCTTTTGCCAGGCAATCATATTTATAAGGCTTTCCTGTTTCATCTTCCCCAACAAYTCTCAGTCTCCAGCCAGTCAGATCTCCTCTCTAACACTCCACCATTGGGTTTCAGGGATCTGGTGGATGAGGCCAAGGATTACCACCTGATGCCCGAGCGCCGGCCACACCTGCCGGCGTTCAAGACGCGGCCGCGGTGCTGCACGTCCATCGCGGGGCTGATCTACGCCGTGGGGGGACTCAACTCAGCAGGTACCTTGCAGTGGAAAGACCACCAGGGGCTGGGTGGGATGATGTTGGGATGCTGGAATTCCCTCCTGTGGAAGCGTGGTGCAGTTTTTCCTCCTCTGTGCAGCACTTTGACCCTTCCAGTGACACCCTCAGGGTGGTTGTGCCCGTAGTTTAACATCTTCCATCTGAAATCTTGTCCAGGTGAAGCTTACTTAGGACATATTCCTAAAGACTTTGATGGGCCTGGAGCCCCAAGCAGGACTTGCAGGGATCTCCACAATGTTGTTGGGGTTGTGGGATCYCAACACTTTGACATGAGCCTCACCATGGCATAAAAAGGGAACAGAAAGTGACCAAGGAAAAACCTACGGAGGAGCTGCACTCCCCGGAAGCAGCYACACCAGAGATGGGACTTGCAGGTCTCTGCTGCCCCTTGGAGGACAGTGGAGGTGCCACTTCCACAGAGGGAACGTGTCCAGGCTCCTCGTGCAGAGCACGGCAGAGCTTGGAAATGTTCCCCGATCTTTTGGAGTGTGGGAACAATGGGAATTGTTCAGAGTGGCTTCTCTGGGGCTGAGCAGGGAGGGATATGTGGCTGGGAAGTGTCTGTGGGAGCAGGAAGGCTGGAATAGGATGTGAGAGCCCAGGATAGGACAGAGAATCCCAGAATGGTCTGGGTTGGAAGGGACCTTAAGGATCATCCTGTCACCCTATTTTTTTTAAGTTTTTCTAAGCCTTCTGATGTTTACATTCTTGTAACGAACTTTCTCACACACTTTATGTAAATAACTTATTGTTTTGCATTCTTTTCTGGAGGAGGAGAAATTTGATGGACTGTTGGTTTGTCCAGTYTCACCCTCCAATCCACTGTCACTTTTGGAAATCTATAAGTGTTGGAGTCAGGAATTAAACACCCTCTTTTTTGCCTTGGAGAGCTGCATGTCCACTGCGTTTTATTCCATGTCCTATAATGACAATCATCCTGTTCCACTCCCTGCTGTGGGCAGGGACARRTTCCACTGTCCCAGGCTGCTCRAAGCCCTGTCCAYCCTGGCCTTGGACACTTCCAGGGAGCCAMGTGCAGCACTTTGCACTTGGCCTTYTCGAATCTTTCCCCAGATATTTTCCCAAAGAAAAACCAGCCAAATTCCCCATGCCAACCCCATCTCTAGGCACCCCTCTACCCCCCKCCCKCCTCACCATCCTAGGGCTTCATCAGGTCTCCCTCTTTTAATTTGAGTAGCAAATTTCTATGCAGGCGACTCCCTGAACGTGGTGGAGGTGTTTGACCCCATTGCCAACCGCTGGGAGCGGTGCCAGCCCATGGGCACGGCGCGCAGCCGCGTCGGCGTGGCCGTGCTCAACGGGCTCCTCTACGCCATCGGCGGCTACGACGGCCAGCTSCGGCTCAGCACCGTGGAGGTCTACAACCCTGACACCGACTCCTGGTCCAAAGTGGAYAGCATGAACAGTAAGAGGAGGTATGGGCAGCTCACGGGGAGGAGACTTCTGGAAAAGCGAGGAGAAACGAGGTTGGAGGGAGAGTGGGGTGCCAGGTGGTGGGCGCCCAGCAGGATGTGTGTGGGGGGGGGGGGGAAATGGGAAAGGAGAAGTGGGGCAGTGTGGAGGCTGCTGGGATTTCCTTGGTTAGTTTCTGGTGCAGCCAGGTGGGGGCCGGGCTCTGCTCCCAGGGAACAGGGATAGGACAGGACCTCAAGAGTTCAGGTTGGATACAGGGAAAATTCCTCCTGGAAGGGGTTGTCCAGTCCTGGCCCAGGCTGTCCAGGGCAGAGGGTGTACGTGCCCCTCACCAGGTTTCTCTGGAGCTCCCTCAGCCAGTCCTGGTGCTCCAGCCCCTTCCCCAGCTCCATTCCCTTCTCTGAACACACTCCAGCCCCACAATGTCTTTTTCTCTATCCACACCCAGGATTTGAGGTGCCATGAGCACCTTTCTCCTTTGTGAGCTCAGAGTTCAAGTGGYACTGAGCAGTTTGGAGGTGAATCCAGGGAAAAGGCACTTTGGTGGGATGCCACAGGCAGAGTGTGTGGGGTCACAGCGTTGGGGACAGGGTGACAGCAGCTCCAGCCACCTSAGAGGGTCCTGCTGTTCCTTGCAGTGCCATGGGAACGGTGGTGCTGGATGGGCAGATCTACGTGTGTGGTGGCTACGATGGAAACTCATCCCTCAACTCGGTGGAGTCCTACTCTCCAGAAACAAACAAGTAAGAGCCCTTGGTGTCCCAGAGCTTTTCCAGAAGGTTTCCCTCCAGCATTCCACGTCCTGGCACCGCTGGGCATCTGGGCTGTGAGAATGGTTTGAATAAGGAGTGGGCAAAGCAGAGCTGGTAGAATCCAGCACTAGAAAAGCKTGYAATGATCTGTGGGAGCCCTGCTGASCTGTCCCCTCTCCCCCCAGGTGGACAGCAGTGACCCCCATGAGCTCCAACCGCAGCGCTGCCGGRGTCACCGTGTTCGAGGGKCGGATCTACGTGTCRGGAGGGCACGACGGGCTCCAGATCTTCAACAGTGTAAGGGCCTGGCCAGGGCTCAGCCCCTGCACCTCAGCACGGGGCTGCAAGGCTCTGTGTCCTGTCCCTGGGCATCCAAACAGCCTCGAGTGGTTGTGCCACCAAATTGTGTCACTTCCAGCCATAACAGAAAAACCTGAGGGGGAACAGAAGTGACTCATTTATCCACTCAGGGACATGGATGTTCTGAGGGTTGGAGCCCCTTGGATGTGGAGACAGYCTGGGAGAGAAGAGYAGGCTCCAGAGAYCCTCTTCCAGYGCCTAAAGGGGCTCCAGGASAGCTGGAAAAGGACTGGGGACAAGGCATGGAGGGACAGGACACAGGGAATGGCTTTGAGCTGAAGGAGAGGAGATTTAGGTGGGATATTGGGAAGTAGTTCCTGGGTGGGGGGATGGGCAGGCCCTGGCACAGGTGCCCAGAGCAGCTGTGGCTGCCCCTGGATCCCTGGCAGTGTCCCAGGCCAGGCTGGYCAGGGCTTGGAGCAGCCTGGGACAGTGGGAGGTGTCCCTGCCATGGCAGGGGTGGCACTGGATGGGCTTTAAGGTCCCTTCCAACCCAAACCCTTCAGGCACCATCCCATAACAGCCAAACTTTTAACTGAAGGCTGTTCAGTCCTCACAGCTCCCTCAGCCACTCCTGCTGCTCCAGACCTTCCCTTCCCTGTCCTACCACYAGAAACCCCAAACTGCCCCAGGTTTGGAGCTGCCCCAGCACCGCAGGGGATGCCCCAGGGCGATTCCCAAGGCAACAGCAGCAGCAGCAGCATCCCTGACCGTGTTCTTTCCCCCTGGCAGGTGGAGTACTACAACCCGCACACGTCCAGCTGGCACTCGGTGGCGCCCATGCTGAACAAGCGCTGCCGGCACGGCGCGGCCGCCCTGGGCAGCCGCATGTTCGTCTGCGGCGGCTACGACGGCTCCGGCTTCCTGAGCGCCGCCGAGCTCTACAGCTCCGACCAGTGGTACCTGATGGTGCCCATGAACAGCCGCCGCAGCCGCGTCTCCCTGGTGGCCAACTGCGGCCGCCTCTACGCCGTGGGCGGCTACGACGGACAGTCCAACCTCAGCTCGGTGGAGATGTACGACCCCGAGAGCGACCGCTGGACGTTCATGGCGCCCATGGTGTGCCACGAGGGCGGCGTGGGCGTGGGCTGCGTGCCGCTCCTCACCATCTGACATCACGGGGGGGTTGGGTTTGGGTTTGGGGGGCGTCTCGTCTCCAGCGAGCGTGCCAGGATTTCCAGGTGCTCGATCCGAACACAAACTTGACTTGAGGGTAATCCCCACCTGTAAGATTTTGGGCTGAAGGTCCTGAAGGGTCAAATGTGGCAAGCAAAGACCCCTCGGCCTCCCCCAGAGCCGAGGCTGAGCAGATCCATCCACCCATCGTCGGTTTTCCTGCGGTTGCACCTTTGGGAAGTGCCGTTATGGGCTGGGGGAGGGGGCCAGGCTTCATTGTGACATAAAAACGGCCACTTCAAGGACRTGGAAAATCCATCTGCACCTTCTGGGAGCAGCAAAACCACCTGAGCCCTGCCAGGGSCACCAGCAGCAATTTGGGGGGTCCTGGTTGCACAGGGGGTCTCCAAAGAGGACAAACACAGTGCTGTCACTTCCAGGAGCTTCTTACACAASACACCCCCAGTTTCTCGTGCTTTCCTCAGCTTGATGTGGAAAACTTCTCCACAAGAGCCACAGGATGGAGAAASCAGGAAGAGGAAAAGTTCGGTTAAACCAGGATCGTTTGGGCAAGCTCTGGAGAAGGACGGATGGAAACGACTCCAGGCAACAGCCTGAGGGTTTCAAAATGGAAAATAGATTATCAGGATGTCCTTTAAATTAAATATCGAGGTATTTTCCAAGCCTGAGAGGCAGCTGGAACAGAAAGGCTGGGATATTTTAGGAGAGGCAAGGAAAATACGTCGTGAGCTTGTCGTGCTCTGCTGGGAAAGGTCTTTGCCATGGGTTTTGTGCCAGGAAACTTTGGAATGCTGGCAGAGCCAAAGAGCTGCCTGGCAGCATCTTCCCTGCATCAGCCCTTCAGCCCCTGTCCTGCATGATCCGTGATCCCTCCGGAGCTCTCCGTGCCCGGCTCTTCCCGTGCCCCCCTGGGCACAGCCATACCTCCTCCGGGCAGGCAGGGCCAGGGATTTGGGATCTCCCCCGTGCCCAGCCCCATCCCGGTGTTCCAGGGGCTGGCAGGAGCGGGATGTGCCCCCAGCCCCGCTCCTGGTGTCTGCTCCTGCTCCCACATCCCTGGGACTGACTCTGGCTGTACATGTGGATGTCTATATTGGGGTACTGTGTATATTTGAGGGTCTATAATGAGCATATCTGGTTATCAATGTGATCTATCAGGACATATCCATTCCTCCCACATCTATCCACTGCTGGCTTCCCAGGAATGGGAATCCTTTGGACTTTTCTGTGCTGCTCAGACTTTAAAAAGGAAAAATAAGAAAAAACATGATCAGAATGAAGTMGTTGCCTGTGGCATCTTCTCTTCTCCAGGACCCCTCCCGATGGTCTCCTTGGGCAGAGTGAGCTGCTCTCCTGGTGTTCCATTGTCCCTTTTCCCTCCCACCATCTCCCACCTGGGGCTTGTGTCTGTAGGAATGGGAATATTGGAACAAATCCTTTTGGAAGAGCAGCAGCTCCCCTGACCCCAGGGCTGTTGATGGCCCCAGGGTTTCCAGAGCTCTGTTCCCAGCGATCCCAGGAGGCTCAGGTGTCTCCCAGATGTGCTTCCCGGGATTCCTTCCCCAGGGATTTCTTTGCTTTTCCATTGTGGATGAAGTAAGGAAAAAGGGGAGCTCCTAGCTCCAAAGACAACAGGYAAATCCTGAATTTTGGGGAAACGAGACTTGCTCAGCCAGGGAAYGCAAACTGGGAGAGCAGGATGCACACAGTAAATTCTGTGTACCTGAATCCAAGGAAAACCTGGGGTGTTAGGATGAATCTGAGCTGGGTGAGAGGGATTTTAAAAAAACCAAAATCGTGTAAAGAAGCTGGGAGAGGYGAGGTGGCTCCTGGTTCTTCTCTCAGTGGGAAGCAGGAGGATGCTGTGGCTCCGGGCTCGGGAGGAGCAGGATCTCGGCTGGACCAGCGTTCCGAGGAGCTGGGAGCAGGCACAGGGCAGGGGCCGCGGAGGGGGATCGGCCCCGCCGAGCTCCAGCATCGCCGCATCCCCTGCAGGTCCAGGCGCGCTCCCCCGCGGCACCGGGCCAAGGAAAACAGCGGCAACCCGATCCCTTCCCGCGGGCGGCACGGGAGGGGGCCGCTGCTTCCCCCGGAGCCGCAGCCGGGGGCCGAGCCCGAGCCGGGGCTCAGAGCCGGGGCCATGGCGCTGCTGCTGCTGCTGCTGCTGGGGGCCGCGCTGCTGGCGGCGGGCGCTGCGCTGCCCCCGGCCGTGCCCCCGGCCGTGCCCGCGCCCCGGGAGCTGGCGCGCTCCGTGCTGGAGACGCACGGGCAGGAGCTGCGGCTGCTGCGGCTGCTGGGAGTGGCCAGGACGGTAGGAAAAGGGGTGCGGGGTGCTCCCGGCTCCGGCACCATGCCGTGCGGGGCCCCACGGAGCTTTTCTCCCGGCAGAGCTTCGACTGGGGGACTCACTTCAGCATCAACTTCACGGCCCGGCAGCCGCCCTGTCCCAAGCCCGCCCCGGAGCCGCGCGGCTGCCGGGGCCGCCCGGGCAGGGTGAGCGCGGGCTGGGACCCCCGGACCCGGGGAATCGGGGGGTGCCCGGCGTGCTGAGGCCGCTCTGTCCGCAGGTGCAGCGCTGCTCGGCCCAGGTGTCCGTGTTCACCTTCCTGCCCGACGTGCCGCTSTCGATGGTGGAGTGCGGCCGGGAGCCGGTGAGGGCTCCGGGAGCGCATCCCGSGGGTGGGACACGCGTCCCCCTCACTTCGGGCGGGTTTTTTGGCTCTGGAGTGAATCCCCCCTTTATTTCTCCCCGCAGCAGCCCGGTGACAGCCCCCAGCCCCGCTCCCCTGGCACCAACCCAGGTCACTCATCCTCCTCCTCATCATCATCATCATCCTCGGGGCCCCCCCCGCGGGCTCGGCCCCCTCCCAGCGCGTCCCTGCGGGGCCCGTCCCGCCGCGCCCTGTCCCCAGCGGAGCCGCAATAAAGAGATTTCGGGCTCGGACCCGTGCGTGTGTGGGGGTGACGGTTTGGGGGGGCCCCCTCGGCCTTGGGCAACAGCGATGGGGCAACGCTGGGGTTGTGCAACCCCGCGGGCACCGACCCGACACGGGCAGCGTGTCACCACCCGAGGGGTCCTGGCCAAGGCACTCCCGAGGGTGGGGACGCCGAGGGGTTCAGATGCCACCGCCCAGCACGGGGACACACGGGGACCCCCCCAAAAGAACGGCCACTCTGCGGCTTGGGGCCGGGCGCTTCCCGAGGGGCAGCCCCGGGGCGGGTCCCCAACCTCCCGTGGGGGATAAAAGGGGCGCGGGGGTGGCCGTGGGGACAGCGATGCCGAGCCCGTGGGTGCTGGTGCTGGCGGTGCTGGGGGGGGCCTGCGCCCTCCCCGCCCCGGCGCCCCTCTCGTACACCGAGGCGCTGGCGCAGGCCGTGGATTCCTACAACCGGCAGCCCGAGGTGCAGAACGCCTTCAGGCTGCTCAGCGCGGAGCCCGAGCCCGGCCCGGCCCGGGTGATGTGGTTGTGCCCCCACCGGGACCCCCCACGGGTTCACACCCCACCCCGCTCGTGGTGCCTGACCGGGGCTGCCCAGCCCGACCCCTGAGCCCGCCCGGTGAGTACCCCCCACCGGGACCCCCATTTGTGACCAGGACATCCAATTCCGTCCCCTCACTCACGATACCCCACTCGGGCTGCACAGTGCTGACCTAGTGAGTGCCCCCCACTCGGACCGCCCATTTGTGACCAGACCCCATTCTGTCCCCCAACTCGCAGTACCCCACTCGGAGTGCACGTCACCCACCCGGGACCCCCTTTGTGGACATGACCCTATTTGCGGTCCCCCCACTCGCGGTGCCCCACTCGGGTGCACAGTGCTGACCATGATGTGAGTGTGACCCACTCGTGACCCCCATTTGTGACCATGACCCCTATTCCTGTCCCCCACTCCGGGCTGCACAGTGCGACCCCACTCGTGAGTGCCCCCCACCGGGACCCCCCATTGTCACACACCCCTCACGATCCCCCCTCTCACCGCTCAGCGCTGGCCCTGAGCCCACGCCAGTGCCTGCCACCCACTGGTGACCCCCTCCTGGTGCCACCCCAGTTGCTGACCCCTCTCCTGTCGCCTCCCACCCCCGCGTGTCCCCAGGGCGTGGAGCTGAGCTCGCTGCCAAGACTCAACTTCAGCATGATGGAGACGGAGTGCGCCGCCAGCGCCCGCGCCAACCCCGACGACTGCGACTTCAAGGAGAACGGGGTGAGGAGGAGGAGGAGGAGGAGGAGCGGGAGGAAGGGGGCACGGGGGCCCGCTGCCATCCCCAGGTGACACCGCGTGTCCCCCCAGGCCATCAAGGAGTGCTCGGGGCCGGTGCAGTTCCGGCAGGACTCGCCCGAGATCGACCTGAGCTGCTCCGACGCCTCCTCCGACGTGAGCGGGGGGAGCCGGGGCTGGGAGGGTCCCCGAGGGTCCCTGAGGGTCCCTCCCTGCCCCACGTCCCCCAAAAGGGACACCCCGGGGGCTCCGCTGCCCCGATGGCTCCACAGGAGGGTGGGGGGTCCTGGGTGGGGGCTTTTGGGTGCAGAGTCCCACGGGCGGGGTGCTGGGTTTGGCTGTGGGGTGCAGGGCCCCCGGTGGGGCGTCCTGGGTGGGGTCTGGGCTTGGGGACGCGGGTGGGGTCRCAAGTGTTGGATTCTGGATATGGGGTGCCAAGTGTCCCAGGTGTGGGGTCCCTGGTGCGGGGACACGAGTGGTGTCCCTGGAATGGGATCCTGGAATGGGGTCCTGGAATGGGGTCCTGGGGATGGGGTCCCTGGTGCGGGGTCCTGGGTGGGGAATACCCCTGGTGCGGGGTCCTGGGTGGGATCCTGTGGATGAGGTCCCTGGTGCGGGGTCCTGGGTGGGATCCCGGGGATGGGGTCCCTGGTGCGGGGTCCTGGGTGGGTTTCCAGCAGTGGGGGGCCCTGGTGGGGTCCCGGCTGTGCTCCCAAGGGGGATTCCCACACCCCCGCACCCCCTGACTCCCCCATCCCTCCGGCAGCCGGTTCTGATCCAGCGCGGCCGCTTCGGGCGCTTCCTGAGGAAGGTCCGGCGCTTCCGACCCCGGGTCAAGTTCGATGTCCACCTGAAGGGCAGCGTGGGGCTGGGCTGAGCAATAAAGGAGCCACCGGGAGTGGCCGTGCGGGCACCGCGTCCTCCTGTCTCTGTCACACGGGGAAACTGAGGCACGGCCGGGACACGGGGCTGCTCCGTCCTCAAGGGGACGCGGGGTCGGACTGGGGACAGGGATGGGTTCGCTCTGGGGAGCCCTACCCAAAAAAGGGGCCACCGTCAGGCCCAGGGTGTCACTGTCCCCACAGAGTCATTGTCCCCGCGGTGGCATCGTCCCCGCTGCATCTTGTCCCCCCCAAGCCAGCAGTGATGGCAAAGGGAGGTGGGGGGGACACAGGGGGCACTGTGAGCCCTCCAGGGCTGGAGGGGTTCAGGTCCCGAGGGGACCCCCATGGTGGACCCAGTTTGGGACAGGGACATTGTGGGTGCAGATTTGGGGGGCTCGGGGACCCCTGTGCCCCAAAAGCGGCTGAAGCAGGGTCATGGCTGCAGCCCCCTGGGGGMGTCCCCCCAATATTCCTGTGGGTCTGTACCCCACAAACACCTCTGTGGGGACCCCACATGCTCCTGGGGACAGGGAAGGACAATCCCAGGGCCCCAAGTCCCTGCAGGGCGCCGGTGCCAGGAGGAGAGCCCGGTGGTGCCCGTGTTGTGCCCATTTTGGGGGCGCTGCTCCTGRTCCCCGGGACCTTCTGTCCCCATCCTCGTGTCCCCCTTGTGGTGACAGTGGCAGGGAACGGCGCGGCAGGGCCGGGAAGCAGCTGGAGGTGGAATGGGGCTGTCGGGGGGTCCCGAGGTGGCAGCACCTGCAGGGGGGCCCCTTTGCCTCTCCACGGCCTTGGAGAGGTGGGGGCACCCCAGATCTGCCCCAGAGAGCGCCCCCCACTCGTGACACCCCCATTCGTGACCCCCAGGGTGTTGCCAGCTCTCACAGCTCCTTGGCTGGGKGTGGGGGGGATTTGGGGGGTCTGGGAGCGCTTGGGGGTCCCCATTGGGGCACTCAGGGTGACACCGAGAGTGATGCAGGGACCTTTATTGGCAGTGAAGCACCTGGGGACACAGGGAGGGGACACTGGGAGAGGACACAGAGGGGACACAGGGAGGGGACACAGGGAGGGGACACAGGGAGGGGACACAGCAGTGTCACCCCTCAGGGTCTGGGTGCCTTGAGGTTGAGCCTGTCCCGGATCCAGATCCGACCGCACTGGAAGAAGCCCCGGAAARGCTGCTTGACCTTGCCAAAGAAATCCTTGATCTTGGATTTCCAGACTTGGCCAAACTGGGAAAACAAAGAGCAGGGTCAGATTTGGAGGGGAGGATGAGGAGGGGACCTGGGCACCCCCGGGGGACATGGAGCCATTCCAGCCCCTTCTCACCGCGGCCGGCGCCTTCTCGCAGGAGAGCTCCACCGTGGGCTGCTGCCCCTCCAGGAACACGGAGCCCTGGCACCAGGTCACCGCCTGTGGGGCACAGAGGGGACACAGCAGAGCCCAACCCCCTCGTGCCTCAGTTTCCCCACTGGATGATCCCCAGTTCCCACGGGATGAAGCCTCACCCCGAGCCAGCGGCTCTTGCAGTTGCTGGTGGCCATTCCCYGTGTCCTGCACGTGGTTTCCTCCAGGGTGAAGCTCAGCTCCTGCCGGCTCTGCAGGTCCGAGGGCTGGGAAAAGGGACAGGATCCATCAGGGATCCATCCCCCTCCCACAACGGGCCAGAACCAGCCCCAAGGGGGGCCGCATCCCGCCTGGAATGGGTCAGGCTCAGCCCCTCAGGGCTCAGCCCCAAAACGGGGCAGATCCACCCTGAGCAGGGCCGCATCCAGCAGCGCCCAGCCCTGGAGCTTCCCCTGGGAAGGGAGAGCTCGGCGCTCACCCAGCCGGGCCGGGGCTGAGCCTCCCGCAGCCGCAGCACCCAGGGACTGGCGGCCCTGGCGTTGAGCAGCTCCACGGCCGCCGCCACCACATCCCCGTAGCTCAGGGACCGCGGCGGGGACGAGGACAGCGCGGTGCCACCCTGTCTCAGCGTGGCTCCATCCTGTCCCAGCGTGGCTCCATCCTGTCCCAGCGTGGCTCCGCGTGGATCTGGTGTGGAGGCTCCAGCCAGCCCCAGCCCCAGCAGCAGCAGCAGCAGCAGCGGTGGCAGCGCTCGGCTCGGCCCCATGGCGCTCCTGGATCCTGCTCCTGCTCCCCAGCGCTTTTATGGGAGCTGCCCTGGGCGTCCCAGGGGCTGGCACAGAGGGACGTTCCAGGGGGATGAATCTGGCCAGGAGCCCAGCCCAGCCCGCTGCAGAGCCCAGGGCAGCGGGGAGGGGTGTCCTGGTCACTGTCAGTCAGCAGGGACACAGCGGTCGGGGTCCCCCTGCCTTGTGTGACCAGGGGTGACAGCGAGGACAGGGACAGGGGTGACACACGTGGCCTGTCAGATTAAGCTCTTTTTTGACCTAGAGATGGGGCAACTGAGAGGTGTTTTAAAAATTTTTATTCMGTTTTCAGTCTCATGTGAAGGGTGAGACAATACAGATGTTGTAATTCACACCATCACAATCAGAATCCAACTARTTCCTAATTACAATARGCAATAAGCACTTCTTGGCCTATCAGCTTTTGCCACACCARGCTGTAAATGTTTTAAAGCCAATCATCTAAAACTACTTTTTAATCTTTCATAGRTCTATTTCTCCAAAGTATCCAGTCTTATTRGCAAGGCCATCCTTTAAAACTTGTTTCTAGTTCCATTTRTCCCTCAGCAATGTCTGTCCTGCTCCAGGGCATTTCTGAGCCAGCATTTCTTGTCTCAAGGRTTGCACACAGGTGCACACACTGTGAGCTTTCTGTCAGGTTTTGAGAATTCCCTACAAATCCATTTCCCACATTGGCCYTGGATGGTCCAGAGCGTGGTGGGGATGAAAGGTCTGAGCCAGGTGAGGGTCGGGATCTTCTCCCKGGGAACAGGSACAGGACAAGGGGAAACAGCCCCAAGCTGGGCCAGGGGAGGTTCAGGCTGGATTTAGGAAAATTCCTTCCTCAAAAAGGGTTGGCKCAGCTGCCCAGGGCAGTGCTGGAGCCCCCATTGGTGAAGGGATTTAAAATCCCTGTGGATGTGGCACTTGGGGACACAGTGGCAGTGCTGGGGGGATGATTGGGGTTTTGCTCTCCGAGGACTTTTCCCCTTGATTCTCTGCAGCCAGACGGGGTTTTCCAGCCCGGGGGTGATTTATGGCCTGTCCCCTCTGCAAACAGGGGAGCAGGAAGCTCAGGAGGACACCCAGGATCCTGCCCTGAGAGTGACCCTCGGCTCAGGCCCCCTTGGAGCCACCCAGCAGTGAAAAACATCCTCATAAATCACAGGGGACAACGACACCGGGGGTGGCACCTGGAAGTCCCCAGGGAGGGACGGTGTCAGTCAGAGCCCTGCAGCAAACCCCACCTGAGCCCGGAACATTCCAGGGGCAGCCAGCTCCAGCCTTCCATGGAGAAGGGTGGGATCATCCTGCACCAGCTCCAGGGATGGGGATCCAACACATCCCCAGGGATTGTTGGGTCTCGCTGCTTCCCTTCAACTTTCCCAATTCCTTCCAAACTGTGCCCRGTTCCTTAAAAATTCCCTTTAAATTCTGTAATTCTTTCCAAATTCTTCCCCATTCCTTCCCAGATTCCCTCCAAATTCTTCAATTCCTTCCGAATTTCCTCCAAAATCCTCCCAACTCCTTCCAAACTCCTCAGTATTCCCATTTCCCCCATGTATCCCACCTAGGATTTAACAGCYAGACAAAGAGATTCAAAATAGATGTGAAATATTTAAATTTCATTTTTAGCTGCCTGTGCCAGCCCTGAGCAGGCTCCAAAATGCACAGAATCCTCGGAGGCCATTTTGGGAATAATAAAGGGAAAATTCAGTGAGTTTTCCTTGGGAAATGGTGYTTCCCAGGACATCTCCCACCTCTGACAGGGACAGTAAATCCCACCCAAAGCCAAACCCTGAGCCCTGAGCTGGGGAAATTCCCTGCTCYTAAATCTGCCTCGGGGTTTATTTGCCCTTCCCAGGACTGAGCTGTCCCTCCTCATTCCAGAACAGCCCCGGGTTTGTCCTGGAGCCGCTCCCACAGCCAGACCCTGACCTGACCTGGCCTCTGGAAGGTTCCCAGTCCCAGGCAGGGCTGGCAATGGATGGGATTTAAGGTCCTTCCAGCCCAGCAGGTCTGGGATGCCGGGAAACAGGAGGGAGGGCACGGCTGGTCCGTCATGGAATCGTCCTGGAGTGTCTGCCTTGGAATGGACCACAAATCCCACCATGGGCAGGGACACCTCCCACTGCTCCAAGCCCCAGGGTCCAACCTGGCCTTGGGCACTGCCAGGGATCCAGGGGCAGTGTGAAAAACGCCAATCACTTGGGGGTTTGTTTAAATTTTAAAAGTTTAATAGTAATAAAATGGTTATAAAAATAGGGATACAATTAGAGTAATAATAATTTGGACAATTTGGATTAGGACAATATGAGACAACAAATACAAAGAGTTACGGACGTCCGGGTGCCTTTTTTTGGGCAGCACGAGCACAAAAAAGGACCCACGTTAACAGAGGATTAACCCTTAAAAACAATAACTTGTTGCATATTCATACACTTCATACATGATGCATAAATTCCATTCAAACACAGGATTCTGTCTGGTCAGCGTCAACTTCTTCCTCTGAATCCTAACAACGCCTTCAAGGTGGGAAGAAGTTCGTTTCTCCTGATAATGGGGCAATAAATTCTTTTTCTCTGAAAGATTCAGGTGTCCTGTGGCTGCTATCTCAGTGTGAGGTCCTGTCCTTAAAAAGTATCCTACATAGCACAGTTTCTATTTTAACATTTTTTATAAGCTAAAACTACATTTAATACACTTTTAAGAGAATTAATACAGCATTACTTTCTAACACAAACACAATATTCATTTGAATATTTGCGAAAAGCCAATATAAAATACGCATTTTCACAGGCAGCCCAGCTGCTCTGGGAATTCCATCCCAGCCAGGAATTCCCAATTCCCAATCTCCCATCCATCCCTGCCCTCTGGCACTGGGAGCCATTCCCTGGTCCTGTCCTCCATCCCTTGTCCCCAGTCCCTCTCCAGCTCTCCTGGAGCCCCTCCAGGCCCTGCCAGGGGCTCTGAGCTCTCCCTGGAGCTTCTCCTCTCCAGGGGAACATTCCCAGCTCTCCCAGCCTGGCTCCAGCCCTGCAGCAGCTCRGGGGCCTSCTCTGGGTCTCTCCGTGTCCCCGCCCGTTCTCTGCCCGGTTCCCGTTTCCCGCTCCGGGCCCGTCCCCGGTTTCCACGGCGACGGCACCGCCCTGGTCACCATGGCAACCACGTCGAAGGGGGGCGTGGTCACGCCGGCCAACACGC
This sequence comes from Sporophila hypoxantha, assembly GCA_002167245.1. NCBI lineage: Eukaryota > Metazoa > Chordata > Aves > Passeriformes > Thraupidae > Sporophila > Sporophila hypoxantha. The sequence continues at coordinate 553,319 of NDFG01000174.1, forward strand.
GTTGTCGCTTCCGCGTTAGGCCACGCCCCCATCGTCGCCCTCGCGCCTCGACCCGGAAGTGTTGCTTTCCCGCGCTCATCGGGCGCCGCCATGTTAGGAGGCTGGACAGCATCCGGGCAGCGCGGCGGGCGCTGTGATTGGCGGAGCGCGGCACGTGACGAAAAACTCACACCGCGATTGGGCGGCGGTGCGGATCGGGGGGCCTTGGGGGAACCCGGGAGGGGGGAAGGTAACGGGGAGGCCCGACCCGCAAAGCACGCCTGGAGCCGGGACACAGCGGCTCCCGAGATATTTCACCAGCTTTATTGGCTTTAAAGTCCCGTTTCACCGTCCGCCAGCACTGAAAGGCGGGAATTCCTTACAGGAATTGCAGAGTCATGGAATTGCTGAGATCAACAAAGGCCTCAGAGATGCCCGAGTCCAAGTCCAGCCCTGCCCCATGTCCCCAGGTGCCACATCCACAGGGCTTTTAAATCCCTGCAGGGATGGGGACTCCACCCCTGCCCTGGGCAGSTGGGCCAGGGCTGAAGAGCCTTTCCAGGAGGAACATTCCCAATATCCCACCTGAACCTGCCCTTGAGGCCATTCCCTCTTGTCCTGTTCCCTGGGAGCAGAGCCCGARCCCTCCTGGCTCCAACCTTCCTCCAGGGAATTGCAGGAGCCAGAAGGTGCCCCCTGAGCCTCCTCTTCTCCAGGATGAGCCCCTCCAGCTCCCTCAGAAGSATRTGGGATCTGGCAGGAGAATGCTGAAAGCCCCAAAGTCAGCACCCCCCAGCTGTCAGGAACATCCTGCTGCCAAAACCAGCAGCAGCCATGGRGGGATCATCCCGAATTCAGGCATCCCAGATTGTCCRCAGGCCACCCCCAGTTCCATGGAGAACTGGGAAAGGGAATGGATCCACGGTGCTCAGTTTGCTTGAATTTATTGGAGCTTCRTTCTGTCCCCATAACAGCACCTGGCCCCTGGAAGGGCATTGGGGAACATCCCAGAAATCACCTTTTCCTTGTCATGATCCAATTCCAGAGGTTCCAAAAGCTGCTGGGAATTCAGGCCAGGCTGGATTTCCCAGGAAAACGCTTCCACACGATTGGAACTAAWCCRTCCTTTGTCCTTCCCTATATCCACCCCTSCACCCAACCCAACCCGACCCTCCCTGGCACAACTTGAGGCTGTTTCCCCTCATCCTGTCCCTTTTCCTTGGGAGTGCAGGCAACTAAACAATGTTTAAAATTTATTTTATTTCTCTAGTCAGGCTCAGTTTGCCTTTGCCTTATAGAAGGGAATTAGAGGAATATTTTCTGAGGGTATTGTTCCCCTTTTGTGAGGCCTGAMAAACTTAACATCTCAACTGGGAATAGCCCAAAAGAGGCCCAAAAAGGTAACAACCATCAGCAAACATCAAGGAACATCTACCRRAGACCTTTGGGGCTGGAAAAGGCTGATAAAGYGATTTGTCAGGGCCTAATAYACATSAGAGGCAAAAAAATCCTGGTCCAATAAGAAACCYAATTCTGAGAACTCTMCAATTTGGAACCAAAGAGCATTGAATCAATGGATTTCTGTGGGTWTTGGACTGGATAAAGTTTGGGAAAAATCGAGTAAAATTCACCTGCCATGAGATYATTTTCTCTGCACACCCAGGCCACGTGTGGGTGAAATAATTTCTGTTGCATATCCCAGCCAGAAATAAGGCAGTGCCTTGTCTAACACCAAAAACGTTGTTGAAGGGTTTTTGGTTTTCCCATCGTTTTGGTGACAGGAGCACAGCCCGACRCCTGGCTGGTTTTTAGAGATGGATTTAACATCCCTTCCAACCCAAGCCATTCCAGGATTTCAGGATCCCATGCTCACTTTTCCTTCTTTCCTCCTTTGAGCCACAGGAATCCTCCCCTTTCCCACTGCTTTTCTCCAAAGCCTCTCAATCAATCCCAGTTGAAGGCAGGCCCCACATTCCCAGTTTCCTCTCCCCCAGTCCACCTCTGCCATGTTTCTTCTCCCGAACCCCCCYGAACTGGGGGTTATTGAGTGCTGTGCCTCAGTGAATCCAATCCAAATTTCCCCCTGGGAGTCAGAGCTTCCTCATCTCTGTCAAGCTGTCGATCTGGATGATGATGGGCCAGATGCTRTTCCCTGGGGGGACCCCCTGGAGCTCCAACTTCTGGCATATGGAGTCCAGTATGTACCTGACCGCCTTCAGCACGTTCCGGAACACGTCCTGGAGTGACACCTCCTGCAATTTCTGGCCTTCTGTGCATCCTTCAAGCTCCTGCCTGGCACRGGGATGCTCCAGAGGCTTCGCTCCCTTCCCCACCCCTGCATCCAGGCTTAGGGCACGGGGTGACCCTCCAGTTCCCAAAATCCCCTCCGGGGCACGTCGCGTGTCCAGTGTCACCCGCTCAGCATTCCCGGCGCTCTGGAGGTGGCGCGGCGCGGCCGCATCCGTCGGGGGACAAACCCCGGAGTTTGTCCTCTGCTCAGTGACACCGCCGGAGCTGGAGCGGTCTCTCCACGGAAACCCCAACCTCCAGTAGGGCTGGTAGCGCCGCAGGATCTCCCTGGCTCTCCGGAACGTCCTGCGCCGGCGGCATTGAGAGCACGCCAGCCGGCGCCGCGCGGCCTGGAGGGAGCTGACCTCACGTTTCCTCCCAGCCTCACGTTTCCTCCCAGCCTTGCAGCTCCTCTCGGCCCTGCGGCTCCTCCCGGCCTTGCTGCTCCTCCCGGCCTTGCTGCTCCTCTCGGCCTCGCTGCTCCCCCCGGCCTTGCTGCTCCTCTCGGCCTCGCGGCTCCCCCCGGCCTCGCTGCTCCCCTCGGCCTGGAGCTGCTGGCAGTAGTTGTGTTCCCACAGGGAGCAGGGCTGGGGGGCGCAGGGCGGGTCCGGCTCGCTCCGCAGGCAGTAGCCGTGGTCCTTGGCCACCGCCGCTCGCAGCTCCTCCACCCGCAGCCCCCAGGTCCCCGGGAGAAGCATCGCCTCTCCCAAGGTGTGTCCGTGGTTTTGGGCYTTCCCGTGATTCCTCTCCCCAAGGCCATCCCACAGCTGTTCCCGAGYATGCAGGCTCTGCTGTTCCATCATGGAATAAAAAGGAAATGTCTCACTGTGGGTTAAGTCTTCCATGAGTTCAGGTTTATCCTCCACTTCCTCCTTCACAGGCCATGGCAGGGTTAGAGTCCCCACTCCACTGTCTGCTTCTGACGGGAATTCYCTCCTTCCCTTGTGACAGCCAAACTTCTGGAAGTTCTTGTCCTGGAGACACCACAACGTGCTCCATTCTGCTGGGAGAGAGGTGGGAAGAGGTTGGATCATTCCTGGCTGGAGCAGGGAGAGGAACATCCCTTCTTCCCAGTCCGGGCCTGCCAGGGCTCCACATCCCAACCTCTGCCAGACATCAGGGGAGCCCCACAGTGGGAAAAGCCCTGGGAGTGGCCCAGGGATGGGGCTGGAGCAGGAGGGAGCAGGACTCACCAGGACATGAGGTCTCCAGCCCCTGGTACCCGCTGGCTCTGGGCCACCAGCCAGAGGAAGGCTCCTCCAGCCAGCTCTCAGTGTGTCCTGCAGGGAAAACAGCAGATGTCACCAGCCAGGCTGGAAATCCTGACTCTCCACGGCCATGGGAATGAAGGAAGAGCCCTGTCCTTGTCCCCACCAGGAATCCTGACTTCTCCACAGCCACGGGGATGGAGCAGGAAGCCCTGACCCCATCCTGGATGCAGATTCCATCCCACAGTGTTGGGATATTGCTGCTCACCTGGGGATGAGCAGACCCACAGCTCTTCTCCACGCTCCAGCCGGTGCAGGATGTCGGGCTTGGGGCCTGGATAACCTGGGAATGGACAGAGGGTGTTGGACTGTCCCTGGTCACAGGAAAACCAAGGACTGGGACAGCCCAGCTGTGCCTCACCATGCATGGAAACACCTCTGGGATGTGGGAAAAGTGAGGAAGAAACCAGAGTTGCTGCCAGAGAGGGATTTATTCCTGAGAGCCCTGATGGAAGTGTGGGAAGTTCCACAGCTTCCCAGTTCCACTGACAGGCTTTCCCAGGGAGGGAATATCTCCCGCTCATCCCAGGGGTGGGACATTCCACCATGCTCCCCCCTGATCTTAGGGAATCATTTCCAGAGGTGCTCAAACCCAGACCCAAATCCTGCCTTTTCCAGCACTAAACTCCCTGATCAGCCCGTGCAAGGGAAAACTCCTCACAGGAAAGGGTGTCCAGCCCTGGAYGGATTGGAAAGCTGTGAYGATGAGGCWCTTGGAGACATGGATTAGTGGTGGCCTTGGCAGTGCTGGGGAATTGTTGGATTCTGCCATCTCCAAGGCCTTGTCTGACCTCAGCCACTCTGGGATTCAGCGCTCTGGAAGGCGCTGGGGTGGGACCTGAGGGAAGGCCTGCCCGGGGCGGTTCCCAGGATTACCCAGGGAGGTCAGCAGCTCYTAGGTGTCGGACACGACGTCCCGGTACAGCTCCCGCTGCTCCGCCGTGAGCGCGTCCCACTCGGCCCGGGTCAGCAACACCGCCACGTCCTCGAAGGCCATCGGCTTCTGCCACGGGATCAGGGGTCACAGCTTCCTCAGGGATCACACTCTTCCTCAGGGATCAAATCCTCCCAGGGATCACACCCTTGTCCAGGGATCTAAATCCTCTCTCAGGATCACACCGTCCTCAGGATCACACCCTACCTCAGGATCACACTTCCCCAGGGATCAACTCCTTCCTCAGGATCGCGCTTCCCCATGGATCAAATCTCCCTCAGGATCAACTCCTCTCCTCAGGGATCACACCCTCCTCATGGATCAAATCCTCCTCTGCGATCAAACTCTCCCTCAGGGATCCAGCTTCCCTCACGATCTAATCTCCTCAGGATCTAATCCTCCCCGTCACAGATCACACTCCCTCACGGATCAACTCCTTCCCTCAGGATCACACCCTCCTCAGAGATCTCATTTCCCTCAGATCTAATCCTCCCTCAGAGATCACAGTTCCCTCACGGATCTAATCCTCCCTCACGATCAACTCCTCCCTCAGGAATCACAGCTTCTTCACAGATCACAGCTTCCCTTCAGGATCTAATCCTCCCTCAGGGATCACAGCTTTCCTCACGGATCTAATTCTCCTAAGGGATCACACCGTCCTCATGGATCTAATACTTCCTCAGAGTCACACTTCCTCAGGATCATACCCTCCCTCACGGATCACAGTCTCCCTCAGGATCTAATCCTCCTCAGGGAACACCCGTTCCCTCCCAGCAGAGAAGCCTTTCCCAGCCCCAAGAGCTCCCAGGACGTGAGGCCATGGATTGATGGGGCTGTCCCAGGAAGGTGTGTTCCCCACTGGGGCGGCGAATACGATTGTGGGAGAAGAAACGGCTGGAGTCCAGCGCCAAACACCGCAATCCAGCACCTTGGGATGTGTTTTACTGTTCCTACCAGGAGCACTCCGTGATCCCATGGGATTGGGGTAGTCCAGGAGCCCAGGTCACCTGGAGCTGGGCTGGGGGACATTCCCAGCAGCCCCTGTGACCCCCAGGGCCCATCCCAGGGAATCCCTCGGGAGCGATCCCAGCGGGGATGGGGGAACAGGGGCAGAGAGAGGGAGGGGAGGGATGTGGGGGGAAATGTGGGGGTGAGAGGGGTTTTGGGCCGGGGGGTGGCGGGGGTGCGACTGGGGGCATGAACGGGTTTTAGGGCTGATGGGATTTGGGAGTGATGGGATTTAGGGGTGACGGGGTGGGGTGACGGGGGGTCCTCAGGCGGAATTTCATGGAGTGAGGGCAATGGAGGGTGATGGGTGGGATCAGGGTGTATGGGGTTGATTCTGGGGGGCGATTTGGGTTTTCGGGGTGATGGGAGTGGGGGATCCCTGGCCATTGGAGGCCGAGCCCCTCCAGCAGCTGCAGAGGGGGCGCTGCGGGACCCCCCTGGATCCGGGGGGGGGGGGGGTCGGGGGTCTGCACATCGAGGGTCCGGGGGGCGGCCAGGGCGGCCCGGGGCTCCCCCCAGCGGCTCCCGGCTCCTACCTGCGCATGCCCCGCCATGGCGGCCAGGGTGCCCCGCGGGTCTCGGGGGGGTCCCGGCTCCTCCCGCCGCCTCTCCCGCACGCGCTTCCGGCACAGGCCCCGCCCACAGCGGAAGCGCCGCCATGGCCCAGCCGGAAGCGGCGCCCCGGAAGCGCCGCCGTGACCCCGGCGCGTCAGGCGGGGCCGGGGCAGGGGTCAGATCCCGACGGGAACCGGAACGGGAACGGGAACYGGAACGAGAACGCGGCCCGGCCCTTCCCGGGAGGGATTGTCCCCGTGTCCCTCCACTGAGGCCGTTCCCTCCTGTCCTGTCCCCGTTCCCTGCGAGCGCAGGCCGAGCCCTCCCCGGATCCAGCCCGCTCCCATCCCGTTTGGCCTCCAGAGTCACCGGTTCTCCCGAAATCCCAAATTTAACCTGAGAATCCTCAGATTTTCCACCAGAGATCTCTCAGATCTGGTCCTAACTCTGTGATTTCCTATGGCCTTGCCCGAGGCCTGCACTCGTGTTCCCCGCTGCCCGCACATCCCTCCTGGATTCGRCTCCTCCAGATTTCCCTCTTCTCCTGGATAAATTTCCCGTTGATTCTGTAAATCCRYTGTGCAGCTTGTCCATGYTTCCCTTCCCACCAACCCCCTGCAAGCAGTCTCCAGCTAGTAGTCTTCATACCCCCTGGAATTCCCAATGGAAT
>NDFG01000174.1:560027-643738 GCA_002167245.1 Sporophila hypoxantha
GTCCTGCCTGMACCCTTCACATCTGCGCCAATAAAAGCCAGAAATTTGGAATGAATCAAATTCCATCGTTTCCTAGGGATCCTCAGGAGTGGCCAGGATTAATTGCTGATCACTAAACGGATACAGCGAGCCTGGTTTGGTTTAACAGCAATCCCAGWGCCTGGAATTGTGGGGTTATTGCAGCAACAGCAGCAGGATCTGGAGTTGCTGTTGGCAGGATGATCCTGAAATCCCCTCCCAGCCCAGGCCATGCCAGCATCCAGCACCCCGTGAGAGGGGCGCAGCAAGAGCGGGACCCCYAGGCAGAATTTTGGGGAGAAGTTTCCTCCAGCTCCTCCCTTACCCAGYCCCGGCCCTTTCCCCTCCCTGTGCCCGGCAGCTCCGGCCCCCGGTGACCTTTCCGGGGTCACCGCGGTGACAGCGGGGCCAATGTCCAGGCGGGGCCGGGCGCAGCCGCGGGGACGCCATGAGGCTGTGGCTGCTCTGCGCCGTGGCCGTGGCCGTGGCCGGGGTGGCCGGGGCTGAGCACGGCGSCTCCGGGATGGCGGCACGCGGGAGAGAGGTGGGTGTGTGCAGAGAGGGGGAAACCGGGAATAACGGGAATGCCGGAGCTGGGCACGGCCCTGGCTCTGCGGGCAGCTGCCCGTGTGCCCTCCCGCCCCTCGGGGCTGTCCCGGCACCGAGCCCGGGCAAATCCCGGGTGAAGCTTTTCCAGCCTCCCGTCCCTGCGGGGATGGGCTCGGCACTCCCGGGGCCCTGCAGCCGCGGGAGATCCCGGGGGCATCACCGGCARTCCCGGTCCTGCCCGCACTCCCCGCTGAGCTCCGGGAGATGCCGATCCCAGCCTTCCCTCCGCAGGGCCGGCGGCGGCCGCACAGACCCTGCTCCGGCTGCTTCTCCGTGCTGAGCGAGGTGAGCCGGGATGCGGGAATGCGGGACTGCGGGAATGCGGGAATGGGGCCGGGGGATGGCGCTCCCACACCTGCCTGTGTCCCGCAGGAATCGCAGTCCCTGCCCTGGAATTCCCGGGAGGAGGAGGCGGCTCAGCCGGGCAGGCGGGCACGGAGCGGGAAGGGACTGGAGGTACCGGAGCGTGCCCGGGGCTGCCCGGGAACGGGCTGGGAATGGAGATGGGCATGGGGTGGGGATGGAATGGGGACGGGACGGGACGGGACGGGATGGGATGGGGGTGGAATGGGATGGGCATGGGACGGGGTTTGATCGGAATGGGATGCGATGGGATGCGATGGGATGGGATGGGATGGGCATGGGATGGGATCTCCCTCTCGCTGTCTCCGTGTGACGCCGCGTCACTCCCGCAGGGCAGAGCCCGGAGGGAGAGCCCGGAGCCGGCCCAGCCCGCCGGACACCCCGGGCGCATCCCGCTGCCGTGACAGGTGACAGCGGAGCCCCGGCAGGAGCCCGGGCCCGGCGGGGACCCCCCGGCAGCCCCCGCGGGACCTTGCAGGAGTCACCGAGCAGCCGAGAGCGCGGCGGGAGCGGTGCCGGAGCCTGGGAATGCCGCGGGACACCGGGAGCAGCCCCACGGCAGCAGAGAGCTCAGCGCCCGCTCCCCGCTCTGCGCTGAGCCCCCCGCCCTTCCCACCCCCGAAATGTTCTGGGGCAGCCGCCCCCGCTTTGCCAAGCCCCCAAATAAAGCCGGCACACAGGAGGGAGCGGATGCGTTTGGGGGGACACACGCAGGGTGGGAGAGCCCCCACAGAGCCACCCCGGGCTGGGCTGGGCTGGGTGGCACTGTGGGGACACCGGGGGTCAGAGCCAACCCGTGGGGTGTCTGCACAGGGGGACTGAGGGGGGACCCCAGGGGCGGTGGGGCTGGGGGTCCCTCAGGAATGTCAGTCCAAGGGTATGGGAGGTTCCCCAGAATGCTGGGATCACAGGGATGGTGAGATACCCCAGGAATGCTGGGATCACAGGGATGGTGAGATACCCCAGGAATGCTGGATCACAGGGATAGCGAGATCCCCCAGGAAGGTGGGTGTCCCGGGGGAGGTGGGGCTGGAGGACCCCCCAGCAATGCCAGCCCTTGGGGTCCTGCAGAGCTCCCAGTTCAGAGGAATGGCGGATTCCCAAGAATGCTGGATCACAGGGATGGTGAGATCCCCCAAGAATGCTAGATCACAGGGATGGAGAGATCCCCCGGGAATGCTGCTCCCAGAGGACATGGGGCCGGTCCGGGGGTCCCGCAGGGCTCCCAGTTCAGGGCCCGGGGAGTGTCCGGAGGTCCGGCCTTGGCGGCCCCGGCCTTGGTGACCCTGGGGCCCGGCCCCGCCCCCACTCTTGGCCCCACCCCTATTCCGGCCCCGCCCCTATTGCGACCCCGCCCCTCGGCGTGGCCCCGCCCACGCGCTGCTCTTGCTCCTCCCGGCCGCCAGGGGGCGCCGCTCCCCGCGCGGTGCCGCTCTGGCGGACGGCGCCCTCTGTGGGCGCGGTGGCGGCGCGGGCGCGGGGCCCGAGGCGGCGGTGGCGGCCGCGGCCATGTCCCGCCGGGGGCCCGCACAGGTCAGGGCCCGCACGGGCCGCGGGCCACGGGCCGGGAAGCGCGACGGGACACGGGACGGGGCGGGGCGGGGCGCAGCGGTGCTGGGTCAGGGGCGTGCGGGGGTCCCACGGGGGAAGTGGCACTGGGGGTCAGGGGGGTCCCTCAGGGTCCTGGGCATGGGGGGACAGAGGTGGCAGGGGGGTGACAGCCCGGGGGTCTCCGGGAGAGCTGGTTCTGGGGGGTGGAGGGTCCCCCAGGGGAATGGGTGCTGGGGGAGCCCCCAGGGGTGCTGGGTCTGGAGCCAGGGGTGTCCCTCTGGATCCTGGGTGACAGCTCGGGAGGACGGGGCTGCCCCGGGGATATCGGGTCACAGGGGTGGGGGGATCTCCCAGGGACGCTGCTCCTGCGAGAGGTGCAACTGGGGAACCCCCCAAAGGTGCTGCTCCGGGGGGCTCCCCTGGGCTGTCCGTTCAGGGGGTGTCCCCTTTGCTCCGTGGGAAGGTGGGGACAGGGGGACGCGGGGGTGGCGGCCAGGCTGTGGCAGATCCCTGCGGAATTGGGCTCTGGGGCATCCCTCGGGGCTACRGGGGGGTCCCGAGCGGGTCCCCATTCCCTGCCCACCCTGGCCCCTGACCGTGCATCCCCGCAGGTGTCGGGCAGCCTCCGGCGGAAGGCGGCACCGGGCACGGCTCCGTCGGAGCTGCAGGAGCTGCGGAGCCGCACGGAGCGCGCCGAGCGGCGGCTGCTGGCCTGCGAGAACCTGGTCGGGGAGCTGGGCAGCGGCCTGGCCGCCCTCAGCACCCTCCTGCAGGGCTACGGGCAGCTGCAGCAGCGCCTGCTCAACCTGGAGAACCTCCTCAAGAACAGGAACTTCTGGATCCTGCGCCTGCCCCCCGCCTCCGGGGGGGAGATCCCCAAGGTAGCAGTGGCGCTTCCCAGGGGTCCTGGGGCCGTGCAAGGGCTGGGGGCCGAGCTCCTGCGTGTCCCGAGCCAGGCGTGGTTCCAGGGAGTTCCCTGTGATTCCAGGTGCCGCTCACCTTCGATGATATCTCGGTSTATTTCAACGAGCTGGAYTGGGAGAGGCTGGAGCGCTGGCAGAAGGATCTGTACAGGGCCGTGATGAGGGGCAACTACGAGACCTTGGTGTCCCTGGGTAAGGCTTGGGGGGCTGGAGCTCATGGAGTCATGGAATAGCCTGGGTTGGAAGGCTGTGAGGTGGTGAGGCCCTGGCCCAGGTTMTCCACATCCCTGGCAGTGTCCAAAGCCAGGSTGGATYGGYCTTGGAGCAACCTGGGATAGTGGGAGGTGTCCCTGACTTCCACTAGAGGGAAATGTTCCAGCCAAAGCTTTTCCCTCATTTGGGATTTTAGTTCATGTTCTGCTGGTTAAGYTCCTCTCTGCCTCAGCTGCCTCTGTGCTTGGGGGTGGGTCTTGCCTTGGGGCCAAGGAAGTGTTTGGAGTAGGGATGAGGTATTTGTGCTCCGCCAGGACTGGGACGGGGGACAAGGGTCACTGTTGGAATGTGCCAGACTAAAGACACAGCCAAATCCTAACCAACCCCCCATCCTCTGCCCCACGACCAGACTACGCCGTGTCCAAGCCCGAGATCCTGTCCCAGATGGAGAGGGATGAAGAGTTCATTTACAAAGAGGGTCAGGAGCTCCCATGGACACAGACTGGGGATGGTCAGGAGCTCCTCCGGGCAGCAGAAGAGAGGGACAAGGCAGAGGAGGCTGCAGGAGATGGAAGCCCCATGGGAGCTGCCCCAGGTGGGTGCCAGGAGGACGTGGCTGTTCCTGGAGATCTCCCTTTCCTGAGAAAGGAAGGGCTCACTCCATGGACTAAAGCACCCTGGAGTGAATCTTCATTCCAAGAGGAACGGCTGTGCTTGGTGGGAGGAATCCCATGGAGAAGAGCAGCCAAAGCCTTGCAGGAGGGTCTGGAGCAGTGGGAAAGGGCTCCTGTAGGACTGGGGCTTCCAGAGCCATTCCTGCCTGCTGTGGAGGGGCAGGGAGCGGGCTGGGAAGTGAGGAGCTGGGAGCTGGGCTGGGAGGAGGAGGCTGGAGCTGCTCTGCTTGTCCTGGGGGAACAGAGGGGTCTGGGGAGCCTTGGGGTGTGGATTTAGAGTGGGAGGGCTGGGCAGGAAGGTGGGAGGTGCTGGAAAGGGACAGACAGACCCAGACAGAGCTGGGAGCAGCAGAGATGTGGGAAGAGCCGTGCTTGAGGACTCTCTCCTGCAGGATTGAGGAGCTGGGAAGGTTAAAGGCACCCCAGGAGCAGGTGGGCAGGTGCTGTCCTGTGGGAACACTCACCTGGAGCCCAGGTGGGAATGTGGGGASAGGAAAAGGGACACAGAGGGACGTCTCCTTTGGGGTTCATGTTTTATTACTCYGAGCTTCTCTCCTGTGGATCCTGCCCAGGGCCAAGGAGGAGGCTCTGCCATTGGGCTTGGAGGTGTTTGTGTCTCTGCTGGGGCTGGGAGAGGGGACAAGGCTCACTCTGGGAATCTGGCAGGGTAAAGGTGCAGATCCTAATAAAGCCCCTGTTCTGTGCTCTGGGAACAGATTGTGCCAAGTCCAAGCCCAGCAGCTGGASCTGCATCGAGAGGGACGAAGAGCCCAGCAAGGCAAAGGGTCCCGAGCCCTCGTGGACACAGAGTGGGGACAGCCAGAAAACCCCACAGATACAGAATGGGCACAGCCAGAAAACCCCACAGATACAGAGTGGGGACAGCCAGAAAATCCCACAGATACAGAGTGGGGACAGCCAGGAACCCCCAGAGACACAAACTGGGAGCAGCCCGAAATCCCCACGGACACGGAGTGGGAACAGCCAGAAAACACCACAGATACAGAGTGGAGACAGCCAGAACCCCTCACAGACACAGAGTGGGGACAGCCCAAAATCTTCATGGACACGGAGTGGGAACAGCCAGAAAACTCCACAGACACAGAATGGGGACAGCCAGAACCCCTCACAGACACAGAGTGGGGACAGCCCAAAATCTTCATGGACACGGAGTGGGAACAGCCAGAAAACCCCACAAATACAGGCTGGGGACAGCCAGAACCCCCCACAGACAGAGACTGGGGACAGCCCAAAATCCTCATGGACACGAAGTGGGAACAGCCACAAACCCCACAGACACAGACTGGGGACAGCCAGAGTCCACAGCCACAGACTGGGGACAGCCCAGAGTTCCTCGTGGACACGGAGTGGGAACAGCCCAAAGTCCCCGAGGACACAGAGTGGGAACAGCCCAGAACCCCCACAGACACCGACTGGGAACAGCCCCAAGTCCCCACAGGCACACAGTGGGGACAGCCAGACACTGCCTCAGACACAGACTGGGGACAGTCAGAACCGCCTCCAGACAGGTGTCCCCAACAACCAGAAGCCCCCACAGACACCAYGAGAGATGGAGCAGCAGGAAGAYGCTTCAGGAGAGGATCCCATGCCCGTGGAAGCGGGCCCAGGTGAGTTCCAGGTGTGCCAGGAAGGATGTGCTTCTCCTTCCCCAGCTCTCCAGGGCTCTGGCAGTGTCCAGGGCCTGTCTCTTATACACATCTAGATGTGTTGTGCCAGGAAGGATGTGCTTCTCCTTCCCCAGCTCTCCAGGGCTCTGGCAGTGTCCAGGGCAGAGGTGCATGGCCCTGGTGCTTGGAGAGGCATTGCCAGGGAGCCCTGGGATGTTGTCACAGCACAGTGGAAGAGGGTCTGGACARGGGAATGCAGCCTGTGGAGGTGGTGGGGTGAGGCTGCTCTGTGAGCTTGTGGCATGTGGCACCTTGCTGTCCTTCCCTCCCAGCCCTCCCTCTGCTTTTGGCCCATGTGTGGCTTCACTCCAGTTCCTCCTGACYCCTTCCAGCCTTTCCACAGAACTGCTGGGGTTGGAAAAGCCCTCTGAGATCACTGGGTCCAACCATCCCCCAGCACTGCCAAGGCCCCACGTCCCCAGGTGCCACATCCACACATCCTGCAGGAACAGGGACTCCWGCACTGCCTGTTCCAGGGCTGCACAGCCCTTGCCAGAAGGAATTTTCCCGATAGCTGTTCCACGTCCTGGCTCTTGAGCCGCAGCTTTCTCCAGCTCTTCCACACACTCCCAACAATCCCTGGTTCATATTGCTGGAGCAGGGACCTGGGAGGTCCCCACGGGTCTTTCAGATCCCTGTTCCCTGCAAACAGAGCTCCCCATCGTGATGATGAACGTGATGTCCCTGGGGGACCGTCAGCAGGGGACGGTGGCAGAGGAGGACCCGGAGATGGAGGAGGACCCGGCAGAGCCTGACACTGGTGAGTCACCCTGTGCTGGGGACATGGGGCCTGGCAGGAGGGTGGGAAGCAGCTTCCAGAGCTGATGGGCTTGAAATAGGGAGGGAAAATGAAGCTTCAGGGGTTCCTTTTATTTTGTCCTGCAACATCATGTGGGTTTAGAGGTGGGTCCCTTGTGCCACTGGTCCCAYTGGCACCCACGGAGGGCTCAGCCTGGGAGCCCTCCAGAGARTGGCACTCCATCCCTGCCCTGGGCCACTGTGCCATGGCTGYARAACCCTTTTGGGGAAGGAATTTTCCCAAAATCCAACCTGAACCTTCCCTGGCACAGCCTGAGGCCYTTTCCCCTTGTCCTGTCCCTGTTCCCTGGCAGCAGAGCCTGACCCCCCCGGCTGTCCCCTCCTGTCAGGAGCTGTGCAGAGCCACAYGGMCCCCCCWGAGCCTCCTTMMCTCCAGGCTGAGCCCCTTCCCAGCTCCCTCAGCTGCTCCTGGGGCTCCAGACTCTTCCCCAGTTCTGTTCCCTTCRSTGGACACYCTCCAGCCCCTCAATGTCTTTCTTGTCATGAGAAGCCCAGAGCTGCCCCTGGGACTGGAGGTGCCCTGGCAATGCCAGCACAGGGAGGGCCCTGYTCCTGTGTCACACCAGTGCTGACACCAACACGGTGRCTCTCTGTTCCAGAGGAAGCCTTCTCCATGGAAGATGAAACACCGTTCGAAGAGGCTTCTCCTGAGGACYTCAAGGTGAAGGAAGAGGAGCCTGAGCTGCTGGCAGAGGAATCCACCCRCTCTCCCGGCTCAGAGATCCAGAACTGCCCCAAAAACGAGCTGGTGAAAGCCAAGATGAAGAAGAAGCCYAACCGGTGCGAGGCCAGCAACCTCCTGATGGGCAACTGCCGGCGCGGCTACGTGCGGGAATGGTCCCACCCCTGCACGGAGTGCGGGAAGCGCTTCCGCCTCAAGATCAACCTCATCATCCACCAGCGCAGCCACGCCAAGGAGGGGCCCTACGAGTGCCCCGTGTGCGAGATCGGCTTCAGCACCAAGCGGCACCTGGACCTCCACCGCAGCATCCACGTCAAGGACAGAGCCTTCGGCGCCAAGGTCTGGGGCAACGTGCACCCCGAGCTGCGCATCCGCCCGCGCAGGGACCTGTGCGGCACCGGCCACGCCGCGGGGGCCTTGCTGGGCCAGCCCAAGGAGGAGCCGGACAGAGAGGGCCTGGCTGGCRCCGGGATGGTGCAGCCGCCCAACCCCAGGCAGAAGTGCCCCCTCTGCAAGAAGTTCCTGTCCTGGTCCACGTCCATGCGGCGGCACCTGAAGACCCACGCGCGGGACCGGCCSTACTGCTGCAGCTCCTGCAACAAGCGCTTCACCCGCAGCAATCACCTGCTGCGCCACAAGAAGATCCACGAGAGGGCTCTGGCCGCYCTCCAGCGGGAGGCCAAGGCCCAGCCCCCTGCTGCTATCCCGGCATCCCTGCAGCACCAAGCTCCCGAGGCCCAGAGGAGCCCTTCCCAAGAGAATGGGAGGCCTGAGGCTGCAAAAGCGAGCCTGCCCAATGTGCTGCTGTTGGGGACAACGCCACTGAGGCTCCCGGGCAACGGCTCCCCGCTCCCTGACTGCATCAGGAAAGCCGTGCAGCCCGTGGTCCAGCTGGGATCCAGGGCAGTGGCTTCGGAGATGACAGAGAAATGACAGACCCTGGGACAGATCTGAGCTGTGCGTGTCCCTGGAAGGAAGCTGCGAGTTTGTTGGGTTTGCACCCGGTGGGACYCAGAGAATGGGAATCTGCTGTGTTTTAGGAGCTTCCTGGGTTGCAGAAAGAATGGGAAGCTTGGAGACCACAACAGAGAGCAAATTGCAGAAGCCTCCAGTGATCCATAATGCTTCACCATTCCACTGACTTGGTCCTGTTGGCTGATACTTGGAATTTTCCCAAGCTGACATTCCTGGGAGATGACCAGGTGAATCCTGGTCAAACAGGAGCAGAACTTTCGCATTCTTTGATGTTGGAGCTGACCCCTTGCATTCAGAAACACAACTGAAGAGGGCAGGGAGAAGGGAATGGAGCTGGCAGCGTCCCCATGCAGCCCTTTGCTRCATGGAACAAGTGTCCTGACTGAGACACCAGATGGAGAGTGACARCTCTGAGACCCCACCACGTCCTGGCCACCCTGGGGAGGAGATCAGCCAACAGCCCCTCCAGCAGGTTGGGAACACTGGAACTTTGCACTGGAAGATCCATAGGACAAACCAAACCCCAATATTCTGTGCTGGCATATTCCAGGGATGCCGTCAGGTCCATGAGGAAGGCCACAGGCACCCTCAGGACCATCCTGCACYGGTGCAGAGTGATTTTAGGAATACTTGACAGGTCAGCCAGCCCCATGCTGCAGCAGCACCCTGATCCCCGTGGATCCACCTGCACAAAGCAGCCCCTCAGCTCTGGGGGAAACTCCCACTCTCCCAACCACAGTGCATCCCTTTTTGCCCAAAATCCCCAAAATCCCACCTTAATGAATCCTATGGGAAAACAGTTCTGCAGCTACCTCAGTCAGGGAGAGGGGACCTGCCCGGAGGCAGCCAGTGGAAGCCAGGCCTGGCAGTGCCCCAGTGTCCCCTGGAGCCACCAGAGCAGTGTCCATGGCCAGAGCCCCACATGCCTCCCACATTCTGGGTGTGCACAGGGAGCACCTCCCGCCCGGAGCCAGCGCCACACGGACACAGTGGAGCAGCTTTTGGGACTCCTGCATTTCGTTTTTCAGGTTTTTTTGTTTTGAGCTGTTTGATGTAATTATTTGACATCCTGAGATCTCTGTCCCTCTCTGAGCAGTGAGCACTGGAAGGCTTTTCCCATCTTTCATTCCYAGTCACTCCCAAGGTGTGATGGTGCTGCTGTGGGAAGCTTTGGGAGCTGAGGGAACGCCTGTGCCACAGCCAGGTGTGATCCTCAGCCACCTCCTGCTCCACGGGATGGACAGCAGCGTCTGAGCTGCTCCACAGGAATACACACAACATCCCACTGCTCCTCTGGGCTGGAGTCTCACACTTCCTGCCCTGGGATTGCAGTGTGGAGCATTCCCAGCCTGCAGCAGGATCCAGGCAGGGTGCCAGTGGCAGACACATGACCATGGATCTGGCAGTGAGCTGGTTATCCCTGTTATCCCTGCCCAGTAGAGATCCCAGTGCTCCCCAGGTGATCCCAGGGGCATGGCTGAGCTGTTGTGTCAGTGCTGAAGGCCAGCAGAAGGGCCAGCAGCCCCAGCCTGGCATTTCTCAATCTGCTGTGACCGGGAGCAGTTTCCTGCGACATTCCCGATCCCTTTCTCAGGCTGTGGAATCAATAAAGTATTTGTCTCTATGTCTGGCTGCTTMGGGGGCTGCGCTGGTGCCTGTGGGCTCAGAACTGGGATCAGCCAGGACAGCTCTCAGCAGGAGGGTTTTGGGAGTCACTCCAGCAGCTCCAGAGCCCCCAGGCCAGTGGGAGAGTTGTGGAATGCCAGCCAGGAAGGAAGCAGGGAAGGGCAGGGGATGGAGTGGCCCTGGCCACCATGGGTGGGACATGTCCCTCAGCACTGCCAAGGAGTCCCACAGTGCCCAGATCCTARTGAGAATCCTGTGGGGGATTCCTGTGGGACTGCTCCACATTCCCAGCGGGTAGCTCTGCATTCCTCCCCTGATGGCCCCATCCCTGTTAAGCCAGAGATGTCACCCCCAGCTGCCCCGGAGCACAACAGGAGACCAGTCAGCTCAGTCTTTTATCTGATTCTCTTCCCGGGCTGGTCCGGCCACCCAGCCCCCACAGCCTTCCCGGGGCTATCAGCTGCCCCCAGGCCACTGACCACTCCCAGCCCCCAGTGGTGTTCAAACAACCCGAGTTCCACCATGGGATCTGACACAGCCGCTCCTCTGCTGAATCCACGGATTCCAGTGGCACCTGGAAGTACAGGAGGCTCCACCTGGGGGTCTCCACGGGGCAGCGGCACCYCCAGGTCAGCTCCAGTCACTGACCCTCCTCTGCTGCCTCGGGGCCAGTCCRGTTCCACCCTGGGCCCTTGCCTGCCAAACAGCACAGCAGGCTCCCTCCTCCTGCTCCTCCTCCCGAGACCCAGTGCTGCCACGAGTCCCAMCTGCCCGCCGTGTCCCACGCTGAAGAACCGCTGTCCCTTCCCTTCTCCAGCCCTCTGGCTACCGATTGTCCTGGCTCAGAGCCTCGCAGGGCTCCAGCTCCGGCTCGTGTCCCGGCAAGCTGCCGGCCGGAGAGGCGGTCACGGCGTGCACCTTCTGGTGGTGGTTCAGCGACTGCCGGTGCCGGAAGCTCTTGGTGCAGCCGTGGCACTGGAAGGGGCGCTGCTGGGTGTGCCGCCGCTGGTGCTCCTCCAGCGACGCTTTCTGGGGGAAGCTCTCGGCGCACTCGATGCAGCGGTAGAGCCGCTCCCCGGCGGCGCCGCCCCGAGCCGGCCGGCCCGGCCAAGCGCTGCGGAGCTGCGGGCCGTGGATGCGCTGGTGCTTCTGCAGGTGGTGCTTCTGCACGAAGCCCTTGCCGCAGGCGGGGCAGCGGTACGGCCGCTCGCCGGTGTGGATCCGGTAGTGCTTGTTGAGGTTGGACTTCTCGTTGAAGCTCTTGCCGCAGGCCGGGCACTGGAAGGGCCGCTCGCCCGTGTGCAGGCGCTGGTGTCGCAGCAGCGCGGCGTGGTGGGCCAGGCTCTTCCCGCAGGACGTGCAGATGAAGGAGCCGTTGCTCTTCTTCTCCCGGCTCTGCTGCCTCGCCAGGAGGTTCCGCGTCAGCCGGACGCTCTTCCAGCCCGGCGGCAGCGCCCGGGGATCGTCCTGGGCGCTCTGCTGCTCCCAGCCGGGCTGCGGCGACGCCACCTCGGCCGCGGGGTCTTCTCCCAGCGGCATTCCCTGGGCGAGCGCGAAGGGCTGCTCCGTGCCCGCGCCCAGCGCGTGCTCCGCGGGGAAGGGCAGCCCCGGGGCAGGGTGAGCCTCCACCGGCACCACCACCGGCTTGAATTCCCCCAGGCAGAATTCCCCCAYGCCCTCCCCGGCCGCCTTGGGCCCGGCCACGCCGTGGCTCTCCCAGGACACCGGCTGCTCCTGGCTGAGGGGAACCTCCTCGTCCAGCCTGACCGCGGGCACCATCGGCAGRGCCAGGAGCTCGGCTCCGTCCTCCTGCGGCTGCTGCTCTTCCGTCTTGATCACGATCATGTCACCTGTGGAGACACCGCAGATCACTCCCGGGAAGGGAAGGCCTCCCGTGCCTGCAGCTCCAGAGTGGGAGCGGGAGCAGAGGTGAGAGGAACTGGCAAAGAACGAAAGGGAGCAGGAAGGGATTCCCAGGAGGAGATGAGGTGAAGGGGGGTGTCCAGGCAGCTTTTGGGACCTCAGGGATATCATGGAACCACAGAATTAGTGAGGTTTGCAAAGCCCTCAAAACCAAAACRAAGCACTGCCAAGGCCACCACTGTCCCYTGTCCCCAGCTGCCACATCCACACAGCTTTTAAATCCTTCCAGGAATGGAGACTTCACCACTGCCCTGGGCATACTGGACTCAATGACACTATGGACTGACAATACAATCCTCACAAAAAAACCAAACCAGAGGGAATGTGAAGGCAAAGCTGAGGGGCAGAGTCCTCCATCCTGGAAAGAACCCCATCAGGAATGGCAGAGTTTAAGTGTGTGAATCCAGGGAAAAGGATCAAAGCAAAGCCTCCCCAAAGCAGGAGGGAGCATCCACCCACAGGCACCCAGCTGCAGACCCACCCTCACTGAGCCTTGCCCCAGGTTTTCCCATTTTCCACCCTTAATAACGCTGCCCAGTCTGGGCAGGTTGTCAGTGCCCCTCCTCAGCCCCCCTCGCTGTCACTCACTGTCACCAAGCTGCCCTGGCACCGCTCCCTTCTCCGGCAGCCRGGGGCTCCCTGGATCCTCCCTGTCCTCGGCTGGTGGCAGCAGTGCAGGTTTGGAACCAGCATCCTCAGACCCTGGGAAGGAGGGAGCAATGGGGTGAACTGCTGACAGTGGGGACCTCCCAAAGCYGGGTCCTGGAATTCCAGGACATCTGATCACACAGGCCACTGGCAGCCYAACCAGGCACGGGATTTTTGCTTATCCCAGGAAGTGCCTGATAGACACTCAAGCTCTAAAATTTCAGTCCAAAATGAATGAGTACTATAATGTAGGACTCTCTGTAGCAAATCCCTGCAGGGTGATCCATGTACAGCCCATATCCCAGGAAAAAACAGTGCAGGAACACTGGCTGCAGGACATGTCACCTGGGATCCCCCCATGTGTCACAGKCATTTCTTTTATGAAAAATCCTCTCTTAGGATTTTCCTGCTGAAGCTGAGAAGTTCAGCAACCAGACATAAACAATAAGTTATCTGCTGCTGTAGAATGTAACAAGTCTGCCTGGATTGGCCCAGTTTAGATGTTTAGAGTTAGTGACCAATCCAGAACTGAGATCTCTRGGACACAGTCCGAGAGAGCGAYTTTGTTATCATTCTTTATTTTTCTTAGCTTAGCTTAGCYGCTTCTAGAAACTCTCCTTTTCTTTTTCTTTTAGTATAGTTATAATGTAGTATATATATATATCATAACATAATWAATCAAACCTTCTGATCATAGAGCCCATCTRYTCTCTTCCTTCACCCCYAAAACCTTGTGACAACRYTCAACACCCATGTTCCACYTGGGGAAGGTTTGGAAGCTGCATTAGCCCAGGGATGATGATGTTTCTGACATGATCTGAGTGTTCCTCACCGAGAGGGACCATGGCCTCGTAGTTCCCCTTCCTGGCGATCCCACGGAGCTCCCGGCTGCCCACGCTGCTCCCCAGCTCCTGCTCGGGCACAGCAGCCTCCTCACCCTCGCCTGCTGCTGGCACCTGGAAATACAGGAGGCTCCACCTGGGGGTCCCCACTGAGCCCTCCCTGAGCCCCTGGGGGTCCGGAGCTCCTATGGACAGAGCCACATCAGGGGGGACATCCCCAGACATCCCAGCAAGGCTCAGCTGTTCCTCCCCAGACCGGGGGCAGATTCCCAGGATCCATCCTGGCAGCCAGGTGAGCAGGYACCCCTCAGGTGGGAGCAGGACAGTGGCACCATCACACATCACCCCAGTAGGGCCCTGAAATATGACTGAAACACTTGGGGCTGGTGTTCTGCTCCCCCTCTCCCCTGGGGACAGGGACAAGCACCAGACGAGCTGTGTCCATCTGGTCCCCTGCAGCTCCTGAGAGCCAACAGCATTTCCCATGGCCACATGGTCACCTGGGGCACTTTCCCACTGCTTTGGGCACATCTCTGTCACTTGTGGCCTGTCCCTGTCATGCTGAGCACATCCCTGTGAGCTGGGACACATCCCTGTCCATCTTTGGCACGTTCCCATTAGCTGGCGCTTGTCCCCGTTTGTCACCGCTGGCATGTCCCCGTTATCTGGGGCTTGTCCCCCTCAGCTGGGGCTTGTTCCCATTACCTACACCCCATCCCTGTCCATCTTTGGCACGTTCCCATTAGCTGGCACTTGTCCCCGTTTGTCACTGCTGGCATGTCCCCGTTATCTGGGGCTTGTCCCCCTCAGCTTGTCCCCATTACCTACACCCCATCCCTGTCACTGAGGGCACATCCCTGTTCCCTGGGACTCATCCCCATTACCACGGGCTCATCCCCATCCCGTTACTCAGAACTTGTCCCTGCACCGCTGGAATGCCCCCGTCCCCATTCCTCAGAGCTTCTCCGTGTCCCCGTGGGCTCAGCCCGATGCCCATTCCCCGGTGCCCGTTCCTTTCCTCATTCCCTGGGCTCGTTCCCGTTCCCCGGGTCGCATCCCCGCCCCCGGGGCCCACCGAGTCCCCGTGCGGGCCCGTCCCGGTTCCCTGGGCCCCGACCCCMTCGCGGTTACCTGTGTCCGCTCCCGGGCGGTCCCGGTGCCGGTGGCGGTGCGGTTGCCCCCGCAGCGGCAGCGGCGGAGCTGGCGCTGGATGCGGCGGAGGCGGCGGGAGTTGTCCCTGAGGAGCGCGGCCAGGCGGGCCCCGCCGGCCCGCACCGTGCGCTCCAGCCCCGCCACGCGCCGCTCCAGCCGCTCCAGCCGCCGCTCCGCCGCCTCCACGCTCCGCTCCAGCCGCCGCTCCGCCACCGCCACCGCCCGCAGCGACAGCTCCGCCGGGGCCGCCCCGCCGGGGCCCGCGCCGGGATCGGGGCCCGCGCCCTGCCAGGCCTCGGGCGCCCACTCGGGGTCCTGCTGCGGGGGGAAGAGGGCGGTGAGGGGGGCCGGGCCGGGGTCCCGCCGGGGGTGGGGGGGTGCGGTGCCGGGGGTGCCGCCGGTACCTGAGCGCGGCCCCACTGGGCCATGGCCGCCCCTCACCGCCGCCGCCGCAGCCGCCCCCTGCCGGCCCCGCGGCCGCCGCGCCGCCCCGCCCGGCCGCCGCACCGAGACCCCGGCCCGGTTACAGCCGCGGTACAGCCCGGGTACAGTGGGGTAGCAGCCGTTACAGCCCCAGCCCCATCCCATCTATAGCCCCATCCCATCTACAGCCCGGCTCCACACTATCTCCATCTCATCCCAGGATGGTCAGGCTGGAAGGGACCACAGTGGCTCATCTGGTCTCACCTCCCTGCTTGGTCAGGGTTATCCCAGAGCAACATGGCACAGGATTGTCTCCAGACCATTCTGGAATATCTCCAGTGAGGGAGGCTGCACACCCTCTCTGGAGAATCTGTTCCAGGGCTCAGTCCCTGAGGGTTGAAGTTCTTCCTCCCTGTCCAGGTGGAATTCCTGGCATCAGTTCCTGCCTGTTCCTCTTTGTCCTGTTGCCAGGTCCCACAGCGAAGAGCCAAGGTCTATCAGTCGCATCCCTATCTCCAGCCCATCCTGGTTTCTGTCACATCCACATCCCCATCCCATTCTGTCACATCCCACCCCATCCCAAATCCCATCCCTACATCCATGCCATTCCATCCACGCCCCAATTCGCATGCCATCCATCCATCCATCCATCCATCCATCCATCCATCCATCCATCCATCCATCCATCCATCCATCCATCCATCCTCCATCCATCCATCCCCTCTCACCCCCATCCCATCCTCCCCCTATTCCATCCTCATCCCATCCATCCCCACCCCTGCATGAGGATCACAGCTCCAGCCCTCAAATCCGCAGTGCCCAGCAGCCCCCAGTGCCATTCCCAGAGGCCCATCCAGACCCCCAATCCCARCCCACCCCATCTCAGACTGGGACTGCAGCCCCCCAGCAGCAGCTGACACCCCACATCCAGTGTTCCATTCTCACTCTTCCATCACTCCATCCCACAGATCCCYTTCCTGGTGCTGCCCACCCAGCCAGACCCGGCAGGACCCTCCCAGAGCTCCCTCAAGGAATCCACGTGCAGCATCCTGGTTTCTACAGCATCTYTTGGCACTCTCCAGAAAAGGGACCCACTCCCAGCATCCCACCCACCCCACCAGGGCTTGGGWACAAGGAGKCCCCTCACATGGGCTGGGCAGGTGCCCCCTYTCCCCACACCAGGGCAGGGGAGCCAGAAAATGTTGTCCATGTTCCAGCCTTCATCTGGAGAGGGATAAAGGGGAGGAGGTCTGACAGTGGCCTCCGGTCCCCAGGAGGTCACTTCAAAATCCAGCAGCAGTATTGCATCCCTGGGAGTCACTTCAAAGTCCAGTAGCACCATCCTGTTCTTGGGAYGTCACCTCAAGGTTCAACAGCAGCATCCTATTTCTGGGAAGACACCTCAAAATTCATCACATATCCAATTCCTGAGAGGACACCTTAATGCCCACKYGCAGCAGCATCCCATTCTTCARCTCAAGATCAGACAGCAGCCTCCTYTCCTAGGGAGGCCAACTTAAAGTCCATCAGCAGCACCCTGTGTCCGGGACGTCACCTCAAAGTCCATCAGCAGCATCATGGGAGGTCACCTCAAGCCTTTGGGAGGTCACCTCAAATTTCAGCAGCAGCTTCCCAGCCCTGGGTGTACWCCCTGAGATCCAACAGCGGCCTCCCATTCCGGGAGGACACCTCAAGGTCCCACAGCAGCGCCCCATCCCTGGGGGGTCACAGCCTGGCTTCCCACCCCGTCTCCAGCTGCGGGTGCCGCCACGACGGGCCCCGGGTTGGCGCAGGCGAACGGCCGCTCCTGCCGCCTGTGGATCCTCTGGTGCACCTTGAGGTGGTAGAACCTCTTGAAGGTCTTCTGGCAGATGCCACACTGGTGGGGCCGGACYCCCATGTGCATCCAGTGCTGCCGGACGAAGTCCGAGACCCAGGTGAAGCTGCGGTTGCAGCAGGGACACAGGATGAGGTGGTGGCCGGTGTGCCGCCGCTGGTGCACCGTCAGGAACACCTGGTTGGAGAAGCTTTCCCGGCACTCGGTGCACGTGTACATCACTTTTCCAGGTGGCAGCGAGCACCTGGCAGGGCCGGGCTCCTGCCACACCGTGCCACAGTCCCTGCTCGGGGCTTGTGGCTGCGAGGACGGGCACAGGGTCTGGCTGGGACACTCCTCCGGCTTCGAGGCCTGGCAAGTGCCATTGGCTGCCCAGGTTTGGGGCTGGGATGTTGGGCACTGGGATGCCGGGCATGGCCACCTGGCTGGGACATGCATTGGCATCAGGGCTGGCAGGTGCATTGGGTGCCCAGGTTTGGGGCTGGGATGTTGGGCCACTGGTCCGGCTTTGCTGGGACATGCATTGGCATCCAAGGGCTGGCAGGTCCATTGGGTGCCCAAGTTTGGGGCTGGGATGTTGGGCACGGTGTCCCTTGGCTGGGACATGCATTGGCATCCAAGGGCTGGCAGGTGCCATTGGGTGCCCAAGTTTGGGGCTGGGATTGTTGGGCACGGTGTCCCTTGGCTGGGACATGCATTGTCATCCAAGGGCTGGCAGGTGCCATTGGGTGCCCAGGTTTGGGGCTGGGATGTTGGGCAGGTGTCCCTTGGCTGGGACATGCATTGGCATCCAAGGGCTGGCAGGTGCCATTGGGTGCCCAGGTTTGGGGCTGGGATGTTGGGCACGGTGTCCCTTGGCTCGGACCATGCATTGGCATCCAAGGGCTGGCAGGTGCCATTGGGTGCCCAGGTTTGGGGCTGGGATTTGGGCACGGTGTCCTATTGGGACACTGCCTCTGGCTCTGAGGCCTGGTACGTCCCGTTGGCTGGCCAGGTTTGGGGATGGGATGCTGGGAATGGCACCTGGCTGGGACACACCTCCAGCTCCGAGGGCTGGCACGTCCCYTTGGCTGCCCAGGCGCGGAGGTGCCGCCTGATCTTCTTCTTGGACATGAACTTGCGGTCGCAGTGGACGCAGACATAGGGCACCCAGTTGGTGTGGCCACGCTGGTGGATCAGGAGGTTGATCTTCAGCAGGAAYGTTTTCCTGCAGATGGGGCAGGAGTAAAATTCCCGGGTGGAATTTCGCTGCCAGGCCATGGGCCGGCCCACGCAGGAATCCTTCTCCGGCTCCCCTGGGCTGGGATCTGCCTGTTCTGTCGTTTTGTGGACATCTGGTGTCACCTCCTTTCCTGGTTCTTCAGGAATGTCGGCCACCAGATCTTGGCCAGTATTCTCTGAATCTTTCACAGCTTCCTCTTCCTGGCCCTTGTCCTCTTCCAGACCCTTAGAGGGTGTTTTGGGCATTGACAGCTTCTCTGCAGCAACCTCCTCCTGCGGCACCTCCATTGGGATCCCCACTTCAGCATCTCCTGGGAATTTTTTAGAATCCAAACATCACTTTCCACGTGGTTTTAAGGCATGAACAGCAAAGGGCTTCGCTCCCACCCTCCCTCCCTCACTTCCCGCCCTGTTCCCAGCCAGCACAAATCCCAGCCCCACTCTCCTCTTCCAGCTCAGTCTCTGGACTGTGTAAAAGCCAGGAACAGCCACAGCTGATCCCTGTAGATACCCCAGGAGCAGTCTGAGGTGGAAAACATCACCCAYGGGGATAAGGGACTCTAACAACCACCCTGGGGCTTGTCTGGGCAGGTGTGCTGATGCCAAGTTGTATCCCAAACAGTTTCAGGGCTGGTAACAGSATTTGCTTCCCTTTCCTGGAAGCCCCAAGCCTGGAGAGAGGCCCAATAGAATCCCCCCAAGCTGCTGGACCCACCAAGGAGGGCGAAGGGTTCTGGCCCAGTACCTGCTGCAGGGGGAGAACAGTTCTGACCCACGGCGTCCTGACACTGCACGGAGAGCGAGTGAGGAGGGGACGGGGTCGGCTGGCTGAGATCTGCCAGGACAGCAGTGGCTTCCAGAGGGYCAGGTGCTGTGAGGGCAAGAGCAGGGATGAAGGTGGGTAAGGAACAGCCAGGCAGGGGTCCAGGACCCCTCACAGCAGCAGCAGCAGCAGGATTTGCCAGGCACTCACGTGTGCTGCAGTTCTCTGGGACCGCTGGGCTCCTGCTTTCCTCCATCAGGTTCCCGCTCTCCTCTGCTGGGTTCCCACTTTCCTCTGCTGGGTTCCCACTTTCCTCTGCTGGGCTCCTGTTTTCCTCTGCCACATCCCAGATTTCCTTTATCAGGTTCCCACTTATCTGCACTAGGCTCCAGCTTTCCTCCACCAGGTTCTTGCTTTCCTCTYCCAAGTTCCCACTTTTCTCTGCCACATTCCCGCTTTCCTCGGGCTCCCTGCAGCCCCTCTCCATTGTCTCTGTCTCCAGCAGTGCATCATCACTGGTGCAGTTCTGTTGGGCTGGCTCTGTGGAGGACAAGGACATTTGGATTCACCAGCAGCCAGTGAAAAATCCCATTCCACAGGGTGTCAGGATCTCTCCCACCCAGCAGCTGATGGGGCAGGGGCTCCCAGGCTATCCACATGTCCCAGCAAGAGTTCCCTCACAGAGGACACCTTCCAATCCCTGGGAGTGTCCCAGGTTGGAAAAGGCTTGGAGCAYCCTGCACTAGTGCAAYGTGTCCTGGGCTTGGAAAGAGATGAGCTTTAAGATTCCTCTCAACCCAAACACAAAATTCTGGGATTCTGGCATTCACGGTCCCAGTGAGCAGCCAGAAGCTGGTGGCACAGAAGGAACCCAGTGTCACCCACCTCCAGCCAGCTCTGGGGACACCTCTGCTGCCTCTGGCTCTGATTCCGGGGGCGTGCTCAGCTCTTCACTTTCCAGCTGCAGTAACAGCTCAGGCTTGGACAGGGCACAGTCTGGGCAAGAGCAGGACAGGCATCAGGAACATGATGGGACAAGGACTCTGCACCCACAGCTGGGCAACAGAGCCAGTCCCAACCCAGGAAACTTCATCTCCAACCGCGGCCACGACGGGAGTTATGGATACAGAGAGGAAACAGCAGGCAGAGCCGACAGGGAATATGGAAAACAGCCTCTGACAGTCCCCTGGGAACAACTGCAAGAAAACCCATCCTTGCTCTGCKCCTGCTACAGAATTCCCTGTTCTCCCAGAAATTCACCTTGCAGATAGGAAAATACCCTGAATGATGGGAAGGGAATTGTGAGGCTCCTGACTGCATGAGGGCAGTGCTGAGGGATCACCTTGAATCCTGGGGGCAACGCTGGGCCCCCCATGCCAAGGAAGACATTGAGAGGCTGGAACGTGTCCAGGGAACGTGTCCTGGTGCTCTGTCTGGGGAACAGAGCACCAGGAGCTGGGGGGCTCAGCCTGGAGAAAAGGAGGCTCAGGGGGGASCTTCTGGCTCTCCACAGCTCCCTGACAGGAGGGTGCAGCTAGGAGGGAATCAGGACCTGCTCCCAGGGAACAGGACAAGAGGAAACAGCTTCAAGGGGAGGCTCAGGTTGGATTGTAGGGGAAATTCTCATGGAAAGGGGTGTCCCAGGCAGAGAATTTTGGAGGTGACAACCCAGGGAGATGATAACACCAACAATGTACCTGTTCTCCACGAGGAAAACACACCAAGCCCTTACTACCCTGTCCTGCGACTCCCTGCCACGCTCCAAACGCTGCCGYAGGGGACAGGGGAAAGGGAGGATTATTTGAGAGCTGGAGATTGCAGCAAAAGGCAAAGAGGCAGAGAAATGACCCCAAGAGAGCTCCCTGGGGCTGCCAAACCGGCGCAAACGCAGCCTACACAGGGACACCAGCATCTCGTAGTTGCCTTCCATGACGCTCCGGTACATTTCCTTCTGTCCCTCGTCCAGGCTTGCCCACTCCTGCCGGCTGAACCGCACTGCCACATCCTCGAACTGCACCGGGACCTGCAGCACCGGCTGGGATGGGGGACAGGGCAGCGACCCCGAACAACTCCCAGACCCTCAGACCCCCCCCTTTCAATAGCTCCCAAACCCCCATACGGAGACCCCCGTGCTTATTCCCAGTCTCCTAAACCAGCCTGCTCCCAGCAGCCCACTGGATTCATCCCCAGTTTCCTGAAACCCACCTCAGCTCCTTCAAACAGCTCCCAGATCCCCAGGAGTCCCACGGATTCATCCCCAGTTTCCTGAAACCCACTGCTGCCCCCTGAGGAGCCGCTCGAGCTGCTCCCGGCCAGCCGGGAATCCACTGGATTCCCATCCCGCCTCCTGAAACCCACCGCAGCCCCCTCAGGAGCCCCCCAAACCGCTCCCAGCCCTCCAGAGCCCAACGGGCGATCCCCAGGCTCCCTCCCAGCCACAAACCCTCCTTCCAACAGCCCCAGAAGCGACCCCCAGGCTCCCCTTCAACCTCCCACCAGCCCCTCAGTGCACACTCCCCCATCCCACTCCCAGCCCTCCTTGCCCGCATCACTCCCCTAGGCGCCCTCAGTCTCACCCTCAGCCCCACAAGCGACCCCTCCTCGCCCCCCCCGGGGCTCCCCCGGTTCGCCCATCGCGGCGCTCACCCCGTGGAGCTGCAGGGCGGCGAGGGGCAGCTGCCGGAGCGCCGCCTCCGCCCGCTCCATCCGCCGCTCCAGCGCCTCGAGGCGCGCCTGGAGCTCCGCCATGGCCCCGCGCCGCCGCGGCCGGGGCGGGACCGCACGGGACACGCCGCCGGAGGGGCGGCACCGAGCGCCCGGAGGGCTGGGTTGGTTGGATGGATGGGGCGGTGGGATGGCTTGGGAGGGCGGCACCGAGCTCCTCTAGGGATGGGTTGGTTGGATGGATGGATGGAGGGATGGGCTGGGAGGGGCGGCATCGAGCCCCCGGAGGGATGGGTTGGTTGGTTAGACGGATGGGCGGTGGGATGGGTTGGGAGGGCGGCACCGAGCCCCCGGAGGGATAGGTTGGTTGGTTGGATGGATGGATGGATGGAGGGATGGCTTGGGAGGGCGGCACCGAGCTCCTGGAGGGGTGGCTTGGATGGACGGATGGAGGCTTGGATGCATGAATGCACGGAGGGATGGGTTGGGAGGGCGGCACCGAGCTCCTGGAGGGGTGGGTTGATTGGATGGATGGATGGATGGAGGGATGGGTTGGGAAGTGGCTGAGTGGCAGCTCCCGGAGGGTCGGGGCGATGGCACGGGGTGTGGCTGCAGGACGGGGCTCTGCTGGGCTCGGTGTTGTTTGCCTGCTTCATCKCTGGCCTGGGTGAAGGGGTCGCTGAGGGCTCAAAGCTGGGAGGAGTGGCTGATCCCCCCGAGGGCTGTGTGGCCCTTCAGAGGGACCTCGGCAGGTTGGAGACGTGGGCAGAGAGGAAATGTCTGGAATTATTCAACAAGGGCAAGCGCAGGTGCTGCAGCTGGGGAGGAACAACCCCAGGTACCTGCACAGGCTGAGGGTGACCTGCTGGAGCAGCTCCGTGGGAAAGGAACTGGGGGTCCTGGGTGACAATGAGCTGCTCCTGAGCCAACAGAGCGTGCTGGGGAAAAAAGGCCAAGGAGATCCTGGGGTGCATTGGGAAGAGCATTCTCAGCGGGGCAGGGGCGATCCTGCCCCTGTGCTCAGCCCTGGAGGCACCTCTGGGTGCTGTGTCCAGCTCTGGATCCTCAGCACAGCAGGGCCAGGAGCTCCTGGAGCTGAGCAAGGGCCTGGAGCATCACGGTGCCCAGGACAGGCTGAGGGAGCTGGGGCTGCTCAGCCTGGAGAGGAGCCTCGGCTGAGAGGGGCCTCAGCCCTGGGTGTCCCTGAGTGTCCCTGGGTGTCCCTGGTGTTCCTCGGTGTCCCTATTTGTCCCTGTGTATGCCTGTCTGTCCCTGAGTGTCCCTGGGTGTCCCTGGGTGCAGGGAGGGGCAGAGCAGGGCCAGGCTGTGTTCTGGGGACACAGCGATGGCACTAGAGGAATGGGCAGGGACTGATCCCAGGAATTCTCCCGGCACAGGAGGCAGAACTTCTGRCCTGGGCAGTGCCCAGCCCTGAGCAGAGACCAGAGAGGCTGTGGGATCTCCCTCACCAGGGATATTGCAGAACTGTCAGGATGTAATCCTGAGCCCTGTGCTCTGGGATGGCCCTGCCGGAGCAGGGAGGGAGGTGCCACCAACTGCCCCACTCTGGTCCCTTCCATTCAGGAATTCTGGGATTCCTGCGGGGAAGCGCCGCTGCGGTGGAACCCCGGGGGGTTTTCCTGCCACTGCGATCGGCATCAGCCCCTTGCCGGTGACTGACAGCTGTCAATCACTGCGGGGCTGCCGGCCGGCGGGGGCCGCTGTGGCGGCGGCGGAAGCGGAGGAGGAAGAGGAAGCGGCGCTTCTTGGCGGCAAGGGAAGCAGAGGCGGCGGCGGGGCAGGGCAGGAGCGGCGGCGGGCGAGGGCCGGTCCGAGCGGAGAGCTCCAGCTCCGGTGCGGGAGGCACGGGAAGGAGCGGGCCGGCCCCGGTGTGCGGTGGCCGAAGCGAGGCTCTCCCGGCCCGCTGTGTGCCTTGGGCAGCCCCGGT
Source organism: Sporophila hypoxantha (assembly GCA_002167245.1). NCBI lineage: Eukaryota > Metazoa > Chordata > Aves > Passeriformes > Thraupidae > Sporophila > Sporophila hypoxantha. The sequence continues at coordinate 583,590 of NDFG01000174.1, forward strand.
GCCGCAGCCGGTCCCTGCGCTCCGCCGCTCCCGGTGCGGGGATGGAGCTGGCGGGCGGCAGCACCATCTCGCTGTGGACCGTGGTGGCGGCCGTGCAGGCGCTGGAGCGCAGCGTGGCCGCACACGCGTCCCGCCTCTTCAGCCTGGAGCACCGCGCCGGGAACAGCGAGAAGAAGCACCTGGACTGCGAGAAAATGGTCGGGGAGTTCGGGAACCAGCTGGAGAGCAAGTGCGCGGCGCTGGGCACCCTCGTCCAGGAGTACGGGCGGCTCCAGAAGCGCCTGGAGAACATGGAGAACCTGCTGAAGAACAGGAATCTCTGGATCCTGAGGCTGCCCCCCGGGCTGGAGGCCCCCAAGGTAACGATAGGTCTTTAAGGGGCCTGGGGGGGACAGGGACAGCGCAGAGGTTCCTCTGCTCCTCACCTCAGCCTTCCGCCATGGAAATCATTCCACGATCTCTGCCAAGATTTCTTCTGTCGCCTGTCGTGCCAAGGCACGAAGCAGGAAGTGATTCTCCTGTGTATTGTTAGATTCAGCTGGTTTTCCCTACAAAAGGATGGGCTGTCACGTTTTTACCAACAGCGGGAAGTTCTTCCCCACTCTGAGGTCCCCAATGGGATCAGGCTCCAGGGGGAAGTAAGAATGTTGTGGAATACACAGTTCATCTCCCAAAGTTTAGCAAAGATCCAAAGTGTTACTCTCAGTGTCCAGAGGATGGCCTAAGGCAGGAATTTTCTTTCCCTGACACCTGGTAGCAGGGATAAGTAGGGAGTAGGATTCTCTGTGTTCCAGGAGCCGTGCTGAGTGTCACTTTTGGGATTGCAGGCCCCGGCTGTGGCYTTGGAAAACGATGCCACCYGCTTTTCCACTCAGGAGTGGGAGAACCTGGAGGAGTGGCAGAGGGAGCTGTATGGAAAGGTGCTGACAGGGAAGAGAGAAGCCCTGGTCCTGCTGGGTGAGTGTTGCTGTTGCGTCACTTATCAGCACTTTCTGGTTAGGGAATCTTTTTCAGACGTGGGAAGCAGATTTGTGGGGACACAGTGAGACCGCTGCCTGTGTTTGAGGACTCTCTGTGCTGCCCAGCCGTGTGTTGTAGCTGCTGGAGCTGGTTTGGGGAATGCTGCTGGGTGTGTTCCTCCCTGTGGATGCAGCACAGAAACATTCATTCCTTTCTCTGTTCCTTGTCAGACGATGTCATCTCCGAACCTGCCCTCCTGTCCCGGCTCCAGGGAGGAGAAGCGCCCTGCAGTGAGGAGGAGGCAGCTCCTGGAGAGATCRCAGCAGAACCAGGTGCAGGCCAGGGATGAATTAAAGCTTTAATCCTGYGGGTGAGGGTCGTGTGGTGCTGTCACCACACAGAGGCTGYCACAAGGTGATGGTCCTGGTTTGCTCAGAGGGAACTTCTTGGATCTCAAAAGGAGCACGTTCAGGGGGAGTAACAGAGGGTGATAAAAAAGTGTAACAGGTTTGATTTTAAGGATTACAAGTCASGAAGACTTGTGTCACATCCTCACTTCTTGGCTGTGAGGATGGTGAGGCCCAGGCACAGATTGCCCTGTGGCTGCCCCTGGAGCCCTGGAAGTGTCCAAGGCCAGGTTGGACAAGGCTTGGAGCAATCTGGGATAGTGGGAGGTGTCCCTGCCCACYGCAGAGGGTGGAACAAGTTTAACCCAGACCCTCCTGGGGTTCTGTGATCTGATTCCWTGATTTCTGGCATTGGCAGAGGCTCTGCTGTTTGAACTCAACGTGAGCAGCTGGGACAGCAGAGAAGCGCAGGAAAACCAGGATGGAAGAGCAGGGCTGGCTGAACCTGGCCATGGTGAGTCTTGTGGAAGGGCCTGGGCTCGAGGGTGTGGAGAGCCCTCTGGAACTGGGGGAACAGGGGGAACCACTTCCCTGCAGGGCACAGCAGAGCTCCCAGGAGCAGGAATGGAAGGTGCTGGGGAGGCTGTGTGTGGCAGCAGGGTGGGTGAGTGGGCACAAACTTCTGGGGCAGCTGGGGAGGAGTCCAGTGGGGCTGTGATAGCCAGTAAAGGAGTTTCATCTTTCCCAGTAAAGGAGTTTCCTCTTTCCCAGTAAAGGAGTTTCCTCTTTTCCTCAGCAGACTGCAGCATTCCAGAGCGGAGCTTTGCTGTCACTGTGAAGCAGGAAGAGGAGGACGAGCCACATGCAAAGGAGCAGGGAGCCATGGAGGGTGTGGAGTTCTCTGAGCTTGGTGTGGGTGAGTTCCGAGCGATCCCACAGCACCCTGTGCTACTGGGGGTGTGGGAATCCCCAACATTCCTGCTGTGGGACAGTGTGCTGGGATGTGGGGGCTGAGGGGAGGCACTGGGAGAGAGCAGGAGCCATGCTGAGGTGGGGAGTGGGCAGGAAGCCTGGGGAGAGGTTTATTTTTGGGAAGGTGAAAGAGCTGAGAGGATGAGACACTGCAGGTGAGGATTCTGGCACAACTGGAATGGATCCCTCGGAATATGAGGAATCATTAAGTTGAGAATAATTCAGGGCAGGGAGCTTGTTTCTGTCTATTTGAAAAATGCTGATTAAATTTGCAGCAGTAAAGACTTGATTCTTAATAAAAAGAACATTAAGCCTGTGAAGTTCTAAATGCTTTCTTTCAATCTTTTTTATTTTTCACATCATTTTTCCTGCTGTAAATGGTAGTTTGTAGTATTGTACGTTATGGATGGAGAGACAGAAGTTGACCTCAAATCAAAAAAACCCCATGGTGTTCAATTGTTTTTAATTGTTTTTCAATACTGTGGTGGAACCTGAGCAGGAGAATGGTTCTCCATGTGTGAATCCAAGATCCAAACAGGCCTGAAGTGTAAAAATGTCTAAAAATAGGGTGTAAATAAGCTCACAATACAATTCTCACCCAGATCACATCAATCCTGCAGTCAAAAAAACATTTTCAGTCTTGTGGTCCTGATCAACTTTCAGGGTTGAGTCCAGGAAGAGAAAAAAGTATTTAGTTTGTGGTTTGTTTTGAGTTTTTGTGMTTTTTTCTATTTCTTGGTGCATTTCACTTGTGTTTTGACAGCAGCTGTTTGTTCTGGAACATGAGTTCAGAGGGGTTGTTGCCCTCCAGAGTCCCTGTGAGTGCTGTCACAAGAGTGGTAGAATATTGCAATTTACAGAGAAATTTAGACCCCAATATGGAAGGTGGAGAAGAAAGAACTTGAAAATAAACAGAACTAACAAATCAAAACACCTAAATAATAATGACCTCATTATTGTTTAGGTCACACAGAAATCAGTTTCCSATGGAAAAGTTTATACTTTCTGGTTCAGCATAAAATTTGGGCTTTCAGTCAAAAWGCTCAGTTGTGAAGAGCATTTTTAGCTTGCTTTTATCCAAGAATCCATGGGTTCTGTGGACTGTCAGATGACTTGAATGGAGTTTTTCCCTCCCAAGGAAATCRGTGAAATCAACAGTTCATCTCATATAAAAATGTCATGGAGACCTCAAACCTCTTGACTCGATGGTGTCATGACAATGGAACTGTTGGGGTTCCTGCTGCATTTCATCTCCTGTGGATTTAATTGTTGGAGACAGAAACCAGCTTCCAGMCACAATCTGCTRYSTCAGATRTCACTCAGGAACAAATGAGTTTAGAACTCTCCCTAAAATTTTGGTTRAGTACAGYAAGAGGGAAAATTACACTCTGTGTTTTGGTCCAGTTAGAACTTCGGCTAAAACATTTTATAGCTTAATTTTTTAAAATATTCTTTGTGCCCTAAATTGCAGGGTAATAGAGGCAAAGGCTTCCTGCTGGCAGAGGGCTGGGTTAGGTGSGTTARTGGGYAGGAATTCCTGGCTGAGYSTGGGCAGGCCCTGGCACAGGGTGCCCAGAGAAMCTGTGGCTGCCCCTGGATCCCTGGAAGTGTTCAAGGAAAAGTTGGYCAGGYTTTGGAGCAGCCTGGGATAGTAGAAGGTGTCCCTGCCCGTGGCAGGGAGTGGCACTGGATGAGCTTTAAGGTCCCACCCAAACCATTCCAGGATTCCATAAGAGCAGGATGTATTCTGGGATAAAGAGGGAAAGTTGTGGCCCTTAGAAGCAGTGGAGGGACATTTGTGATTCCCTTGTGACCAGAATGTCCTGAGTTCTGTTTGGGATCATCTCAGCAGCACTGCTGGATTATTCTACAAACAACCTGAGGTGCCTTTTCTGGGCTGTTTCTGTATTTTACATGCTCTYTGTTTCATCACTTTTTGAAGCTGCCTTTGATATCAGAGGTGATGCAATATTTTACAGTCAGTCACAGTTTCTCTGTTCCAGCCCATCTCTTCTGAATTTCAGAGACAAATACATGTATTTGTAGCAWATCTCTGAGCTATTTTGGGATTTGTGTTGTTTGAATTGCAAAATAGAGTCCTGAATTCAAGACAAAATGTGYAGTGACAAAGAAAGGGACACTTCAGTGCTGTGAGGAGACCCTGTTCCCTCATGGCTCTGAGAGGATCCTCAATCCTTCATAGCTCTGAGAGGATCCCCAAGCCCCTCACAGCTCGGATGGGACCCTGATCCCTCACAGCTCTAAGTGGGACCCTGACCCCTCATGGTTCTGAGAGGATCCCTGATCCCTCATGGCTCTGAGGACCTTGTTCTGTCATGGCTCTTGGTGGAACCCTGATCCCTCACTGCTCTGAGGCAATTGGCCCTCATGGATCAGAGAGGACCATGTTTCCTTCATGGCTCTGGGTGAACCCTGATCCCTCATGGCTCTGAGGATCCTGTCCCCTCATGGCTCTGTGTGGAACCCCAGTCTCTCACAGCTCTGAGGGAGGATCCCATTCCCTCATGGCTCTGGGTGGACCCCAACCCCTCACAGCTCTGAGGGAGGATCCTGTTCCCTCATGGCTCTGAGGATCCTGTCCCCTTATGGCTCTGGGTAGACCCTAATCCCTCATGGCTCTGAGGATCCTGTTCCCTCATGGCTCTGGGCTGAGCCCCATCCCCTCAAGGCTGTGAGGGGGATCCTGTTCCCTCATGGCTCTGGCCTGAACCCCAATCCCTCATGGCTCTGAGGGCAACCCTCTCCCCTCATGGCTCTGGGCTGAACCCCAATCCCTCACAGCTCTGAGGGGGACCCTGTTTCCTCATGGCTCTGGGTAGAACCCTGATCCCTCACAGCTCTGAAGACCCTGTCCCCTCATGGCTCTGGGTGGACTCTAATCCCTCATGGCTCTGAGGGGGATCCTGTTCCCTCATGGCTCTGGGCTGGATCCCAATCCCTCACAGCTCTGAGGGGGACCCTGTTCCCTCATGGAGTGCTGTGGACAAGGTGCAGTAAGGGTGGCCAGGGTCACGGCGGGTGGCAAAGGAGCCCCATGGTGTCCCCGGCCACCCCTCAGCCGCCATTCCCRGCAGGGCCGGACGCCGCTGGACACAGGGCCCAGGCCCCGGCAGAGGGCAGGAACCAGCCGGGGGCCCGGAGCTGCCAGGAGCGGGATGTGAGAGGGAATCCCACAGAGACCAGCTCTGGTGAGTGGTGTCAGGGCAATGGTGGGAGAGGGATGTGGGACACCGAGCACCTGCCAGGATCTGGGGACATCTGGGGTGTGGGTGGTGTTTTGGCCTGGAGAAAAGGGGGCTCAGGGGGGGACTTTGTGGCTCTGCACAACTCCTGACAGGAGGGGACAGCTGGGGACAGCTGGGCTTTGCTCCAGGGAACAGGGACAGGAGGAGAGGGAACGGCCTCAGGCTGGGCCAGGGCAGGCTCAGGGTGGAAATTGGGGAAATTCCTTCCCTAAAAAGTCTGCCCAGCCCTGGGCAGTGGTGGAGTCCCCATTGCTGGAGGGATTTAAAATCCCTGTGGATGTGGCACTTGGGGACATGGTCAGTGGTGGCCTTGGCAGTGCTGGGGGAATGGTTGGACTCAGTGACCTTAAAGGGCTTTTGCAACCTCAACAATTCTACAGTTCTTTGACCAGCATCTCTCCAAGGCACTTGTTGTGCTGAGTTTGGTCTCCAAACTGCTTCTGTCAGGCATTCCATCCCCACCAGCCTTTCCAGGACCTTCCATCACACCCTTCTTTTCCCTTTCCTGGGAAATCCTCCAGTCCCTTGGCCAGGTCTGCACTGTAAGGGTGCAGAGCACTGGCCCATCTGCTTTTCTTTATTTTCTCTACAGACTTTTGTTTTCTTTTTTCTTTTCTCATTACTTGAATGAATTTCTTTAAGAACTCRGTTCTCATGAGTATTTCTCTGKRGGGTGAGAAGTGGTGTGTGACTGAGAGGGATTGAAAAGGAAACAACAGAACTCTGGCAGCACCAAGAGAGAAACGAAACTCAAGAACAAGAATTCAAGTGGCTCTGGCCTCTCCTGGGGCCCTGGAGAACATGTTTTCACTTGCATGAAAATTCTGTGCATTTCTCAGGTTCAAACATCTGCTGAGGGTTTTGTAACCAACATTTCAGGTCTGTTCAAGAGGCCTTGGTCAGCAGGAGCTAGAACTGGAGCGAGGTTTTCTTTGGAATGTGAGCTAGAACAGAGCAGTTCTGCCTGGGCTGGGCTGACAATTGGAATTAATTTTGAATGGTGATAAAATAACACTGGTTCCTGTTAACAGAGGACAGCATAATCCAGATTAAGCAAGAGGAAGAGTTGTGCACTGCAAATCGGAAGGAGGAGGCTGCAGAAGCTCCTGGAGAGCCCTGCCCAGGTGAGTAACTGCATACCTCAGAGGGAAAATGAAACAGAGGGATTAAATTCCAGGTTGTGTGATTAAATTCCCCACCTCTGCTCATGTATTCCAAATCTTTTAGAAGTTCTGAGCAGACTTGCCAGCAGATCCCCCAGGTGAGGGCTGGTGTTGCCCCTTTCCCTTCTCATGGACATTTTGGAGTTAGTGGCTGCATGGGTGGCTTTTATCCAAGTGTGGCTCTCCCTAAATTCCTTCAGGTTGRTTTTTCCCTCCTCCCTTCCCTTTTGGGGTTTTTTTTTGGCTAAGGAGGAGCACACAGACTGCTCTGAAAGGCTGCAGAGCCCAGGGCCCTGTTCTTTGCCCTCTCACTTGGAACCTCTTGGTTTTACAAATCAGCTGCTCTGCTTTGCAGATTTTCCTCACTCCTTACAAAGGTASTGGTGCTGCCTGTTGGCTCCACTAGAGCTGTACTTGGCTCCCTGTGTTTGTAGCCAGCTGGGATTTTTAGACCTTRCCAAAGGTTTCCTTAAGAAACTGGGCTTAGGGGAGCTTGGCTTGGAGTAACAACCTCCAAAGAAAGCCCAGACCAGAGCAGGTTTTCAGRCTTGTGAAATCCTGAGTTTAGGCAGGTATGATACACTTCTCCTGGACTTCCTCCCTCAGCAGAGCAAGGATTTTACGAGCCTGAGGCATCCAGTCAGACCAGGAAAGGCAGCGAGGTGGATGCCAGGGAGCTGCCAGGCACAGAGGGTGAGCACCTCCAGAGAGATCCRGCCACAGGTGAGGATCTGCCAAAAACTCCACTGCAGGAATTGCCCCTAATGGCTCTTCCTGTTGTGCTTTCCCTGCTGCTTTGTTACTGTTGTGCATTCCCAAATTATCCAGGCTTTGTGCCTTCCTCTGGTGTTTCTCAGTTGTGTAAATTCTCCCCAAGGAACAGGATTTCAAACTTATGCAAGGGGTGTTTCATCGTGGATTAAACAAGAGGAGCCACCCCGCTCTGAACAACAAGACTTGCAGAAAGAGGAGATCTCTGCAGATCCAAGTACAGGTCAGTAATGGATTTCAGCTGGCATTTTGGGGACAGTAAATCCAGTTTGGAGTATTTTTTAATACTGTATGAAATGTCACAACCTTGCAATGTTAACCATGAGAGAACTGGGACAAACCTCAGTCTGCTGGTTAATATTTGGTCACAAAAAAATTGGGTCTCTCAGCTGAAGAGGCTCCTTCCCTCTTGAGCCAGCCAAAAGCTGTCAGAGGCACTGCCTTGGGCTTGTGTTGAGGCAAGCCCAGAGCTGCATGGATCAAGTTTGTGCTGCTTTTATCTGGATAAAAACCTGGCTCAGGGCTGGGCCCACAGTGCTGGGCAAGGCAGTGACATCAGCTGGTGGCCAGTCACCATGGTGTCCCCAGGGTTGGGGACATACTGGAGCCACTGTGTTTGATGTCTGTCAGCAATGTGGATGAGAGGATGGAGGACACCCTCAGTTCTTTTTGTGGCCAGGGTTCCCTGCCCTGAAGACAAGTTTCTCACTTCCCATGCTGTCAGWTCTTCCAGGCATTTCTGGAAATGGTTTGGAGGCTTTGGGGATTTTTGATGTTCTTGATCCTCACCCCTGTAATCCATTCCCACTTCCTGACCTCGTTCCTGCCTTTGCTCRGTGTTGTGCTTGTCTCCAGGAGCTACAACAAGGATGTTTGTCCCAGAAATTGCTGCCCTGTCTCCACAWGGCACCCCCTTCTCCAGCACATCTTGTTCTTTCTCATGGCTTCCAGTTATCAGTGTTTGGGACACACATTCCTTGATTTTRTGTGAGCTCAGTGGGTCTCACTTTGGACCTCAGTTTATAGGGTCACAGGAGAGTGGGCTTTAATCAGTGATTTCTCATCCTGGCTGCAATTAAAATCAGTGACTTTTTTTGAAAGTTCCATAACAAAAATGTTACTCCACTTGGGTTGTTACTCAGGCAAGACAAATAGGTTCTGAGGCTGTTCACTAAAAAACAGGTGCTTGTTGGACAGCACAAGTTCCTGGGAGCAGAGAGTGCTTCTGATAAGCTCAGGAGGGGAGATTTAGTTGGATATCAGGAAAAGGTTCTTCCCCCAGAGGGTGGTTGGGCACTGAACAGGCTCCCCAGGGAATGGGCACAGCCCCAAGGCTGCCAGAGCTCAGGGAGCATTTGGACAACACTCAGGCACGGGGTMGGATTGTTGGGGTGTCRYTGCAGGGCCAGAGATTGGACTCCATCCTTGTGGGATGGAGCTCAGGAGATCCCATAGTTCTGTGACTTGCTGAGCCAGCTCAGGGCTCTGCTTGGACTCTGCTCCTGGAGATGCTCAGGAGAGTGTCTGGAGAGCAGCTGGGAACACTGAGGAGGGACAGTGTCTGCTCTGTTATCTGACTGAGAGGCTGAATCTGAGACTGCAGCAGTCAGTTTTTATGTCCATTTTAAAAAATACAGTTGGAAAAAAAAACCCTCCTTCTATTTTCGTGGAACTTTTGTTTCAGTGGATGCTGGTACTTTGTTCCTCCCTCAYTATTAAAGATGTGGCTTTGGGCTGGGAGGAACATTCCTAAGGGGACTCCTGAATTAAAAATCTCTGAAATCTCTGTTTCAGATGAAAATTTGAAGAGGCACCATCCAGCAAATTGCTTGGAGAGCAAGACCTGTGACTTAGAGGTACCAGGAAGGCCGGGAGAGGTGTTTCCTAAAGATCCCAGCCATGGAGTGACATGGGACAGTCAGTGGAATTCAGAAATGATGGAAACAGCCACCACGGGGAATGGGAACAGCCTTGGAGGTGATGCTCAGTACGATTTCTTTAGTGCTCAGGAAAAGAGGCCCTGTATGTACAAGTGTGAGAGAAGCTGCCCACAGCAAGACCTGCAGGGAGAAGGGGACATGTTTCCAGGCCCCATGTATGAGAGGATGTTCCCTCTGCTGCCCCCACACCCAGGAGAGATGGGAATGGGCCTTGGAGAGAAGGGAATGGGCCTMGGAGAGAAYGGAATGGGCCTGGGAGAGAAAGGAATGGGCCCTGGAGCTGCTCCCACCRCCTGTGAGGGACCAGGGCCCCGCTCCGAGTGTGGAGAGACTCCCCCAGGCACAGGCAGGGCCCGTGAYCAGGACAGCCTGGGCACAGAGGAAGCTGCTGAAAACGAGGAGAGCTTCCCCACGGACACATCGGGATCCAGCCCCMGCTGGGAGCCGCCCCTGGCCCGGGGCAGCCCAGCCCAGCAGCAGAGCCAGGGCCGGGGCAAATCCTACATTTGCAGRGACTGTGGGAAGAACTTTGTTTGCCATTCGTGGCTCGTGAGGCACCAGACGAGTCACACAGGAGAGAGGCCCTACAAGTGCTCCAAGTGTGACAAAACCTACAGGAGGAAGGATTACCTCCTGAACCACCAGCGCCGGCACACGGGGGAGAGGCTTTTCCAGTGTCCCCTCTGCAGCAAGAGATTTGTGCTCAAGAGGAGCCTGCTGAAGCATCAGGAAGGTCACATGCAGGACACCCACGTGCCGCTGGTCAGCTGGAACATCAGGGGCTCTGTGATGCATTCCCTATAGGACATCCCCCCTCACCCCCAGGGTGCATCCCCCAGGGCAGCYCCCCCAGCTCTGTGGCAGACCCTGATGGCAGGAGGAGGCTGTGGTGCAGCCATCCCGAGCCCTTCCCCGGAAAAAGGAGCTGGCTGGGGGTTATTTTGTGTTAGACAGCATTCACCAGTGCCTGTGGATTTGGGGAGGTGGACTTTGGAGGTACTGCTGGCTGTGAGTCCGTGTGGGAGAGAAACCACGTTGACGTGGAACAATTTGTGATGTGTGTTACAAAGAAGAGTTGTCTGAATAGAGAGAAATGATCCAAAATGTATCCAAAATGTTATCCCAGGAATCCGGAGTCCTTGGACTGGGCTGGGAACAAGTGAGTTAAAGGTGTTAATTGTCCACTAAGGAGTGAAACGGTGTCAGGAAACACACACTTGGGTGAGGTGCTTTGGGAAAGGAAGTGTTGCCCCTGTGGCTGTAGGAGGAAGCCTCTTTCTTCTGTGGCAAACAGAAAGAAGGCTGCAGAGCCTGGGAGGCAGCTTATTCCCACTCAYATCCTGGGGCTCCTCGCTGCTGAYCCCCAAGGGAGAATTCCTGAAGGCTGAGATCCTTRCTGGGAGTTGTAACATAGGCAGGGAGCCTGGAATATGGTTTTAATTCTGCACAGCCTTAAAGTTGTGTTGCATTTCTTTTCCCACATTGTTCACAGACTTCTGTGTTTGTTCAGTTTTCCAAATCCTTTGAAAGCAGAGCATGGAGATGCTGCAGAAACCTGGGAAACACAGAGTTAATGAGCTGCTGAGTTAATGAGCACTGATAACAGGATCTGCTGGAGAGGAGGCTGGGTGGAGGTGAGGGCAGCTCTGCTCCTCCAGCCTCCTCCCTCAGCTCTGTGTGCTCCACTCCCAAGAGGAAAGAAACTCTCAAGGTTTMTACATGCCCATGGTCAAAAAGGAATGACAGGTGTCAGAAGAGTCCAAAAAAGCTCACAAAAAGTTCTAACAGCAAATTCCACTCTCAGCATGGGAATTGGTATCTTTTGCCCTTCTGGTAGGAAGAGAAATAAAAAGGTAAAAGAAAAGAGGGAAGAGAGAGGGAGATCAGAGAGATGAATGAAAGACATCACCAGTCCTGGCTCCAGCATCAATCCAGCTGTGTTCAGGATCCCAGAGGTGCCCTGTGAGCCCTGGATCACCCTTTTACAGCCACACCCTGAGGCTGCTTTTTCACTTTTGATGCAAACAAGTCAGCAGACACAGCCCATGCCTCTGGATCCTCTTAGAAATGGATCAGGGGGTCTCTGGTGGTTTTGATCCCCCCTGATTGATCAGCCTTTGTTGGACACTCCCTGCCCTGTGCTGTGCATGCTGTGCTTATCTCCAGGAGCCAGAARAAGGGTGTTTGTCCCAAAAAAGAGCTGTCCCTGCTCCGTGTGCCCCCCTTTTCCAGCCACATCCTGCCCTTCCCCATTCAGTGTCTCACACCACAGTCCTTGGCTGGCTCCACAGCTGAGACACAGCCCTTTATCTCCTGGCCTTCTACAGAATCCAAAGTGATAAACCTGGGCCTGAAAAATAACCAGCCTGGGACTCTACTTGCTTCAGCAGAATGCAGGGAAAGAGAATTATTTGAGAATTTAGGTAGGAAAAAGCGTGGTAGAGAGAAATAAGAGTCCAGAGAGGAAATGAAAGGGAGGGAAAGAGCTGAATTATTGCTGACAGTGAAAACTGAGCAACTGCAGAAAGAGTTAAGGAAGAAAAGGAGAAAGACAAGCCCAAAATTGGAAAAATCAGAGGGGCTGAAAATTTCTAAGGTCCCTCTCTGCAGCCACACCTTATTCCAGTTTGTCCTTTGTTACCCAGGTTTGGGACACAGCAGCACTTTAACTCCTTGGTGCCCAGGATGGGGCACCCAGGGCACTGCCCACATGGTGTTGGGACCCACAGCTCTTACTGGGGCTGCAGCTCCAGAAATTCCCATTCCTGCCACAGCCAGAATTTGCCTTTGTGGTACTTTGATTTTAAATCAAGGAGTGCAGGTGCTGTGTGGAGTCAGTGCCCTATAGGCTCTGCAATTCTTTTGGGGTTAAGGTTGGCAGATTCCTGCTTCTCACCCAGGAGCCATAAATCACCCTGAGCAGTTTGGCACKGGGGGATTTGCTCCAGGGATTTTAACTCTTTGCCCTCCGGGTCTTACACCAGCATGCTGCTGCTATGTTAATATTGGATATTGTGCTCCCGTGTCTATTAAAAATTTTTATTAATTGTTGGCAAGAACCAGCTGGAATGTGAATATCCAGGCCGTCATTCTGGCTGCATGGATAAGATTCCACTTGCTGGGTGTGTGGCTATTAAGGAACTTTCCCTGCCTGCCCATCCAGGAGCCACTGTGGAGTCACAGTGAGCAGTATCTGAGCAGGGACCGGCTCCTGTGAGCCCATGGCTCCCTGTTTGATCCCACACCACACTCACACGGGTTTCCTCACAGACTCCATCCGATTTCCCATTGCAGAGCCTCGGTCGGCTGGATCCTTGCAATAATTTAACCTTGATACAACAGCAGGGTAACAGCTCAAGGTGGTGCCTCCATGCAGGGACCCCAAACAAAGGAATTCCACCCCCTCTCCGGGCTTTTCTCACCTCCTAAACAGAAAARGTGGGATGAGCGGCTCCTGCTGTGTCCCTCCCTGRGCCCTTTGTTATGCAAAGCTCGGGCAGTTCCCGGCCCTGGCTCCGGATTGTTTCCCTCCRCAGCGCCCGGGGTGCTCTTGCAAATGAACCTGGCTCTGATGGAACGGGTTSGCTTTTCATGAGCCGTTTCCCGAGCTCCAGGAGATTCGGGGGGTGTTGGAGGAGGTACGGAGTGACCTTTGCTCGGTTCTCGGGARCACCCCGAGTTTCCATCCCGTTCTAATCTGTGCACTTGTAGCAGCTAAGGCTCCAAGGAGTTAAGGCTGTGCCCTGAACGCTGATAAGGAGCGGGGTAGAACAGGACGTGGTTGGAGAGGAGGGCACGGCACATTGGCCGGCGCTGTTCCAACTCCCCCTGGGGACGCGGAGACGCGACAGACACGGCACAAGGCCAGCGGGGAAGCGAGCAGGGAGATCTGCAGAGGAGCATCGAGATCACCACAGCCCCGCAAAGCCCCCAGACCCAATTCCAGAACGGTCCAGCAGCAGGATTGCGCGCACTCCCTCATTTGCATGGGAAGTGGGAAACCTGATGCCGGGGCGGGGAAAATTTACCCATAAGAAGGTGTTCCCACAGCATCCTCGGGACCCTGCACACCCTGCACACCCGGATCGGCGCTGGAGCCAGGACTGGTGATGTTCCCTCACCTCTCCCCTCTCCCCTCCTTCCTTTTTCATTTACTAACAGAAGACCAGGCGCTAACTCATGGCAATTTCCATGCCAAGTGTATKATTTACTAATCAAACTTCGTAGCTCTTTCGGGACCCTCTGTTTGTRGTTCCCTTTGGACCCGGGGCATCTCCACGCCTGAGGAACTTCCGTCCCCTTGGAGCGGGACACGGCGCTGCRCGTTAAACATCCTCCTTCCGAGCCCTTCTGCTCGTGGTCAGGGTTTCTCACGGGATTGTGTCGTGGCCTTGTGAGAACACGATTTATTCCTTTTACTAATAAGAGTCTGCATTTGTCACCTGTCGCCTTGTCGGTGGGACCGTGGGGAAAAAATAGAGAAACAGAGTCAGGGAAGAGCCTGTTTGGGGTCAGAACTTTAATTTAAAGGAAACTTCCTTAAAGGAGCTTTTTTTGCGTGCGGGTTTGTGCTTGAGTTTTGTCGGGATGTTTGATTCGTTGGCTGGAAATTTCAGGGGTTTTAATTTAAATTGTCGTGTGCCACGGGTTGTTCTGCAGCGGGAGGGGAAGGGAGGAGCGAGGCTGAAGCCAGAGGAGGAACTGAGCGGCTGCCACCCCCCAAATCCCAGGTTTCGAGGCATCTGCATTGGGAAGAAACGGGCGGGGAGGCGGGGGCCYGTCCCGGGGTCTGTCTGCGATCCGGGCCGGGGAGAGTCCCTCCGCTCCCCCGGCCCGGGACCGCGCTCCGAGACGGTGAATCCCGCGTCCCACCGGTGCTCGGTGAGGGTGTCCCGGGGCTCCGCTCCCGACCCGCGGCCGGTGCTCGGTGAAGAGTCCGGGCTCCGCTCCTGACCCGCGGCCGGTGCTCGGTGAGGAGTCCCCGGGCTCCGCTCCCGACCCGCCGCCGGTGCTCGGTGGAGGCTCCCGCGGTTTCCGCCGCTCTGCCGTTGCCATGACAACGGGTGGACGCCGTCCCAATCTCCACCTCCTTTCCCGTCTCGTCCAATCAGTACCCTGCTTTCCCCGCGCGCTGACCAATGGGGATGAGCGTCCCTCCCGCCCTCTCCTCGTGGAGGCCYCCGCGCGCCGGGGGCTGGGCGGACCCGGCGGGCCAATGGCGTGCGGGAAATGGTCAGGACTGAGTTCCGATTGGCTGCTGCTGCTGCCTGGCACCGCCTGTGATTGGCTGCTGCGGCTCGGCGCGGCTGAGGGGAGGAAGATGGCGGCGCGGCGTGGTGAGGAGCGGGGCCGCCGGGGGTCCCGCGGCGCTCCCCGGGTGCGGAGCCGTGTCCGGCCTCGCCCTGCGGCGCCTTCCCAAGGGCCCCGGGCCCCCRATGGCAGCGCCGCTACCCGCTCCCCCCACCGCTGTGGGACGGCGAGGGAGGCACAGACAGCCCCGGCYTGTGCAGGCGGTGAAAGCGGGGCTGGGCTGGAGCCGTTTGTGGTGAAAGGGACCTGGAAGTCCATCCAGTGCCATGAGCAGGGACYCCTTCCACTGTTACAGACTGCTCCAAGCCCCGTCTAGCCTGGCCTTGGACATTCCAGAGAACATCCACAGCTTCTCTGGGCACTCTATGCCAGGCCCTCCCCACCCTCACAGCCAGGAATTCCTTCCCAATATCCCATCTCTCCTTCAGTTTAAAGCTATTCCCTGTGTCCTGTCCCTCCATCCCTTGTCCCCAGTCCCTCTCCAGCTCTCCTGGAGCCCCTCCAAGCCCTGCCAGGGCTCTGAGCTCTCCCTGGAGCTTCTCTCCAGGTGAACACTCCCAGCTCTCCCAGCCTGGCTCCAGCCCTGCAGCAGCTCCGTGGCCTCTTCTGTCCTCACCCCAAGGTGTCCCTGTCCTTCCCGTGCTGGGGACCTGGGGACACCTGGGCCCCAAGGAGCTGATGTGCTGCTGTGTCCCACACTCCCGTACGCAGCAGTTAAAACAGGATGTGGTTGGAGAAAGGAGGAACACGGAGGTGGGGCTGCACCTCCTGGGGCCGCTTCCCCTCTGCTCCAGGGAGATAAGGGCAGTGGGAAAAGGAATGGGGTCGGGAAGGGGGCACAGAGTGTCAGCCGGAGATGGATCCAGGAGAGGTGATCAAGAGCCCCAAAGGCCCTTTCCAGAAAGCTCTGGGAGAAGGGACTGTGCATCCTCACTCATTTACATATAAAAGGAGAAACCTAATTCCAGGCCGGGGAAAACTTACCTGTGAGAATGTGCCCTCGGGACAGGATTAGTGCTGGAGCCCGGACTGGTCATTTCCCTCCCTCTCCCTTCTGATCTCCCTCTTTTCTTTTATTCTTTTATTCTTTTATTCTTTTATTCTTTTATTCTTTATTTCTCTCATTTCCAGAAGATAAGGGCAAAAGTACCAATCTCCACGCCGAGTGTTTAATTTAATAATCAGGTTCTGTGAGCTTTTTTTGGACCTTCTGATCCTTGATTATTTTAACCCTGGGCATCCTCAAACCTTGGGATCTCCTCCTCTTCAGAGCAGGATGCAGCAGGATCCCTGGATGGTTTATTCCCTTTTTCAGTGTTCCTGTCCAAAGATCTCCTCACTGGCTGACACCCCTGAGACTCTCCTCTGATATGATGGGAGAGCTCTTGGTACACCCCAAACTTGGATTTTTTGGGAATTATTTGTCTCTCAGCCCTGCGCTGTGTGCTTGGATAACCTTTGGAGTTCTTGTGGATACACAAATGAACGAAGCTCACTCTGCATGCATACCACAAGGGTTAATTAAATGTAAATCTGCATATTCAGGGGGCATTAAGCTGATTTTAAAGCTTTTTTTTCTTTCTCAGATCATCGATTTGAAGCAGTTGGGACAGACCTGGCTCCTCTCCGTGGGGAGCTCCTGTGGGAAGCTCAGTCCCGCATTTCACTCAGCCACCTCAGCTCCTCCTCTTTGCCAAAACCATGGGATTTTCAGAGAAATATAGACCTGTTTGGGACTGAGGTTGATGAAACTCGCTGAGCTTTCTCCCTGGTGTGTTTTTTGGGGTGTTCCCCCCATTCCTGGCCCGTGAGGATGGGTTATTGCGCGGCCCTGAACTGCCGCAACGGCACCAGCGGCGCCTACAAGAACAGCTCGGTCAGTTTCTATGCCTTCCCCCTCCAAAACAAAGCCCTGCTGAGGCAGTGGATCCAGAACATGGGCAGGGACATGGAGACSCCCTCCAAGTACCAGTGCCTGTGCTCGGAGCACTTCGAGGAGAGCTCCTTCGAGGTGGACCCGGTGAAAATCCGCAAGAGGCGGCGCCTGCTGAAGGAAGCTGTTCCCAGCAAGTTCATCCTGGCCCTGGATGGCACCTGGCTCGTGGGCACCCCCCGGGGTGGTGGRGACGTGATGAGCAACAAAAGCCGAAAGAGGATCCGGAATTCGGAGCCCTCTGGGGTAATTGAGGGGCTGGATAGTGGGAAGAAATTCAATTAAAGGGAGATCTGTGTGTAAAGCCTTGGAAGCAGCTTGGAAAAATATCCCTTAGAGGGTTTAATTAATAATAATAATATTGTTATTCRCTAATAATAAGCTTTCATTACCAGGGAGGAGCTTTTCCAGCCAGTCTGACAGATCATGGCACTGCCTCAGGGTTTATTTAAAACACTGAATTATTTTATTTTTCATTGAAGGAAGAACCACATTCCCTGAGGGGGCTGGGTGTGGATGCTGACCACAGATATCTGMTTTTATGACTAATTTCTGACCCAGTTATTGGAGCAAATCATTGTTCTGGCTGAGTCACATCACTTGAAAGCCTTTTCTCTCATTCTGGATTAACAGTAGAAGGTTCTTATGTAAAATCCTTCATTAATATGCTGCTTACACATAGCACAGACATCGCTGGGAGCAGCTGGGAGGTGCCAACATGTTTAAACTGTTGGAATAAGAGGGTTTTCAGGGATTCTCAACTCCCCTGACTGTGGAGCATTTTGCTTTTTAGGTRCCTGCGATGTTTCCTCAGTGGCCACGTCTGCAGGATTGGCAGAATGAATTTTATAAGCAATTGCTGAAGGAGAAATTTGGATCTTTGATCACACTGGGAAAAGGTCAGTTTTCCCTCTCCAAAGGGCACACATTGGGTCTGGCCTGGCTCTTGTTGCTCCTCACATCRCTGGATTTTTAGAGAATTCATCTTTAAGAGCTTGTGACCTTTGTGAGAGACAAGAAGCTCCAGAATTTTCCTTTAAAAGGTTGAAGGAGAGTTTAGGATCCCAGGGAATGCAGCTGCCAATAAAAACAAGGAACAAGGAATGGAAAAGGTTTGGATACAGGAGCTGCAGTGACACACTGTTGATTTTTTTTTTTTTGTCTTGGTCAGGGTTGGGATTAAATGTGCAGAGACAATATTTAGTGTTTGGACTTGGATGTTTACTATTTATTATTTATATTACAGTCTTAAAAGTCGTGAGTTCTAAAGTATTTCACTAACAAGTTARAAAATGGCCCCATYTTTATCTCTACAAGGTCTTTTAAGGAAAAAATKTAATTAAGAAATTACACCRAAATTATTTTTACTTTTAACCTGATAATTAATCACTCATTTCTTGTAARGTYGACATCTTTSTCTAATTACACAATACAACCCAAACCTATGGAGAAGAAGGTGAAGAAGACYGATTAGTCTTCASCTTAAAACTTCTATCTTATCTTTATATATGTTACTATATTCTAAACCCTTAAACTCTTGAGTTTTCTACCCTGTGATATCACACACTTCTATCCAAACTCCACCCCCACAATCCCAGTTCTGTCATTCCATTTTGGAAGCTTCTCCACAGCCTCAGGTCAATGCAGTGTTCTCTTGGGGGTCAGTGCCTGGCAGCACAGAAATCTGAAATTCTCAGTAACCAGGGGCTCCAACAACACACGGGCTCATTAATCCTGTACCCTCATTAATTACAGTGAAGTTGTGTTTTCCTCATCCTCAGATCCTTATGTATGTCTGGGTTTGGGATRCACTGAACAGAATTGAACTATTTTGATGGAGAAATAGTGAAATAACTTGAATGATGCCCACAAAAATGAAAAAATGTCGATAATAAGCTTTAAATGCCCAACTCTATGTTTGCTTGAAGTCACTGATATTTTAATTCTGAAGCTGTGAGCCCTCCCTGGCTCCTCAGCATTCAGGTAATTCCTTGGATTGATTGCTAGAAGAACCTGCTGAAACTGGGGGCATTGCACAAGGAGGAATTAGGGACAGGACTGAACCACAAAATCCAGCACCAGGCAGCTGAATTTGGGATTAAGGCTCAAATCCGAGACCTTCCACTTTTCAACATTTAATCTTCAACCTTCTGGGTGTCATTTCTGGAATATTTTATAAACGTTGGAGCACAAATCCTGTTCATCCKAGACACCTGTTTAGACACCGGGGCAGCTGCTGCTTCTCCCTCCCCAATGGATCTTTTCCTAGAATAACAGAGATGCTCTTTAGAGAGTGGGTGATGCAGGGATTTGCTGAAAACCATCAGGGGGAAATATTAATGACCATCATTGCCATGTTCTTTCTGTTCCTTGTTCAGAGTGTCCTGTTCCCAAAAGCCATATCCCASAAGGAGGAGCAGCATGGGTCAAGGATCCGCAGGATTTGGAGGAAAGGAAAATCCCTGCCAGCCTCAGCACAGGTGTGTMGTGTTGTGGGAATTCACTGGCAGCACTTTGAAATTGGTAGGATTGGAGGGATGGGGGGGATTCCAGCTCAGCTCTGCTTCTTTTTTACCCAAAACTTAGGGGTTTTGTCCAGAAGCAGCGAATTGGGAATTGTTGTTCTTTGGAGATTTTTCTGTCACATCAGGTACAGGGAATGTTTGGAATCTCCTTGTTTCAGGCCGTGGTGGTGCCCTCACCCAGGGATCATCCTCAGGAGCATCCCAAGCCCTGCACCGCCACTGCTCTGACCTGGCAGAAACCTCGGGGAGCCGCCACAATCCAGCACCAAATCTGGCAAATCCGTTGACAATCAGGAGCAGTAACAGAGTCCTGGCAGGTCAGGAGCTGGATGAGTTCAGGCGGTTCCTGCTGTACCACCAGGGCCAGCTCGAGGACGCGGCGGCGCCGTGGTTCATCTGCAGCGAGTGCGGCAGGAGTTTTGCCCGCCACGCGTACCTGCTGCGGCACCGGCGCGCCCACGCCGGGCAGCCCGGGAGAAACCCGCCTGCCTCCGGGAGAAACCTTCCTGCTTCCTGGAGAAACCCAACTGCTTCCTGGAAAAATCCTTCTCCTTCCTAGAGAAACCCTCCTGCTTCCTGGAGAAACCCTTCTGCTTCCTGGAGAAACCCAACTGCTTCGTGAAGAAACCCAACTTCTTCCCAGAGAAACCCGACTGCTTCCTGGAGAAACCCCCCTTATTCCTGGAGCAACCCACCTGATTCCCAGAGAAACCTGCCTATTTCCTGAAGAAACCCTCCTTCTTCCTGAAGAAACCTGCCTGCTTCCTGGAGAAACTCTCCTGCTTCCTGGAGAAACCCACCTGCTTCCTGGAGAAACTCTCCTTCCTGGAGAAACCCTTGTGCTTCCTGGAGAAACTCACCTGCTTCCTGGAGAAACCCACCTGCTTCCTGGAGAAATGCACCTGCTTCCTGGAGAAACCCACCTGCTTCCTGGAGAAACCCACTTGCTTCCTGGAGAAATGCGCCTGCTTCCTGGAGAAACCCTCCTGCTTGCTGGAGAAACCCCCCTTATTCCTGGAGCAACCCACCTGATTCCTAGAGAAACCTGCCTATTTCCTGAAGAAACCCACCTGCTTCCTGGAGAAATCTGCCTGCTTCTTGAAGAAAACTCCTTATTCCTGGAGAAACCCGCCTATTTCCTGAAGAAACCTTCCTTCTTCCTGAAGAAACGCCTGCTTCCTGGAGAAACTCTCCTACTTCGTGGAGAAACTCTCCTGCTTCCTGGAGAAACCCGCCTGCTTCCTGGAGAAACCCACCTGCTTCCTGGAGAAACCTGCCTGCTTCCTGGAGAAACCCTCCATTTTCCTGGAGAAACCCTCCATTTTCCTGGAGAAACCCAACTGCTTCCTGGAGAAACTCTTCTGCTTCCTGGAGAAACCCGCCTGCTTCCCAGAGAAACCCTTCTGCTTCCTGGAGAAACCCACCCTCCACAGCCCCCTCAGAGTCCATCTCACCAGGTGCCACAGGCCTGCCTAGGGTAGAGCTTTGCTGTCAGCTGTCAAAAACCCTGCTCTGCCCAGAGGTGGTGCTGTATAGTCCTCTGTGGGTTAGAGTAGATTCTGGGGATAAGGCAGTTTTCCCACTTTTCAAACTTTAGTTTGAAAGKTAAKCAGCGGGAGATCCCAAGTCAGAACTACCAATTTAATAGGAACATTAGAATAAAATGCAGTGGTACAAAACCACTGASAGAGTCAGGATACAKCCTGGCACCCTYTGGGTCAGGGTGTTGGCAGCAGTCTGGTTAAATGGTGGCTGCAGCCCTCCTGCAGTGCCAGCTGTGGTTCTGTTGGAGCAGGGATCCTGCAGAAGGGTGGAGTTTTCCTCTGAAAAACTCTTTCTTCCAGTGGTGGTGTAGATGGGTCTGGTCTTCCTCTGGGAATGCAGTGGAGAAGGAAACTGCTCCTCTGGGAATCCAGTGGGCAAAGGCTGCTGTGGTGTCCCAAACCTCAGARTATATCCAGTTAGGAATACTTGGCTCCTCCCCCTGAGCAGAGCATCTCCCAATGGGATGATGGAATTTTATCAGCCATGCAGGGACACTCAATGGGCCATTAACAGAAGATATCTCCCTGGACAGAGGATGGGTCCTGGAAGAGATAAAGAACACTGCCCCACCTGGTTTTYACACCTGGTGACAGAATACATACTRTTGGTTACATCTTGCATTGCAACCTAAGACATGAATCGAGTTCTGATTCAATTTGCTGCTGCCCTGTCACTGATCAGGAGCTGGATCATTCCTGCCATTCTTACCATGCTCCATCCAGCTCCTCCTTGGAGRAGGAGTAGGATAGAGCAGCACTGGCTGTACCAAAAGGGACATTTAAAAAACCTGCTGCACCAAACAACACGTGCTGGAGAGCATCCAGTACCACACAGAAACAGTGGAAGTTTTCAGGGATGAAAAAAGATTTGGGAATGGGATTGTAAACTGATGTTTGAAGCAACCAATTCTGGGCATTATTTCCCCACYTTAGCTGCTCTCCCATTACTGTACCTGCAGAACTAACTCTATTTTTGGATTCTATTTTTATATTGACCCCATGTTTTCCTGTGGGGTGAGATGCTGCTTTGGTTTCTGAAATTCTGGGGGAAAACCCCATGGGTATGATCTAAATGTGTGRACAGTGTGTTGGTGATGTTCCTCTGGGAAGTGGAAATGCAGCAGGGAGAAAGAAGGGTGGAGGAGAGGAGCCAGGAGGCAGCACATGCAGATTTTGTGTTTTCTCCCCACGTGCTGGTGGTTTTCAGCATTTTTGAATATTCCAGTTGCGTGCCAAGAGGGAAAATGTGTTGCCTCCAGTTGGAGGGGTGTCCTCAGTCAGAGACTCCAGCTGGAATGAAGTCTCCAGGCTCAGCAGCCCCTAGGAGCAGCAGAGAACACCCAGCTGGTGCCATGCTGCAGTTCCAGGAGTTCTGAGCAGGATTGGGAAAATACACTTGGCCCCAAAGCCTCCTGCCCATCCCAGGTACAGGAATWATGTCCCAAAAACCTTTTGGCACTGGCTTCTCATTGTTTCCTTCTTCGTAAAGTGAAGTCCTTGTGTTGGCTTTGCTTTTAATCCTCAGAGAATCCCAGAATGGTTTGGATTGGAAGGGATGTTAAGGATCATCCAGTGCCACCCCTGCCATGGCAGGGACACCTCCCACTGTCCCAGGSTGCTCCKAGCCCTGTCCAGCCTGGCCTGGGACACTGCCAGGGATCCAGGGYCAGCCKCAGCTGCTCTGGGCACCTGTGCCAGGGCCTCCCACCCTCCCAGGGAACAATTCCTCATTCCCAATCTCCCATCCATCCCTGCCCTCTGGCASTGGGAGCCATTCCCTGMGTCCTGTCCCTCCATCCCTTGTCCCCAGTCCCTCTCCAGGCTGGGATGTGGTTTTCCAGCCTGCACATCCTGCACTGCTCCCAGCCCTCAGAGGAGGGGATGTGTCCTGGACTGGGATGCAGCTCCGTTCCCACAGAGGGGATGGTTCGTCTGGATCCGTGGGATGCTCCAGGCCCCAGCACCCCTCCCTCCTGAGGGGGCAGAGCTGCTGTGCCAGACCCAGCTRCAGCTCCCCACTGCCACAAGGAGTGGGATCTCCAGGAGGTGCTGTCCTGGGATCAAAGCTTCTGAACTGACATTCCCAGGGAAATATCACCCGTGTGGTAAGAGATGTTTGGAAAATTTGGGGAATAAAGCAAGCAAACCACGTCTGTGCTGGCAGCAGGTGAATCCATGGCTGAGATGAAGAAACCTCAGAGGCTGAGGGAGCTGGGAAGGGGCTCAGCCTGGAGCAAAGGAGGCTCAGGGGGGACCTTGTGGCTCTGCACAGCTCCTGACAGGAGAGGACAGCCAGGGAGGGGTCGGGCTGTGCTCCCAGGGAACAGGGACAGGAAAATTGGAAATGGACTTGGATTGGATATTGGAGAAAACATCTTCATAAAAATGGCTCAGCCATGGGGCAGGGCCTGGGGGGCTATCTAGATGTGTATAAGAGACAGGCTCAGGGGGGACCTTGTGGCTCTGCACAGCTCCTGACAGGAGGGGACAGCCGGGGGGTTTGGGCTGTGCTCCCAGGGAACAGGGACGGGAAAATTGGAAATGGACTCATATTGGATTGGATATTGGAGAAAACATCTTCATGAAAATGGCTCAGCCCTGGGGCCATGGGGCAGGGCCTGGGGGGCTTGGGGTGTCCCAGCTGGGGCACAGGSTGCTGGAGGGGACAGGGAGCAGTGACATCCTGGAGGGAAATGGCTGCTCAGGCTCCCGTGGTGCTGCTCAGCCCATTAACCCTTCTTGTACCACTGCCCWCCCTCCWGGGCCGGGGTCATCCCGCTCCCTGTGCAGCCCAGGGGAGCCCCCTCATGGCCCATCCGTACGGATCCTGGGACACCGAGGCACTGGGGGAGCTTTTCCCAGGATAATCCCGGGAAGGTGGGARCATCATGCTTTTCTGTAGCCTGGCACCAGCCCCAGCCCCAGCACTGGTAAAATGAAAGGTTCCAGGGTCAGGATGAGCACACAGGGTGGTTCCCAAACCCAGAATGTCCCCCCACGAGGGTTTTCTGGCCAGGACGGGGATCCTGGTGTGGGTGGTCATGTCCTCTTCCCTCACGGCTCCTGGCCCTCGSTGCCACCCAAATCGGTGTTCCCTGCACCCAAACCGGTCCAATGTCACCCAACTCGRGTCAGCCTCAGTGCTGATGTCATGCAGAGGCTGGTGCTGGTGGCAGAGCCGGTACCGATTCCCACAGTGGTGCCGGTGCCGGGGGTGGAGGTGCCGGTGCCGGTGCCAGTGCTGGTGCCCGGTGTCGTGGGGAGCCCCTGCCGGTGCCAGCGGACTGTGGCAGTGCCAGTCCCGGTGGCGGTAGCGGGGCCGCTCCCGGCAGGCGGTGGCGGTACCGGGGCCGCGCCGGTGGCGGAAGCCGCTCCCGGTGCCGGTAGGGCGGCAGTGCTCGGCGCTCGCGCTGCCGCCGCTCCCCGCCCGCTGCCGCCCAGCCCGGAGGAGGCGGATGCGATTCCCCGGCTGCCCGTGGCTGCTCGGCGGGGCGGCGGGGCCCGGCCCGTGCGCAGGCACCGACAGCGGCCCCGGCCCCGCTCCCGGCCCGGCCCCGGCCCGGCCCCGCTCCGCGCTCGCCGCCGCCGCCGCCCGGCCCCAGCCCCAGCCCCAGCCCCGGCGCGGGCCGCCGGGGCCCGGCCCAGCTCCGCGGGGCCATGGCCGAGTGGGCGCCCGCCCAGGTAAGCGCGGCCCGGGCACCGGCACCGGGAACCGGCCGCAGGCGGCGGCCGCCGCCCGCCCGCCGCGCTTCCCGCCCGCTGCCCGGCCCGGCCGGGACCCTCCGGCACCGCCGGCCCGCGGGGCCCCCGCCGCCTCCGGGGACCGGACCCGCGGCGGCCCCGGTGCCCCGGGACGTGGCTGGGCACCCCTGCCCCGGGATGTCCGTGCGGCCCCGGGATGCGCCGGGCACCGCTGCCCCGGGATGTCCACGTGCCCTCGGGATGCCCCGGGATGTCCCCAGGGACGCGACCCGCCATGGCCCCGGTGCTCCCGGGGTGCCTCGCTGACCCGGGATGCCCGTGTGTTCCCAGCTGTCCCCAGGCACCTCTGCCCCGGGATATCCCCGTGCCCCGGGATGCCCTGGGATGGCCCAGGGTGCCCCGGAATGCTCTGAGCAGGCTTCAGCCCAGGGATGCCCCAGGCACCTCTGTCCTYGCATGTCCCTTTATGTCCCCAAGGTGTCCCTGGATGTCCCTGGTCCACTCTGGCCCGTGCTGCTCCCTGCCCACCCAGCCCCATCCTCCTCCCGAGCGGGTTCCAGCCCAGGCAGACCCAGGAATGGCTCCCAAGGGATTGGGGATTGGGGTGACAAGTTAGGAAGGGGTCACCATGGTGTCCTGKCTAGTTCTGGCAGGTGTTCCATGGGGACAGAGATGGGCACTGACCCCACGGCCACCCTGYACTGCCACTCACTGTCCCCTCAGGCCGGTGGGCATCGCACACAGGGGTCCCTGGCAGTTCTGGGGCTGCTCGTGGCCAAAAGCCCTGGAAACGGGGAGCGGAGGCTCCAGGGGGTGACCGTGGGCCTCCTCCCACTCGTGCCCTCCCRGTGGCCCAGGTGCAGGAGTGGAACATGGAGGCCCCTCACCTGATGCCGCTGCAGCCGCCGCTGCTGCCGGAGCGGGCGCACGTGCGGGAGGCGCAGCTGCACTCCGCAGAGGCCTCGCTCTGGACRGTGGTGGCCACGGTGCAGGCCATGGAGAGGAAGATCGACCTCCTGGCCACCCGCCTGCTCAGCCTGGAGGGCCGCTCCGGCACGGCCGAGAAGAAGCTGCTGGACTGCGAGAAGACGGCCATGGAGTTTGGGAACCAGCTGGAGAGCAAGTGGGCCGTGCTGGGCACCCTGATCCAGGAGTACGGGCTGCTCCAGCGGCGCCTGGAGAACGTGGAGAACCTGCTGAAGAACAGGAACTTCTGGGTGCTGCGGCTGCCCCCCGGCCCCCGGGGCGAGGTCCCCAAGGTAGAGTGTCCCTGGGGGCTGCAGGACAGTGGGGGGACCCTCGGTGTCCCTGGGGAGTGGGCGCCGCTGAGCCAGGGGGGTCTRGTCCCCACAGGTGCCGGTGACATTTGTTGACATCGCCGTCTACTTCTCAGCGGAGGAGTGGAAGAACCTGGAGGAGTGGCAGAAAGAGCTGTACAACAACCTGGTGAAGGAGAACTATGAGGCTTTGCTGTCCCTGGGTAAATGTCCCTTTTCCCCCTCTCCTGGCAGGATGGAGCGATGGCTGTGTCTCCTGAGTGGGTCCCCAGCGTGGGTGGCCTGGTCCCCTGCCAGTGGTCGGTGGTGGCACTTGCTGTGTCCTGGGACCATTCCAGAGGGAACACTGCATGGCTCATGCTGTGTGTGGGGACAGAGTGACACACCATGCCATGCCAGCGCTGCCACGGTGCTGCCCGGGGGACTGGAGAGGGTCCTTGTCCCCCAGAACCCAGGACCTGAGTGTCCACACTACCTCCAGCGCAGAGGTGCCGTGGGATTTAGGCACCTTTGCCAGGAGGGATGCCAGGTCCTGGCAGCCTGGTGTGTCCCCAGAGTGTCCCCCYAAGCCTGGCTGACAGGGAGGGGGTGACAGGCACGGGGTGACATCGGTCTGTGTCCCTGGCAGATGGGGCCCTCTCCAGAAGCGAGGCCCAGCCCCGCAGCGAGCGCGGGGACGGGCCCTGTGTCCCTGAGCAGCGCGAGCTGGAGCAGAGGGAGCTGCCACCGGACACCTGCGCGGGTGAGACACCGCAGGAGGACCTGTCCCCACTGTCCCCACTGTCCTCACTGCCCCCAGTGTCCCCACCCTCCTCACCCCAGGGACGCCCCTCCTCCCTCCCAAACAGTCCCATCCCCACTGGGCCCAGTTCTCCAGCTGTGACTGGGTGACCCCAGAAAATCCGTGACTGTTGTGCTGGAGATCTTGGATACCCATCACTGGGAGATCCATGTGTCCCCTGCTGCCACCACCTTGTGTCAGGGCCCATGGGCTGTGTCACAGTCACCCAGTCCCATCAGCCATGTCATTGTCACCTGTCCCCAAGGGGCTCTGCCACAGTCATCTGTTCCCAGGGATTGTGCCTGTCCCCAAGGGTCACCCAACCCCATGGGCCATCTCAGTGRCACCCATCACCAAGGGCTGTCCCACAGCCACCTGTCCCCACYGCTCCCTGGGGCTGTTGGATGTCCATAACTGCTGTGGGATGGGGGTGTCCCCCGAGGCCGGAGCCCAGGGTCACACCCCGGCTGTGGTGGCCGTGGGTCACACGTGTGGCTCCATCCCGGCCCCGGCCAAGTCTCTCCTTGTGAACAGAGTCGCTGATCTCCACCTCCGACATCCTGTCCCGGATCAAGCAGGAGGTGGCATTCGTGGGGGAGCAGCAGTTCCCGGAGGAGCGGGGGATGCCGCCAGACCCCTGTGCAGGTGAGCCCGGCGCTGAGCCTGCCCCGCCGGAGCCGTTCCCTCCCGCGCCCCCCGGAGCAGGGCCCGAGTCCCTGTCCCCGTCCCTGTCCCTCCCTGCAGGCGCGGACGCCCTGATCACCGCGCACGACTTCTTGTCGTGGATCAAGCAGGAGGAGGAGCCCTGTGTCCGGGAGCCCTGGGAGCTGCCCGAGAGGGAGATGCTGCCCCCGGGCCCTGGTCCTGGTGAGCGATCCCCACCCTGGGGCTGGGGTGGGGGGAGCACCCCCGCAGGGCGAGCTGTGACTRGGGGACATCCCCAGTGTCCCCGGTAGGACTGACCGGTCTCTCTGTCCCCTGCAGCCAGCGAGGGGCTGCTGGTGAAGACGGAGGAGCGGTGCCCGCACGCCGAGCCCCCCGAGGAGGTGGGTTTGCCGGGCAGCTCCGGGGAGCTGCTCTTCCCCGGCACGGCCTTCGGGACCGCCGAGGGACAGGCGGCGGTGCCGGCCGCGGTGGCTCTGCCGGCGCAGCACAGACTGGGCAAAGCTCCGGGCCCCGAGCCGGGCCCGGGGGCCGATGCCGGGGGCGTCCCCGCGGCGCCGCCGGGCCCCGCCGAGGAGCGGCCGCACGGCTGCGCCGAGTGCGGGAAGAGCTTCAGCGGCAAGAAGAGCCTGCGGATCCACCAGCGCAGCCACGCGGCCGAGCGGCCCTACCCGTGCGCCGAGTGCGGCAAGAGCTTCAATTGCCACTCGGGGCTGGTGCGGCACCAGATGATCCATCGCGGAGAGCGGCCCTACAAGTGCTCCGAGTGCGGCAAGTGCTACAGCCGCAAGGAGCACCTGCAGAACCACCAGCGGCTGCACACCGGGGAGCGCCCCTTCGCCTGCGCCCAGTGCGGCAAGAGCTTCATCCGCAAGCAGAACCTGCTCAAGCACCAGCGCATCCACACCGGGGAGCGCCCGTACCAGTGCCCCGCCTGCGGCCGCAGCTTCCGCTACAAGGAATCGCTCAAGGATCACCAGCGGGTSCACGGCGCCGAGGCGGGGCCGCCGCCGCTGCCGCCGCCCGGGATCCTGCCCCCCGGGGACTAGGGGCCGCCCCGCCGCGGACTGCCACCCCCCGGCACGGGGACGGCCCCCGGCCGCGCCGCTTCCGACCGAGCCGAGGTGCCCGGCCGGGGCGGGGGGCAGGCGGGGAGCCCCGGGCGGGAACGAGCCTCCCCCGCCACGGACGGACGCTTCACCCCCAGCGCTCCCCCCACGGACGATGCCGCCGCACGGGGTGGGGGGCAGCCCCCCGCCGTGTCCCCCCGCGCCACCCCCGCCTGCCGCTCTGTCCCCTCGCCCCCCGCTGCTTATTTTTACTGCCCCCCCCGCGCCGTCCCGCTGTACAGTGCTTGGGGTGTAGTTTTGTATGGACGAAGCGATACGGAATAAAGTCGTGCTGGGCTGCAGAGCCTTCAGCGGCCCCGCCGCGGGTCCCCCGTGCTCTGTGCCCCGTCCCCGGGGTCCKGCGCCCTGGGAAGGCAGCGGCAGCAGGATGGGAAAGGGGGAATGTCCTGGTGGGACACGGGGTACTGGGAATGGCAGTGTTGTGGGTCCGTCCGGGGGTATGGCGGCTCAGGAGGTCCCTGTGTCACCGGCCGCGGTGGCCTCGTGCCGGTGGGGCTGTGTGGAGGTCCCCCCTCCTGTCACCGACCCGGGTCCTTCCTGTCCCCTGTCCTTGCCCCATCCCCAGGTCCCTCCTAGCCCTGATTTGGGGGTAGGAGTTATTTCACACGATTCTTTCCCCACAGAATCCAAGGCCTTTCCTCAGGCACGCCAGGGTCCCCAAGCTGGGTGTCACCATCCTCCTGGGAGGCCACCACCAGAGCTGGGTGACCCTGCAAATGCCACAGCTCCTGCTGCCCCACTGTCCCCTCCCTGGGGGCTGCACCCTCCTGTCCCACCCCACCAGGACGTGGCAGTCAAGGGGTCTTGGATGCTGGGGGCTGGAAGAGGGGACAGCACAGGGGACACAGCACAGAGGGCTCAGCAGTGCTGTCACCCTGATGTGGGCTGGAGATGGAGGGGGGAGACAGTGCTGGGGTGCCCTGGGGACACTGCACTTGCTTTGGGGACACTACACCTGCCATGGGGACCTCAAACATTCCCTGGGGACCCTGCACGCTGCTGGGGACCTTGGGCATTCCCTGGGGACCCTACACACTGTCCAGGGACCCTGCACACTGCTGGGGACCCCAAGCACTGCTGGGGACCTTGGACACTTCCTGGGATCCTGCACACACTCTGGGAACACTGCACAATGCTTGGGGACCCCCCACACTCCCTGGGGACACTGCTGGGGAACTTGGACACTGCCTGGGGACCCTGCACACTGCCAAGGGGCCTTGCATGATGCCAGGGACCCCCCACACTCCCTGGGGACACTGGACAATGCTGGGAACCTTGGACACTCCCTCGGGACACTGCACATTCCTGGAACCTGTCAGGCTGCGTGGGCCCTGCACACTCCTGGGGACCCTCTGAACCTGCTGGGGACACTGCACACTGCCTGGGGACCCCAAACACTCCTGGGCAGGGGACCCTCCATGTTCCCCCCACAATGTGCATGCCCTCATCCCTCTCCAGGTCTGCAGAGCTGCTGTTTCCAAGCCTGGACAGCAGAGCTCCTGCTCCCCAGCCCTGATACCACAGTGCTGGGCTGACCCAAAGGAATGGGGTGAAGCTCATTTGTCCCATGGCCTTGTCCCCATCCAGGGCTGCAGAACCATGGGACAAACGACCCCCATTGTCCCCACACAGAGATCACACACAAAACCATCGTTTCTGGTTTTTTTGGAGGCGTTTTTTTTTTTTTTTAACAGAAGTTTTATGGTTATATGCAAATTAGGTCATTACATGATTTGCATAAAATGTTCGCACGTCAGCGACTAAGTGTTTCTAACTCCCACCCCCCGACAGGTAGTAAATCCTACTGGACTGGCGCCGTCAGGCCAGGCCGCGCTGTCACACGTGTCCCGCGGGCACGGCGGTGTCACCTCGGGGCGCTGCCGTGCCTCAGACCCGCGGGGACCCGCCCGGAGCGCTCCGAGCCCGCCGGGGCAGCGCCGGCCGCCCGCGCCCTCCGTCCCTTCCCGCGGGGATCCGTCCGGGTGCCGCCCGCGTCACCGCACGCCGTCCCCCCGGGGCGGCCGCGGGCACTCGGTGTCCGTGGCGGAGCGGCTCCCGCCCGTCCCTAGCTGTTGGCGAGGAAGAGGCGTCTGTGTCGGGAGGCGGAGCCGCGCGGCCGCCCGCGGCGCCGGCCCCGGCCGCGGTTGCCGAAGGGGCTCCGGCTGGGCACGGCGGTGTCTGCCCAGGCGGCGCTCCCGGCCGGCGGCTCGGGGAAGCTGGGCTCGGCTTTGGGCTGCTCGAGGAGCGGGCTGGGGTCGCGGCGGGGCTCGGGGGGCGGCGGGGCCGGGCTCTGGCGGGCGGCGGCGCGCTCCTGGCGCAGGTAGCGCAGCTCGTCGCGGATGTCCGTGAGGACGCCGAGCAGGCGGAACTGCAGCTCCCGGTCGCGGGCCCGCTCCTCGCGCTGGGTGGCCCGTTCCTCCTGCCACATGGCCAGCTCCTGGTGGTACAGCTGGTCCCACTGCTCCTCCAGGTCGAGCAGGTGATGGATGCTAGTCCTCCAGCTCTCGCGGCGGTCCTCGCGCAGGCGGGAGCAGCCCAGCCCGCGGGCGGGGCCGGCGGCGGCCGGGGCGTCTCCGGGCGGGGAGGCGGACGAGGGCAGCGACTCCTCGGTCAGGGCGCCGTGCAGCGGGGAGCGGGCCGGGGGCTCCTCCTCCGCCGGAGCCTTCTCCCAGGTGGGCCCCATCAGTACCCTGGGCAAGGCGCCCATCTCGGGGCCCGGGCCGCCCGCCTGCTCCTCGGGATGCGCCGAGTCGAGCCCGCGGCCCAGGGCGGGCAGGTCGGACGCGCCCTCGTGGCCCCAGTCCGAGTGAGCGTCCGCGGGGTTGAGGGAGTCCTCGGGCAGGGAAGTGACAGAGCCCTGGGAGCTGCACCGGCGGATCAGCATGGCCTGGCGGGACAGTTTCATGTCCTCCTCCGCTGACATGGGGGTCTCGGGCCCCGGCTGCATCCCCGCGGCCCCACCGTGGCCCCTCTCCACCTCCCGGCCTTCCCGTTCCTCCTCCTCCGACATGGAGGCGTAGGAGACCAGGGACTCGTTTCGCAGGGACGGGGAGATGGCCGACGCGTCTGGAGTGCGCAGCTCCGGTCCCGACTCGCCTGGGAGAGAAGGGAAACCTCCGGTGAGAGAAACCACAGCACTGCCCTGGCCCCAGGCCCTCCCCAGCACGTGGGTCCCAGTGGATCTCCATCCTGACCCAGTGAATCTCCATCCTGACCCAGTGGATCTCCATCCTGACCCAGTGGATCTCCATCCTGACCCAGTGGATCTCCATCCTGACCCAGCAGATCTCCATCCTGCTCCAGAGGATCTCCATCCTGATCCAGTGGATCTCCACCCTGAGTCAGAGGATCTCCATCCTGACCCAGTGGATTTCCATCGTGACCCAGTGGATTTCCATCGTGACCCAGTGAATCTCCATCCTGACCCAGTGAATCTCCATCCTGACCCAGTGAATCTCCATTCTGACCCAGTGGATCTCCATCCTGAGTCAGAGGATCTCCATCCTGACTCCACTCCCAGCAGATCCCCATCCAGAACCCCACTGCCACTGCATCTTCACCCAAACCCTGCTGCCAGAGGATCTCCATCCAAACCCCACTCTCAGTGGATCTCCATCCAAACCCCACTCTCAGTGGATCTCCATCCAAACCCCACTCCCAGCAGACCTCCATCCTGACCCAGCAGATCTCCATCCAAACCCCACTCCCAGCAGATCTCCATCCAAACCCCACTCCCAGCGGATCTCCATCCCGCCCTGCTCCCGGCACCCCAGCCCGTGCAGGCTGCCGCCGTACCGGAGCCGCCCTGCCCCTCTGCTCGGTACTCGCAGCCGCCGGCGGGGTCGGGGCTCTGTCCCGGCAGGCGCGGCGCGGCCGAGCCCTCCACGTCGGGCAGGGCCGAGGGCTGCCCGTTGGTGTCYATGTAGATGCTGGGGTGGCTCACGCCGGGCTGCAGGTGCATGAAGGGCTGCTTGGACGCGCCGGGGAAGAACAGATCTGTGGGACACAGAGGATGTGGCCTCAGCTGGCGGGGACATTGTGGCCCCCAGGTACAGATGCTCCCGCAAGGCCATCCCACACCATCGCTCAGCCTCACCTGCTCCAGCACCATCCTGGGCCCCCCGGGGGCTGACAGCCCCTAGTGCCAGAGAATTGTGGGGTTGGGGAATAACCTGAGCTGGGAGGGACCCACAGGGATCATTGATCCAGCTCCTGGCTRTGCACAGACACCCCAAAATCCCACCCTGTGCATGRCTGAGAGCGCTGTCCAAATGCTCCTGGAGCTCTGGCAGGGTTGGAGCTGTGACATTTCCCTGGGGAGCCTGGGCAGTGTCCAGCACCCTCTGGGGGAAGAACCTTTCCCTGATCTCCAGCCTGACCCTCCCATGGCACATCTTCATGCCATTACACAGGATTTCTTCCTTCAGCCTAAAGCCCTGTGCTTGGCACATGACAGCCAAGTCTGGGCCACATGGATGGAGCCCATGATGCCCTCAGTGAAACCAGAGAGGCCACTGAAAGCATCAAATTAAAGAAAAGAAGAAAGAAAAAAAAAAAAGACCCACTCCTGCAAAGCTTGAGGTGTTCCTATGAATACTGTTGATCTCGCACAGTTTTCCCAGAGAAGCTGGGGCTGCCCCTGGATCTCTGCAAGTGTCCAATGCCAGGCTGGATGGGGCTTGGAGCAGCCTGGGATAGTGGGAGGTGTCCCTGCCCATGGCACAGGGTAGAACAGGACGAGCTTTAAGGTCCCTTCCAACCCAAACCACTCTGGGATTTCTACGATTCGCTGATCCCAGGTTATATCCACGGAGAATTTCTAATCCCAGCACACTCAGTTCCCTACCCRGGTGGCTGACACTTGGGTACAACAGGATCGTGACTTTGGCAGATGCTGCAACCCCAAGACAAACCCCAGAGTCCCTTTCCACAACGCACAACAGCCAGCTGAGAACACCAGCATGGCTGGACGTCCCTCYGGGAGCACAGCCAGCGCCCGCAGAACCGCCAGCACCCACCTGGGTCCAGGATGATCTCGGGCTCCGAGTCGTGGCTGGCCTGCAGGAAGGTGGAAGCCACCATCTTCTCCAGGGGCGTGAGGCGCGGCTTGTGGAGCGGCCCCCCGGCGCGGTTCATGGGCAGGTGCTTCTTGGAGGTGATTTTCTTCTTGACGTCCAGCCGCAGGTCGCGCCACTTGTGCTTGAGGTCGTCGATGGAGCGCTCGGTGTAGCCCAGGAAGTTGACGCGGCTTTGGATCTGGGTCCAGAGCTGCTTCCGCCGCACGGGGTGAGCCCGCAGGGCCTCGGACCCGTACAGGGCGCTGAAATGCCGGACCACATTCCAGACCAGCGTCTCGGTCTCGTCATTGGAGAAGTTGGCCTTCCTCTTCCGGCCAGACGCTGGCATCGCCTGCGAGGCTGCGGCAGAGGTGGAAGGGGCACAATTGAACCTCGGTCCCCACTCCTCTCTGTCGGCTCCTGGGGGGAACATGGGGCTGCGGGAGCCCGAGGGAGCCGCGGAGGAGGGAGCCGAAGCAAGAGCCCCGGAGGCATCCATGGCAGGGGAGGCTTGGGCCGGGGAGGATCTAAAGAGCCGCTTCGGCACAGCACGCGGCACGGGCGCACCGCATCGCCTCGCCCGGCTCGAGGGCACCTGGGAGGGGAGAAAAGGA
The DNA here is from genome assembly GCA_002167245.1 of Sporophila hypoxantha. Taxonomy (NCBI): domain Eukaryota; kingdom Metazoa; phylum Chordata; class Aves; order Passeriformes; family Thraupidae; genus Sporophila; species Sporophila hypoxantha. The sequence goes on from NDFG01000174.1 coordinate 617,545, forward strand.
AAGGGCAGCGGTGGCTGGTGGCAGCGCGGGGGGACGGCGAGGGCCCCCCGGCTCTCTCCAGCCAGAGGCACCCGGGAGAGCCCCCAGGGTGCCACGGACGGGGATGTGGCTGTGCTGAGCGTCAGCACCACGGTGAGGGGTTGTGGTGAGCCTCGGGCACAGCGCCTGCCCTGGGGCCACAGAGCTGCCTCACAGGGTGCCTCAGAGCACCTCAGGGCCAGGCTGAGGGTGATGGGGACACCTCAAGGCCACGGCAAGGGGCTCACGGCAATGCTGACCGTGATGGGGAAAGTCTTGGGCATGATGAGCACTTGAGGTTCCCAGCCAGGGCCTCGGGGCCACAGCACCGACCAAGACCTYAAGGACAGGTCCAGGGGCCTTGGCCACAGTGAGCACCTCAAGGCCATGGTGAAGACCTTGGCCAAGAAGCAGGCCTTGGCAAGGGTCTTGGCCATGGTGGGAGCGTCAAGAGCCCAGTGAGCACCTCAAGGTCCTGCTGAGTACCTTGGAGTCATGGTGAAACCCATGGCCACAGTGAGAGCCAAGGCCATGGCAAAGGCATCATGAAAGGCCTTGGCCAGGGTGAGCAGCTCAAGCTTGCAGGGAACACCCTGGCACCAGGACAATGACCAGGCCATGGCAAGTGTCACAAGGCCATAATGAAGACCTTGGCCATGATCAACACCTGAAGAGCCCACGAGGAGTGAGGAGCCACAGAAAAGACCTTGACTATGGTGAACACCCCAAGCTCCCAGCGAGGACCTCGTGGACACAGCAAAGACCTTGGCCACGGTGCACACCTGGAGCTCCCAGTGACCATCCTGGGGCCACGGCAAAGACCTTGGCCACGGTAAACACCGTGGCCACGGTGAACACCCCGAACTCCTCGAGAACAACTTGGGACCACATCAAAAACCTTGGCCGTAGCGAGTGCTCCAAGGCCACGAAGAAGCCCTTGGCCATGGTGCACACCTGGACCAGGTGTGCACACCTCAAGCTCCCACGAGCACCACGGGACCACAGCAAAGACCACCGTGCCCACCCCAGCCTCCCATCGCGCCCTGGACCCGCAGCAAACGCCAGGAGCAGCGCAGCAGCCTCGAGCAGAGCCCGCAGCCCCGCGGTGCCCCCGCCGGCCCTGCCGTGCCCCGAGCCCCCTCCCCATGCCCGGGGCCCCCCGGCAGCGCCCGCACCCGCGGCCTCGGGGCGCCCTTTGCCGGGCCCGGGGGGGCCGCTCGCTGCCCTGCCCCGGCTTTGTTCGCGTGCTGCTCCACCGGGGGACAAAGCACCGGGACACGCGGCCGGGCCTTGCCCCGCGGACCCCCCCCCATGTCGGATCCACCGCGGGCGGGGTTGCGCGGGAGCACCGGCCGCGGCCGCCGCGCCCCCGGCCGTTCGGCCGCCCCGGCCCCGGGCAGCGCTTACCTGCGCGGGTACGGGGCGTGCGGGGCGCGGCGTGCGCGCGGAGCGGTGGCCCCGGCCGGCGGCGGGAGGGGGGGCTCCCAGGTCGGCGGGGGTTAATGGCTCCCGCCTCGGCGGAACTCGCCTTCATTTCCTCCGAGCGCCCGCGCGGGCCCTGCGCGACACCGCGGCCGCGGGCTCCCCCTGGCGCACCGCCGCGAACCGCCGGGGGCGGGACCGCGGGACAGCCCCGGGAGGGGTCAGCGAACCGGGAGGGGACAGTGAACCGGGAACGGACAGTGAACCGGGAGGGGACAGCGAACCGGGAGGGGACAGCAGAGCGGGACCGGACAGCCCCGGGAGGGGACAGCGCAGAGGGAGGGGACAGCCCCGGGAGGGACAGCACAAAGGGACAGCACACCGGGACCGGACAGCACACCGGGAGGGGACATCCCACCAGGAGGGACAGCCCACCGGGACATCTCTGCGGGAGGGGACATCCCCGTGAAAGGGGACAGCCCACTGGGAGGGAAAAGCCCACCGGGACCGGAGAGCCCACCGGGACGGACATCACACCGGCACCGGACATCACACCGGGACGGACATCCCCGTGGGAGGGGACATCCCTGCATTCCACCGTAGGGAAGGGGACAGCGGGTACCCAGGGCGGATGTATCCCTGTGGGGGTCCCCCCTAGGGTGATACATCCCTGCACCCCACTCCCGAGGGCGCCGCGGGTACCCCTGTGGGGCTGTGTCCCGTGGGGATCTCGCCATGCCCCCCCTCCCTGCAGCCCCGGGAAGGTGCATCCCACGGGGGTCCCACCCCGTGCACCCCATGTACCCCCGTGACGGTGTTCCCGTGGGCACCCCCAGTGCAGGAGCCCCTGTGTCCCCCCCTTTCCCAGCTYTAGCTGTGCATCCCTGTGGGGGTCCCGCCTGCTGCAACCCCTCCCCCGGGCGCTTCATGCCCACCTGTGACCCTGTATCCGTGTGGGGATCCCCCTGTGGCCTCCACCCCTGTACCCCCTGGGCCTGTGGGGACACCTCTGTCCCTGCCTGSTGGCCTCCAGCTGCCTCTGACCCTCTGCAGTCCAGCAGAGCCATGGACCTCAGGGACCCCGCTGGGGGAACAGGGTGCACAGTGCACACGGGGGGCTCTGCAGGGGACCCCAGGGTGCCACCAAGGCTGGCACAGCCAGGACAGGGTGATCAGCCAGGTCCTCATTGCCCGCAGGTGCTGCCACGGCCCRGGTACCCGGGTGGGGATGGCACAGCTCGGGCTGGCTGTGGGGACCACGGTGTGCCCAGGAGGGGAAGGGGGGTTTGGGGCGGCCCTGCTGCTCCGGGAAGCCCCGGGMAGCTCTGCCCCTCTCCCAGCAGATGTGACAGCAGAATAAAACCACGTGCTTCGCTTTGCTGAATTCCAACTCTTTAATGCCTGTAACAATCCTCCAGGCACCACGTGGTGACAGCAGCCGGGGGCACCCGATTCCCCCGTGGGAAGGAGCTGCTGTCCCCAGCACGGGGACACCCCAGCACCACCCACACCCCCCACGGCASTCCCAACTACCCCACTCAGGGCAAATCCCCGCTGGCAGCAGCTCCACACCGTTCCCTGCTGGCTGCAGCAGCCACTCCCTGGGAGAAGGTTCTGGCAGCAGCTTTGTGTCCCCAGCGCTGCCACTGCAAACCCCACAGCACGTCTGCAGGGAGCAGCGGCCGGGCCGGGCCGGTGACAGCCCCAACGAGCACCGGCCCCTCTCACGGGCACGGGCGGCCGCCCGGTCACTGCRGGGGAGGGCTGTCCCCGAGGAAGGCTCGCCCTGCGCCGGCTGACACCATGTGCACGGCGTCCTCCAGCTCGTAGAAGGCCTGGAAGAGGTCCGGRGAGGTAGCCTGGCACTCCAGGTACCGCCGCAGCGTGGCCAGGCTCCTCCAGACCTCCCGCTCCGAGGGGCAGGGCGGCACGGCCGCCAGCTCGCCCGCGTCCTCGCCCTCCGCCGTGCCCTCGTCCCCGTCCGCCTCCGCCGCGTCCCCGTCGCGCTCCGGCCGCTGCCGGCCGAGCAGGCCGGGGGCCGAGSTCAGGGACACGGCCTCGGCGCCGGCGTCGGGGGTGAAGCCGGCGGCGCGGAAGCAGCCGGCGATGAGCCCCGGGCGGACGTCGCCCCAGGCTTGCGCCAGCACGTGCAACACGTCCAGCAGGCTGGGCTGGCCCGCGCCGCGCTCCGCCGGCGGCCGCCGCAGCAAACGGCGCCGGTAGTGGCCCTTGAGGTCGCCGGCGATGCCGCGGTCCAGGGGCTGGGCGAGAGCGGCGGCCGGCGGGATGAAAACCATCCTGACGTTGGACAGCTGGAGGTAGGGGTGCGCCTCGTGCTTGGCCAGGAGGAGGAGGACGCTCTTGCCCCGCCGCCGCATCCCCTCGTTGAACTCCCGCAGCCACTCGGCGAAGAGCGGCGCGCTCAGCCCGGCCGGGCCGCCGGCGCGGTAGCTCCACGGCATCTGCTCCAGGTTGACGCCCCGCAGGCAGCGCGGCCGGGGGCTGTCCCCCAGCGCCCGCAGCGGCACCTTCTCCGAGCCGCTGGCGTTGGCGCACAGCAGCAGCGTCAGCCGCTCGCCGGCGCTCTCGCCGCTACCGGGGGCGCCGGCCGGCAGCGGCACCGCGGTCTCCCCGCAGGCGAAGATCTCGGCGGGCGCGTAGCTGCGGAGGAGCCCGGGCAGCACCGTGCCGGCCCAGTGCTCCGCCGTGGGCTGCTCCGCGTCCCCTTTCTCCGCCGGCGGCTTCTTGCRGTGGCGAGCGCCCAGGCGAGCCAGCCAGCCGCCGCTGGGCTCGGGCTCGGGCCGGGCCGGGTGCCGGGCCCTGAGCTGCAGCAGCGGGCGGCCCGCGGGCAGCTCGGCAGCGTGGGCACCCTCCACCCAGCGCAGCAGCGCGGCCTCCAGCGCCGCGTCCTTCCCCTCSCGCTTGCGCTTGCGCTCGGGGTCGCCGTTGCGGTGCCACTCGCTCAGGATGCGCTCCTTGTTCTTGATGATGCGGCAGATCTGGGGCTGCGACACCCCGAAGCGCTTGGCCAGCTCGCTCTGCGACACCTTGGGGCCCTCCAGCATCTCCAGCACGCGCACCTTCTCGGTCAGCGACAGCTCCTTCCGCTCCTTCCGCGGCGCCGCCGCCGTGGCTCCCTCCGCCGTGCCCAGGGAGCGCCCTGTGCAGGGCCCCGGGCGGTGGGGGCTGCCCGTGGCCCCCAGCCCCGCCGGTTCGGCGAGGCCTCTCCCGCAGCGGCCGCAGGCGTAGCCGAGCTCCGCGCCGCGCCCCAGCCGGTGCCGCACCAGGTCCGGCTTCTGCCCGACGCCTCCTCGGCCGCACTCGGCACAATCCAGCGGCGGCTCCCCGGGCCGGCAGCGGCGGCTCTCGAAGGCGGGGGGTGCSGCGATGAACCCCCCGTTACCGGCACCGGGATTCGGCTCCGGCTCGAGGACGCCGCAGTAGCTGCAGCCCCGCTCCCGCAGCGGGATGAGGAAGTCGGCGGGGCCGGCGTGGCGGGACGGGGGCGAGCGGGGCGGAGGGGACACCCCGTCCTCTCTCTTCACCTCCTTCCCCTGCCAGTCCCCTGCGGACACAGGAGCGCGRTGGGGGGCGGCCCAAGCCCCCGGCTCGGCAGGATCCGGGCCGGTGCCCGACTCCTCCTCCCGGTGCCACCTGGCCCCGATCCCGCCCGTCCCCGTGTCCCGCTCACCCTGGGAGGGGCCGGCGGGCGCCGCGTGTGGCCGGGGGCTCTGGCGCTCCCCGTAGCGCCCCGCTGCCGCCGCCGCCCCCTCGTCCCGTCGCTCCACCTCGGCCAGGATGTCGGGTTTGGTGATGGCGTAACCTGTCACAGAGACAAGAGGAGGGACAGSCGGTGATGCCACTGGCCGTGCCAACGGACATGCCACCAGAGATGACATCGGTCACAACAGGCCACGGTTGGCTGCCCGTGGTGATGGGTACAGGCGGCCGGTGCGGTCCCGTGGTGATCCCAGAGCCACTCCGTGACCTCCTGCTCCCGGTATCAACCCGGTGAGTGCCGGTCTCCCTCGTGGCCAGGCCACGACCGGCAGTGCGAGGAGCAATGATGGGATGGCCCCGGTGCCTCACCCAGGTCGACGGGATGCTGGCGGTCCTCTTTCATGGCACCGGCACCGTCCCGGTCGTCGGGAAACGCGGCGGCAGCTGTTCCCGGTACTGCTCCCGCCGAGGCCTCAGCAGCGCGAGGGATGGCGGTGCCTGAGTGATGCCGCACCGGGATGACGACGCGCGGCCGGGCGGCAGGACGCGGCGTCGGCGACGCCGGTGGCGGGGCCGCCGAGCCCCGGTGGGCCGCGGTGGCGTTGCCGCACCTGTCCCTGTCCCCGTCCCCTCCCGCCCGCTCGGTCCCGCTCGGTCCCGCCCGGTGCCGCCGCCGCCCCCGCCTCGCGCGGCCCCGCTACCGGCGGCGGGAGCGCGCGTGACGCCAGGCGGCCCCGCCCCCTCGGCGCTCCGCCCCCCGATTGGCCGCGCCACCGCCCAATGGGCGCGCGGTCCGCCCGCCGCCGGGGGTCGCTGTGGCGCCGGGCGCCGCCGCGCCGCTCCAGCCGGCCCCGCGCCCTGGCATGGCCGCTCCGCCCCGCCGCTGCTGAGCCGCCGCCGCCGCCCGCCCCGCCGCCGCCCGCCGCGCCGCCGCCCCGCACCGCCGCGCCGCCCCCGCGCCATGGCCGACTGGCCCCCCGCTGAGGTAAGCGCCGCCACCGCCCCCGCCTCCCCCGCGGCGCCGCCGCCCCCGGCCCGGCCCGCGCGTCCGCCCCCCCGCGGGCTGCGGGCGCGTCCCCGCGCTCAGCGCCGCGCGTTCCCCGCAGGAGCTGAGTGCATGATGGAGCCCCAGGAGCTGGGCTGGAGCAGCCGCTGGCCGCCCCCGAGCACGCCCCGGCGGCGAGGCCGAGCTGCCGCGCCCCGAGATCTCCCTGACGCTGGTCACCGAGATCCAGGCCGTGGACAGGAAGGTGGACACCCAGGCCGCGCAGCTGATGAACCTGGAGGCAGGATGAGGATGGCCGAGAGGAAGCTGATCGGCTGCGAGAAAACGGCGGTGGAGTTCGGGAACCAGCTTGGAGAGCAAGTGGACGGCGCTGGGCACCCTGCAAGGAGTACGGGCAGCTGCAGAAGCGGCTGGAGAACATGGAAACCTGCTGAAGAACAGGAATTTCTGGATCCTGCGGCTGCCCCGGGGGCAAAAGGGGAAGTCCCCAAGGTAACGGTTTGGGTTTGCTGCCCTGCTGCAAAACGGGCTGTTCTGCACGTCTGCTGGGCTCAGAACCCGTGCCTGTGCTCACAGCTCTTATCCTGAGCTCACAGCCCCTTATCCTCAGCTCACAGCCCCATGCCCTGTACAGCCCATCTCCTGTGCATGCAGCCCATATCCTGTGCACTGACAGCCCCATCTCTGTGCACTGTCAGCCCCATCTCCTGTGCACTGACAGCCTGATACCCTGCACTGGTCAAGCCCATCTCCTGCAGTGACACGCCCTGTCCTTGCACTGGCCCCACCCGTGCACGACACCTGCTGCCATGCAGCATTGCCGAACAGCCCTGATCCCCTGCACTCACAGTCCCATTTTGGGACAGCTGCAGTGCTGAGAGCCGTTCATGGCTCCCCCACAGTCCTGTCCTCCCTTCAGCACCCAGAAGCACCAGAACAGGTCCTTCTGTGTTGATTATGCCCTGCTCATGCACATGTGATCTGGGAGGGATGTCACAAATTCCTGTGTTTGGATCACGTGGAATTTTGTGGCTCAGCCCCAGTGTAACTGGGAAGGCTTGGGAGCATCCCCAGGTCTGTTCAGAGGTGATGAGCAGCAGAATTGTGTCAAAAAGGGAGTGAAAAGGAGTCTGTGCCAGTCTCTGTGCACGGGGCAGTGACAGGAGGAGGCTGAGCAGGGGGAGGTGACAGGCGGGTGACAGGGGAAATCCCTGTCGTGTCCCTTGAGGGATGAGGCAGTGGGAAGGAGCAGATGTTCCTGTCTGCAGGACACTTGAGGAGTTTGAGTGAGAAAATTGAATGAGAAAACATCCCCAGGTGTTTTCTTAAATGAGGAACAAACCCCGTGGTGCTGCTCCTTGCAGGTCCCCGTGGCCTTCAACGACGCCTCGTTTAACTTCTCTGAGGAGGAGTGGAAGAGCCTCAACGAGTGGCAGAAGGAGCTCTACAGGCACATCATGAAAGGCAACTACGAGGCCGTCATCTCCATGGGTAATGGCAGGCCTGGCTTTGCCCTCAGCCTCCTGGCACAGAGCTTTCCTGGGAACTGGTGGATGGAACCTGTGTCCTGCAGGGTCAGGGACGGGGGTGTGCTRTGGGGAGGTGTCACACAGCCCTGGCAGTGAGCTCAGCCCTCACAGCCACGCTGAGGGTGGAAGGATGTCATGAGCYTCACCGCAGGGACAATGGCTCCCTGATGGTCCCTGCAGCCTGGCGAGTGCTGGGATTGTGAGGAGGAGGAGGGGAAGTGAGAGGACCCTCAGTCCAAGCAAAGCTGGGGAAGAGGGAAGTTCCTTTGTCACGCCAAGGTCCACAGATCCACTGCGCTGGGTGCATCAGCCCGCTGGCTGCTTAGGGCAGCGGAGGGTGCCCTGTGCCCTGCCTCTGAGGTTCCTTCCAGCCCTTTCRGTGGGGAGTTGTGCAGACTTCCCTTTCCTCTCCCGTGAGGGAGAAGTGACGTTTGCCTGGTGCTCTGCCCAGCCCCGGGGAGCCAGTCCTGCTCGCGGTGCTGTGGGGTCTGCTGGGGCAGAGCTGGGGAGAAGCAGTGGCTGGGGGTGAGCTCTGCCTCCTGCTTTCCCCTCAGCAGCTCAGGGCAGTGCATTCCCAGCCAAAGGAACGCGCTCCGCTCCCTCCTGCCAGTCCTGGCCGCGGGAATTCCCTCTGGGGAACGCCTTGCCTTCACAGCATGTTCCAGAAATGACCTTGCCTTGGCTGGACCGGGGGTGGGAGCGCAGACGCCATCCCTGGTAGCCAGACACTTCCCTGTGCTGAGCCCAGGCTCATCTGCCTCCCTGCCATCCACCTCTGCCCAATCCAGGCTTTTTCTGCTTTTTTTTTCCCCACATATTTCTTTGAAGTTTCCTGCAGTCCCTGTGTGCCAGGGAGAAAGGGGAAGGGTAACCACAGCCCCCAGTCTCCTGTTTCCAAACCAGTCCCATGTCCCGCTCCTGAGGCACGGGGGATCTGGGGATCTGAGCCTGGAGCTTAGAGAAACCTATCTGTGCTTCATCCCYAGCTTTCCCTTGAGAAACGAGGTTCAGGGCTTTGGCTCCCGTGTAAGGCAAACGGATCCACCGGAGCAGAGGTGGAGTTTAACCCCCAGGGCCTCCCTCCCACATGTCTGGAAGTGAAGTTTTCTGCTCTCCGCCCCAGGAGAGATGGTGATTGTCCCCTTTCCCCCACCAAAATCCYCGAGCAGCCCGGGACTCGGACGAGTAGGACGGAGCGGTCCTGGRTGGAGGGAACCGCACGGGGAGGGCAGTGCTGGCAGCTSTGCTGCTGCCCCCGAGCTGAAGCCCCCATTGTAATGGATCCGCGGACCTTAGCGCAGAGGAGAAGACAGGAGAGCCTGCAGGTAAGCCTGGGTGCCTTTCCTTCCTGTCCTCCTCACGCTGCAGGCTGGGAGGTGCTCCTCACCTGAGCAGAGTGTGCTCCTGCATCCAGGGCCCACGCAAGGCGAGCGGGGCAGAGGGCTGACAGCAGCTTCCCAAGCCTCTCTCGTTCGTTCCCCAGAGAAGGAAGGTTGGTGGGCAAAGGCTGCAGAGTTGTTCTCCCACCAGGGCAGGGCAAACATCCTCATCCTCCTTTTATGTGCAGACGCTGCCATTTCCAAGCCTGAGCTGCTGACACGGATTGAGCAGGGAGAGGATCCCAACACTGAGGATCAGGAGGACTCTGAYGGAGGAGAGACCCCCACAGACCCCACCACTGGTGAGCCACGAGGTTCCTGGGACTCGGGGGGGAGGTGGAGGCAGATGTGGGGCTGTTCTGTTTTGTCAGCTCTCTCCTCAGGTGCAGGGGGGCTTTGCTTTCCTGCTTGTCTCCCACCTGATGCATCCCTCTCTCCTGGAATCCTCTAAAGCAGCTGGAAGGTTGGAATGTAACTCCTGCTCTTTTCTCTRGCACAGAGTTTTTCTTCCCTGGGCCCGATGACAGCTCYTGGGGTAAATATGAAGAGACTCTGGCTGAAAGCCATGAAGGCTCTGAGGAAGAGGAGAGCATGGAGGTCCCTGGTACATGTGAGTGCACTGAGCTGCTTTGGGAAGTGTCCCTTGCCTAGATGTGCTTTTGACTTCCCAGCCTAATTCCCAGGAGCAGCTCAGTTTTTCTGGATGATGCTCTTCCAGAATTTCAGAAAGTTGCTTTGAGTCACAGMTTATACCATGGGAGATCCTTCACCTTCAGGCACTGTCCAAGCCCATGAAGGAAAAGAAGTTTTATTTCCTTTTCCTCTTTTTTTTGGGATTTATCCTAAAGCACAAGTTCTTAAAGACCTGTCCTGCTTCAGGAACCRTCTTTTTTCCTCTGGCTACCTATCTATAGCTAGATTATCTCTATAATATTATATTACAGTATAATTGAATGCAGGAAGTTGCTGGAGTATGTCCAGAGAAGGAAATGGAGCTGGGGGAGGGTGTGGAACACCAGGATCGGCTGAAGGAGCTGGGAAAGGGGCTCAGCCTGGAGAAAAGGAGGCTCAGGGGGGACCTTCTGTCTCTGCACAATTCCCTGATAGGAGGAGACAGCCAGAGGGGTCAGGCTCTGCTCCCAAGGAACAGGGACAGGAGGAGAGGAAAGGGCCTCAAGCTGTGCCAGGGAGGGTCAGGTTGGAAATTGGTAAAATTCTTCCCTAAAAGAGCCTGTTACACATTGGGACCACCCAGAGCAGTGGTGGAATCTCCATTGCTGGAGGGATGTAACATCCATGTGGATGTGGCGCTTGGGGACATGGTCGGGGTGGCCTTGGCAGTGCTGGACTTAATGATTTCCGAGGCCTTTTTCAACCTCAACAGCTCCAAGATTCCAAGTCAAATCTCTCTGGACAGAGTAGGTGCTCCCAGCCGGCCTCGCAGCCCCGTCGGTGCCAGGCTCTGAGCTGGGTGTGCACAGCAGAGACCCCCCCATGTCCCAAGGGAACTGAGTAAGTAACGCCCCAGTCCTTGTGCCCCCAAATGACACCGGTGTCTCTGCTCCACCAGACYAACAGCCGTGCGATGAGGAAGGCTCCGAGAGCCTGGAGCTTTCCAGGTCTTTGACAGGCAAGTGGGAAGAGGTTTTCTCCAACCCAGACGAGGAGATGCAGTCGAGCAGCAAGAGCCAGAGCGGGTTGGCCCCGCCGCAGCGAACGGCGACGGGCAACGGGCTGAGGCGCTCCGTGCGCCGCGGGAGAGACTTGGCCAGGAAGGATCCCGAGGAGGCGGCGGCCGACAAGGGGCCCTACATCTGCTGCGAGTGCGGCCAGAGCTTCCTGGACAAGCAGCTCTTTGCCACCCACCAGAAGGCTCACGCCAGTGAAGAGGCCTGCACGTCCCTGGAGCGCYGCGAGAGCTTCCGGCAGAAATCCAAAGCCAAGGGCCAGGGCCCCTCCCGCTCCAAAGCGTCCAAGCGCCCCGACGGGGAGAAGAGCTCGGGCTTCAAGTATGGCTTRGTCAGGCACCAGGTGAACAACATGGTGGAGAGGCCCTACACCTGCTCCCAGTGCAAGGAGAGCTTCAGCCTGGAGGTGAGTCTGATCCTGCACCAGAAGCTGCACACGGGGAAGGGCGACGGGCCGCTGACGTGCACCTACTGCGGGAAGGACTTCCGAGACCTCTCCAAGGCCATCCGCCACCAGCGCATCCACACCGGGGAGAGGCCCTACCAGTGCACCGAGTGCGGCAAGAGCTTCATCCGGCGGGACCACCTGCTCAAGCACTGGCGGGTGCACACCGGGGAGACCCCCTACCAGTGCCCCGTCTGCGGGAAGCACTTCCGCTACAAAGAGTCCCTGAATTGCCACCAGAAAATCCACTCGCGCAACCCGCGGCCCGGGGAGGATTCCCAGCACAACCTGGGCTCGGCGGGCACCCAAACCGACCATTTCTGCGTGAAAAAAGAGACTAAGCAGTAGCCGTGGTGGGGCCGGGGCAGGAGGGCTCGCGGTGACCGTGACGGTCTGGCAGGTGGACGTGCAGCATGATGGCAGGTGACTTGTATCGCAGCTAATCCATGTGGTCATGCTACGAAGCCCGCTTTGGTGAAGCATCCAAGGAATTCCTCTTAAAGACTCTGCTCGGCCGGCCCAGGCGGCTCTGGGACCCCGCGGGGTTCCGTGGCGCTCCCACCGCGGCGCAGGCCCCGCGCTCGCTGTTCCCCACGCAGGGTTGGATTCTGCCCGTAGAGAATGATCCCGAGCGATTCTCTGGGCTCCGTATTTAGCAGGTGTTCCCCCACCTATCTTTGTGCATATTCAGGAGTGACGAGCTTTRGCTTTCTTTTTTCCACTCGTTTCACTGCAAGGCTGGAAGCGCGAGGAGGGAGGGAGGGAAGGAAGGCGCCGTTCCCGGCCGGCCGCCCGCTCCCGCCGCGTCCCCAAAGGCTGCGAGGCCAGGACTGGGATGAAGGCCAGAGAGAGGCGAGGCAGAGAGAGGTGATCAGGGCACGACGTGGGATTTGTGGAAGGCGGAAAAGCGGAGAGGAGAGCGTGGCAAAGAGCGGGGTGAGATAAAGCAGGTGCAGGAGAAGGGGCTGAGGACATTGGAGCAGGAGGAGTCGGGAAGGGCAGCGTGTGGAGGCGTGCTGGGTCGCTCACACGTGGAGGACACGTCTCCGTGCTTCTGGAGGGTGTCACTGGCACCAGCCGGGCTCTGGTTCCCCTCTGGCCCGAGGGAACGGCGCCGCTGGGCTGACACATGGACTCCTGACAATGAAGGTGATTTTATTTCTATTTTTTAACTGGGTTTGGTCTCACTCAGGTAAGTCAGACGAGTGAAAGCAGCTTCTCCTAACCCCTGTAAAGAGCTGTTTGGTTTTTAGTTAACCTAGAAGTAGTCTTATTATTATTAATTATTATTATTATTATTAATTATGATGATGATAATACTACAAGGAAAGGTGTGACACTATATTTCACAGTTGCTCTAAAACACTTCCATGTATGCGATAACTGCCCGGAGTTTTCCAGCTGTTTGTGTAAATATTGGATGACTTCTGGAGCTGTTGGTGTTGTTCTGAGGTGGCTGTACGTGGTGTCTCTTCGCTCTGTATRGTCAGCTGCTGGTTCGTGACCGTGTTTTGTAATAACTTTTGTAAAGTCTGTCAATACAGTGTTTCCATTCTGAATTCCGTGTCAGCCCTTCGCGGGTACCTGCAGCTCCCTCATCCTGCTCCTGGCTGGAGCTTTTCCAGCTCATTGTGCAACTCCCTCATCCTGCTCCTGGCTGGTACTCAGGAGCTTTTCCAGCTCATTGTGGAGCTCCCTCATCCTGCTCCTGGCTGGTACTCAGGAGCTTTTCCAGGTAATTGTGGAGCAGGTGAACAGCACAAGCCAAGCTGTGCTGCAGAGCCAGGCCTGGCAAACGAGGCTGCTCCATCTTGGTGGTTTTAACTTGATTTGGGTTTGTGCCTGTGCCACACACAAATGGGGCTGTGGACAGCTGAGGAATCCTTGGATCCGTGGTGGGATGGAGCTGGGACAGGGAGAAGCGCTCGTGGCTGAGGCCACCTTGGATCTGGGATCATGGAATCATGGATGGGTTGGAAGGGGCCTCAGAGGGTCCTTCCAGCTGGTGCCACACACTGGGGGTTTTTCCTTCCAGGCTCCCTCTCAGCCCAGCATTCCCCAGGCTCCTCCCTGCCGGTGCCCAGCACACAGACACAGTTCCCTCTGCCCACCAGAGACCCCCCGAGCTCCAGCGAGCCCCAGGGGTTGTTCCAGCTTGGGACCTGGTGTGGGAGGGGAGAGGGCAGCCCTGAGGTCAGAGCCACCATGGGGATGTGGCACTTGGGGTCCACAGAGACCGGGGAGTGCCAGAGTCCCTCAGCACCCCAACCTGTGCTGGGTGCCCGGGGGGATAGAGTGAGTGACCCCAGTGAATCCCCCCCATTCTGAGTGATCCCAGTGAATCCCCCCACATTCTGAATGACCCCAGTAAATCCCCCCCATTCTGAGTGACCCCAGTGAATCCCCCCATACTCTTGAGTGACCCCAGTGAATCCCCCCTCACTCTGAATGACCCCAGTAAATCCCCCACACTCTGGAGCCACTCCATGGAATGGGGCTGCCCCACGTGGACATGGAGATGCTGGAGATGGATCATGGGGAGAAGGAGGGAGAGGGAAAAGAGCTCAGGGAAGGAGCAGCCCATGGGATCCAGGCTGGGGAGGGTGGGTGCTGCCAAGGGGGAGGCTGAGCACAGCTCTGAGCACACAGAGACACCGTGGGGACACATGAGTGTCCCTCTGTGGTCACACAGTCACCCTGGGACACTCGAGTGTCCCTCTGTGGTCACAGGTGTGCTCTGTGTGTGCACACATGGCTCACACAGCACTCCAGGGACATGGCTGTATCCCAGTCCTGCTCACTCCACTCCTGGCAATAACCACACCTGGTGATCCACACCCATCTCCACAGGGACAGCGTGGAGTCCCACAGCCAGGGTCAGGCACTCCTGTGCACTGGGATGTACCAACCCCAGCCAGGGACACCCCTGAATTCCAGAGCTGCTCCTGGTGTCCCCTCCCGAAGGATCAGCCCTGGGCAGGGGTTGTGGATCCCTGGGACAGCCCAGGAGGGGCCTGGACAGGGGGTCTTTAATCGGGGGTCCCCACCTGCTGTCACACCCCTGTGCCCCTAAGCCTGGGGCACCCATCCCACTTGTCCTCTCCCTTTTACCACAAACCAAAGGGTTTCCTGCCCTTCCCTGTGCTCAGTGCCACCAACTTCCCCTCCAAGGTGTGCCAGGGCCATGCCAGAGCAGGCAGGGATGGCACTGAGGAGATGGGATAAGGAAGGATACAGTGGGACAGGATGAATGGAATGAGATGGGATGGGACTGGATGGGATGGGATGGGACAAGATGTGGGATGGACAGGGTGGGACTGGCTGGGACAGGAGTGGACACACAGCATTGATGGGGTGGGATGGGACAGGATGGGATCAGCCAGGGTGCATGGAATGCGATGGGACAGGATGGGATCAGCCAGGGTGCATGGAATGCGATGGGACAGGATGGATCAGCCAGGTGCATGGAATGCGATGGGACAGGATGGGATCAGCCAGGATGATGGCAATGGATGGGACAGGATGGGATCAGCCAGGGTGCATGGAATGCGATGGGACAAGGATGGGATCAGCAGTGCAGGTTGTGGCAATGGCAATGCGATGGCCGGGCATGAAGAGACAGCGCGGATGGGTGGGACAGGAGAGCATGGATGGGACAGGGCGTGGTGGGATAGACAGAATGGGGCTGGACAAGATCGGGAAGGACAGGACAGGATGGACTGGGATGGGGTGGGAGAGAACAGGAATGGATGACGTGAGACGGGACGGGACGGGACGGGATGCTGCGGTCGGGTCCGGCGGGGAGGCCGAGAGGCGGGAGGGGAGGGGTCGCTCCATTTCCACGGGCGCCGCCGCTCGCCGGCGCATTTGCGAGCGCAGGGATGGGCGCGCGGGGACCGACGGGCGGGGCCGGAAAAGCCGCCCCGGTCCTCACACAGTGACCCTGGTCCCTCCCTGCCCGCATGTCCGCACGAAGCCCCCCACACTCTCTCGCTCGCCCACAGTCAAACCAGCCCTCCCCGCCACCTCGAACCGCACGCCGGCGCCTTCCCATTGCTCTCGTCCCCCGCGTCCCCCTTGGCTCCCCGCTGCCAGCCAGCTCCTCGGGCAAGAATGGAGTGCCGCCAACGGCCCCAGCCCGTCCAGTTCCCAGTCCTCGGTCCCCTGCACTCGCCCCGGTCCCTGCAGTCCCCGGTTCCCGGTCTCCCCGCGGTTTCCCGGTGCGGGGCGGTGCCGTGGGGGCCCCGACGGGGCGGGCGCTGATGCCGGTCGCCGCACGCAGGGGGCGCTGTGCGGCGCGCGCCAGCCACCGCTCCGCCGCCTCCGCGCGGGTCCGGGCGGCGCAGCGGAGCCCCTGGCGGCGCGGCGGGGCAGCGGCGGCGGCCGGAGCGCCGGAGAACCGGACCGGACCCGGAGCCCGGCTCGGTGCTGGAGACGCGCAGCCCCCGGCCCCGCCGCTCACGCCGCTAGGGCCCGCGCCGCCTCCGCCCGCGCCCGCCGCGCCCGCGCCCCGGCCGCCGCGCCGCCCCGCGCCCAGCCCGATGCCCGGCGGCGGGCGGAAGGTTAAGCCGCGAGCGGCTGGATCCTCTCCGGCCGGCCGGCCCCCGGGGCACCCGGGCCGGAACAAAGGGCCATGGCCGAGGGGCCCCGCCTCAGGGTAAAGGGCGCCCGGCCCGGCGCGGGGCCGGGCCGGCGGCACGCCCGCCGGCTCGCGGGGCGCACGTCCACGCGGGCTACGGGCCGCGCCGTGTCGGGGGCGCGGGCGGGGGGGGGCGGCGGGCGCGGCGCTGTCACACGGCGCGGGGCGGCCGAGCCCCCCCGGGGCGGACGGGCGGGACGGACGGGCGGCCCCGGGGGGGCGGGCGTCAGCGCGCTCCGCGCGCCCGGTGCCTCCGCGGCGGCCGGCGCCCGCGCTGCGTCGAGGCCGGGTAGCTCGGCCAGCGCCGCACCCCCCGCCGCCGGGCCCTGCGGCGATCCATCCGGGACCGACCAGCCGCCGCCCACCCGCTTCCCGTGTCACGCCCGGTCCCCATGGCGACGGGGCGCCGCAGCCCCCCTAGGGTAGTCCCGTAATCGCGTGCATAGGTACATAAACTGGGACTACGGCGGTCCGTGTACAGCGGCGCTTGCACCCGTTCCCCCGTGTCACCTCCCGGCCCCGCGCTGTCACCTCCCCCCACCCCCGCCGCCGCGGGTCCTGCCCGTCCCGTGGGACCGGCACGGGGCCGCCGTAAGCGGCTTAGCGGGGACACGGGGACGTCCCCGCCGCCCCGGCGAGCGCCGGGCCCTGCAGCGGCCCCCCCGCGGGGTCCGCATGGCCCCGGGGATGTTTCCATCGCCCCGGGGGGCCCCGTCACACCGGGGGCGGGCGGGTCTCTATCGCCCCGGGCGGGTCCCTGTSCCCCTGGGGGCATCCCCCGGCCTGACCCCGCGCCCTTGTGTCCGCAGGCGCCGGAGCCGGTGCGGCCGCCGCGCTGCCCCTCGCCCCTCCGGTCAGCGGCCGGCCCCGAGCGCACCTCGGAGCGGGAGACGCAGACGGCTGAGCTGTCCCTGACCGTGGTGGCGGCCGTGCAGGCGGTGGAGCGCAAGGTGGATTCCCACTCCACCCGCCTGCTGGACCTGGAGGGTCGGACGGGGATGGCGGAGAAGAAGCTGATCGACTGCGAGAAGACGGCGGCGGAGCTGGGGAACCAGCTGGAGAGCAAGTGTGCGGCGCTGGGCACCCTCATCCAGGAGTACGGGCTGCTCCAGCGGCGCCTGGAGAACATGGAGAACCTCCTGAAGAACAGGAACTTCTGGATCCTGCGGCTGCCCCCGGGCAGGAAGGGGGAAGTCCCCAAGGTAACGGTGTCCTGGGGAGCGGGAGCCGGGCACTGCACCCGAAATGCTCCCGGGGAGCCGGCCCGGGGTGGGTGAGCGGGGACAGCCCCAGCTCAGGTGAGTCTCTCGCCGTTGCAGCTCCCCATTGCAGCTTCCCAGCTCATCCCCTGCTGGGGCTAAAATACGGAGGGACAAGGCCTGGGAGGACATCCTGGTACTCAGGCCAGAGGTTTCAGTTCTGCTCCACTGCGCTGCACAGCCCTGGGGCCATTGACTCTTTTTTTGTTCTTTTTTTTTTTTTGCCACCATTTCTAGAAACCCTGCAGATTTTGTGCTTTTTCTGTTTTGACCACCTTGACGCTGCAGAGTCTCCCAGGCCAGGGAAGGAGCAAATGGGAGCTGCTGCTGCAGGGAAGGGGGAAGCRTTGGGATTCAGGAAGGCAGATGAGCTCCCCGGGCATAGCTCTGGAAAGAGCCCACCATCAATATTCAGTTCCTACTTGAATTTCACAGCCTTCCTGCTAAAAGAGTGTGCAAATGAGACCATGTATGACATGGGAGAGGGAGTATCTCTGGAGAGAGCAGAGAGGATCAGGAAAAGGTGGGTTTGGACCCTGACACCCCATTAGTGCAGTTGGGGGACAGAACTGGAGCGCTGCATTCCCTCTGAAGAGCTCCACTCCAGCACGGCACAGTTTGCACATCCTGAATTTATCCTTAGGAATTACTCCTTGGCTAACAAGCTGGGAAGCTGCAGATGGTGMGTGCACAGTAACCAGGGATAACGGGGAGCCCTGTGGACCTGGGTAGAGTTTTCCCTGGAGTTCTGGGGTAATTGAATCCGGGAYTTATGTCAGCTCATCAATAGGGATGAGTCCAGCCCAGCTCCTGGGATTTCTCTCCCTTGTGGTCCCCCAAGCCTGATCACCCTGCAGAGAGCAGGGACTGAGAGGAGGAGCTCGGGGTCCTTTGGGGAAATCCCAGTCTGGATTCACCACCAGGAACCATCCGTTTGGTTGAGTCCTTTATTCCCAAAGAAATACCTACCCTGCAGTTGTTTTAAATGCAAAAAGCAGCTCATGGCTGGCCTCGGAGGAGCTGAAGCCTGGCTGTGTCCAGGCTCCTGCCTGAAGGCWCTGTTGGAATTGCAGGTGCCGGTGACCTTTGATGACGTGTCCGTCTATTTCAATGACAAGGAATGGGAGAAGCTGGAGGAGTGGCAGAAGGAGCTCTACAAGAATGTGATGAAGGGGAACTACGAATCTCTGATCTCCCTGGGTAAATARGGGGTGTCCTTGCCCTGCTGAGGGACAGGAGGCTCCTTCTGGCTCCTCCTTGGAGATCCCCTTGGATGAGACCCAAATGTTCCATTTTAAAGGCTTGAAAACACAGGAGGATGTTTTCAGTCTGGGTTTATTCCAGCTCATGCTGTGGTGGTGTTCTGGCTGGGCGAGGGATGCCCTGTGGGCAGGTGAGGTGGAGACCTCCCAAACCTCTTCCAGACACAATTATGCCATCCAAAACCAGCTCCTTCCTTCCCCATGGCTGTTGGGAGGGCTTCCCTGCATCCTCTGGGTGTGCAGTGGGTACCAGCCCCTGCATCCCTTCAGGGGATTTTGCACCTGTGGATGTTCCTGAGTGTCCTCATGTGTCCCCTGCGTGCTGGGAAGAGGTGGAAGCCAATATCAGATTCCCAGTGCAGTAACCCCTCTCTCCCACCCCTCTGTCTCTCAACAGACTATGCAATTTCCAAACCTGGTGTTTTGTCTCAGATCGAGCAAGGGGAGGAATCTCGGGGCAGGAATGAGCAGGACCTGGAGGAGAGTGAGATCATTACTGATGCCACGGCAGGTGAGGCAGCACCTTGGCACCAGGGCAGCCCTGGGTTGTTCCCAGGGGCTGCTCATCCCAAGGCTGGAGCAGATGTTGCTGGGAGCTGTGGCTGGTGTGGTTTATCAGGAGAAACCTTGCCTAGGAATAGGATAAATTGGGCTGATTGGAGGTTTGGTGTCCAGCTACAGCTCAACATAGAAACCAGGGCAAGCAGAGCCTAGAGAGTTGGGCACTGGGAGCCCTTCCCAGCAAGGGAAGCATCTGCAACCAGACCAGGTCCTCAGGGAGCCGGTGTGCCCAGCAAGGACAGAGAATTGAGTCCCTTTGGGAGAGCCCATCCACCCAGAAAATCCTCCACCCTCTCTTTGCGTGGATGGTGCCTGGTTTAATCCTTGGAGCATCCTCCTGGCAGGGAAGCCTCATCCCAGGCTGTGTGCAGGGAGATGGGATGGTGAGGGCCAGGACTGGGCTGGGAATGGGGCACCAGTGACCCTGAGTCCCAGAGCAACTCCTGCTCTGCGATAAGGGGGCTGATAAGGAGATAAGGAGGTGGCCTGGAAGAGATGGTGTCACCTCCACCCGTCATCCCTGATTCCAGGCTGTGCATGTGGGGTCACACCAACGCCCTGCTTGTGCTCTCCATCACAAGGATCTTGAAATTAAATTGAGGCCAGTGGGAAGGGGAAACTCATGGGCCCACGTGGAGCTGCAGCTGGGGGATGTAGGGCGGCTGAGGGGTGCCCCAGGCTGGGTGGAGCGAGTTCCCTGTGCCTGTGAAGGGTCCTGGGCTGGAGCTGGGAGCGTGGCAGGGATGGGTGAAGGGCAGGAGCTGAAGGGAGAGCAGAAGGGAGACCCCTCAGTGAGATCAGCAGCTGGAGCCAGCGGGGATTGCTGGGAGCAGGTCCCTCATTCTGGCTCCTGGGAGTGATGGCAGGTGGCAATCTCTCGTTGCTGCAGCTGGAATAAGGGTGGTGATCAAAACAGAGGAGCTCCTTCCCGAAGACAGCCCCGAGAACCCCGAGCTGCACGGGATGTCGGGGCAGTCCGAGGGCAGCTTCCAGAGCCCTGATGAGGAGGCGGCCTGCGAGAGCCCCTACGGCTCCGTGTCCCCCCCGAGGGAGCTCCCGGGCACCAGCCTGGGCGACTCCTCCGAGTACGGAGCCGACTTCAGCGAGATCCAGAGGGTCATCGTTCACCACGGGGGCTGCACAGGTGAGACGCTCGGGACACGGCTCTGCACATGTGCTGTGTCAGGGACAGGAGGCCCCGGGGGCTGTGGGGGGTTAGGAAAAGGTGGGGAAGGGGCTGGATGGACAGGAGGAGTTAAATCCCCCCAGAACCAGCACCAGAAGGAAAGTTTCTGCGTGCAGCGAGTTCCAAGAGTCGCTCTGGTCACGCCTTGAGCTTGGAGGAGGAGGCAGCACGTCCATGGTGGACACAGAACGTGGTCTCCAAGGGCTCCTGTCCTGCTCAGGAGCAGAGCAAACACTGCCCAGTCCTCTAAGTCTGGGAAAAGCCCTGGTTAGCCACGGAGACCAGGGGAAGATGTGTCTCAGGCTGTGTTCTGTGAGAGCCCCAGTGAGCCCTGCTCCCAAAACCCTGCTGTGGCAGAGGGCAGGAGGTTGGTGTGAGGTGTGGAGGAGTGGATGGTTGCACACTGGACACTGCTGGAGGAATGTGGGAGGTCCTGCAGGTTGCCACATGTGGGAGTTGCTCGGGGCAGCTCCACAGGATAAGGATAGGGAAGAATGTGGCTGGAGCTCTGTGATTTGCAAGCTGCCAGGAGGGAAGGGGAAGGATGAGGTGATTTGTGGAGAGATGAGATGATGGCACCGAGTGTTTCATGTGTAGAATTCTGCTGGTGGAGTGGCAGATACAGGCCAAGTGCTACAGATGTGCTGTAAGGCTGGGGATGGMAGAGCAGGGAGATGAGAGGCTGGGAATGGTGGGTTCCTTCCTCCTGATGGCTTTGTGGTGGTGTAACACAAACCAAGACACAGAGAGTTGGGCTCTTGAGGGCCTCAACTCCGTCTTGTGGGTCCTGTGGTCTGCTCAAGGCTTTGTGAGGGAAACCAGCCAAGCCACCAGGGGGCTGAAGCTGATCCTTGTCTGAGAGCCACTGCCTCTGCCAGGGCGCAGGGCCCGGCTGGTGGGGCTGTGCTGGCCAGGATGGGGGCTGAGCCCCCAGGCCCACAGAGGGGGCAGAGAGAAGGACCTGGGTTTTCCCTTCCTCAGAGGGAAGAGGGCCATGGCTTTGAGACATCCAATCCCATTGGTTTCCTTTTCTTAGCTGCTCCTCCTGGGAGAGCATTTAGGCCTGGCTCACAGTCCATGTGGGGTGACATGAGGGATGACCTGTTGGCCTTTCCTTGGGCCGTGCTGGCTGCGTGTCCTGCTGTGTGTCCCTGGGATGGCTGCTGTCACCAGTCCCCGGCTCACTTCCGGCCTTGGTGACACGAAGGGGAGCCTGGCCTGCTGCCCTCCATCCCACTGCCATTCCATCCCACTGCTGGGTGCTCTGGGAAGGAGAGGGCTGGGTCTCTCACCATGCCACATGGCAGCGGGGCTGAGGGAGGGAAGTCCCAGGCGGGCTGTGCTGTCCCCAGAGCAGAGCTGGCAGCCTGGTGCTGTTTCTGTCGAGCAGTGCTGTGCCAGGGGTGTTGTTGCAGCCCAGTGAAAGGGCAGCAGATGGAGCTGCTCTGAAATCACTCAGCCACCCGAGCCCTGGTGAACCCATGGTGCTTTTATCCCTCACATCCTGCAGCAGCTCAAAGTTGCCAAACTTTTTAGCAGGCGGTCAGAGCACACCCTCCAGAGGAGCCTGGCCGGGGTGGTTTGTCTGAACTCCATGTTTGGGGGCCCATGGCCCATCCCAGCGCTCCGGGCTCCACCTGCAGCCCCATTTGTGGCACAGGCTGGCTCCCAGAGCACAAACAGCTGCAGGAGCCCATGCAGCTGTTTCTGTAGCACCTAGAGGTACAAGAGGCCACGCCATCCCACCCAATGACCCTAATGCTGTTTGATTTTCCCCTCAGAGGATGGGATCGTGATCAAGACAGAGGAGGAGGAGGAGGAGGAGGAGGAGGAGGAGGATGACCCCGACACGCTGGAGCCGTGCGCCATGTTCTCGGGCCGGAGCGAGGCGCCGGCGTTCCCCAGCCACGAGGCCGGGCTGGGCTGCGAGGCGCAGTGCAGCTCCAAGGCGCAGCCCCGCAGCCTGGCCCGCGTCAGGAAGCCGTCGGCCTGCGAGAGGGACTCCGGGGACATGAAGCCGGCCAGCGGGCAGCAGCGGAACCGGACGCGGGAGAGACCCTACATCTGCCCCGAGTGCGGCAAGAGCTTCATGCTCAAGATCAACTTCATGATCCACCAGCGCAACCACCTCAAGGAAGGGCCCTACGAGTGCCACGAGTGCGACCTCAGCTTCCGCAACAAGCAGCAGTTCCTGCTGCACCAGCGCAGCCACACGCGCCGCGGCGTGGGGGTCCCGCGGCGCCCCGAGCACGGCCTCAAGCCCCCGTCGCGGCCCCCGCCCCCGGGGAAGCCCTACAAGTGCTCCGAGTGCGAGAGCAGCTTCAGCCACAAGTCGAGCCTCAGCAAACACCAGATCACCCACGTCGGGGAGCGGCCCTTCACCTGCGGCGAGTGCCGGAGGAGCTTCCGCCTGCAGATCAGCCTGCTCATGCACCAGAGGATCCACGCGGGCAAGAACGAGATGGCCTTCCTGTGCCCCCAGTGCGGCAAGAACTTCACCCGGCCCTCCCACCTGCTGCGGCACCAGCGGACTCACACCGGCGAGCG
This sequence comes from Sporophila hypoxantha, assembly GCA_002167245.1. Lineage (NCBI taxonomy): Eukaryota > Metazoa > Chordata > Aves > Passeriformes > Thraupidae > Sporophila > Sporophila hypoxantha. The sequence goes on from NDFG01000174.1 coordinate 640,206, forward strand.
GCCCTACCAGTGCAGCCAGTGCGAGAAGACCTTCAGCGAGAAGTCCAAGCTCACCAACCATTACCGCATCCACACGCGGGAGCGCCCGCACGCCTGCGCCGTCTGCGGGAAGGGCTTCATCCGCAAGCATCACCTCCTGGAGCACCAGCGCATCCACACGGGCGAGCGGCCCTACCACTGCACCGAGTGCGGCAAGAACTTCACGCAGAAGCATCACCTCCTGGAGCACCAGCGGGCGCACACCGGCGAGCGGCCCTACCCCTGCACCGAGTGCACCAAGTGCTTCCGCTACAAGCAGTCGCTCAAGTACCACCTGAGGACGCACATGGGAGAGTGAGGGGCTGCCGAGGCTTCCTCTCCCTCCCTCCCTCCCTCCATCCCTCCCTTCCTCCTCGTCCTCCTTCTCCTCCACTGATCTCTCCCACCCTCCCTCCATCCATCTCTCCCCACCCCGGCTCAGGGCATGGACATCAAGGAAGCTTTGTGTGGTAGCGCCACTGGTCTGATGGAGACTCGGCTGATTGGAAATAAATTAATGAATTAAAGCAAGCAACGCGCGGCAAAATTAAAAGATTATATGTAAAAAAAATTAACAGAAGCAGCTGATTTAGGGGGAATCCTCACCAACAAGCAAACAAACCACCAACAAAAGAAACCTGTACACAGGGTGTTTTGCCGGAGTAGGACTCGTAACTGCTTTTTAAATCTACTGTTTAGTTTTTTTTAATAAATGTGGAGGAACTTTTTATTTGATAAGCAACTTTAGGATGGGCAAGATTTTATTTTCGGGTTTGTTTTTTGTTTGTTTGGTTTGGTTTGGTTTTTTTTTGTTAACTGCTCTGTAGGCTGATTCTGGCACAGTCACTTTTTGTCCAGGAGCTCTGTGGAGGCACTGCTCGGGTCCGGGCTGGATGTGACAGGAGGAGCTCCAGCCAGGGGGAGGTGAGTAATTAACAGATGCAGCTGATGAGGAAGTTCTGCGTGTGTCTAGATTGGAAGCGCTTATAGGTGCCTGCCCGGCTCGCGGGGCTGTGATGCACTCCTGAATTACACAATAGAATAAAATTCTAGTTGCAGTAAAAGACCCTTTTTCTGGTAGGACCCCTCCGCAAGGCTCCCCCAAACACTCATTCCCAGCGCTCAATCCCCCCACTGGGGCCTGGCCCTGCTGCCCCTGAGGGCATGGGGTGCTGTGGGTCTGGCCGTTTCCTGCTGTGGGGCCAGATGGGACTGAGGGCAAGACCTTGTGTTTAACTGCTCTACTGTCATTGAGCCGCTGCCGGGGCATCGACCGTGCCCTCCGCAATGGCAGGAGCGGCGGGATTCCTGCCCAGGGGAGGAGCAGCTCCAGGCTGGCTCCAAGGAAAGACCTCCCTGCTCCTGGGCACCTGCTGCCAGGGCGGGTGGCACACAATCCATCTCCCTGCTGTTGGTCTGAGCTCCTGTTTGTACCAGCTCGGTTCCTGGGGATCCCAGCTCGTCCTGGCTGCAGCTCCTGAGCTTGGGCTGTGGCTGGGTGAGAGCCATCCAAAGGGCTGGACTGGGGCTGCACTGGCGACACCAACTGAAGCTGGGCTGGTGACACCAGCGTCCTGGAGCATGCTGGGCTCCTTCCTGGTGCTGTCAGATCTCATGCTGGACAGTGGCGTCAATAAACAGAGAGATGATGGGAGAAGTTGTCAGGACCTGTTAATGCCTTTCCAGAACCAAACTCCTCATCCAGGACCTGGTGAATGAACCCCTTCTAAGTTGGGATTTATGGCCTCTACGGTGCTAGAATGTGCCAGAGGGAAGCACAGCCACATGGAGCTGCTGAGAGCCACCAGGCGCTCATTGCTGTGGGTGGCAGAACTTTGGGGCTGCCTGGGCAGGCGCCTGCCAGGGTTCCTGCCTTCCCACTGCTGGGGTGGTGCCTGCAACCCCCTGGAAGAAGTTTGGGGTTTCAGGTCAGGGCGTGTTGTCTGACAGAAGTTGACACTTCCATCTCTGGAAGTTGGCCAGGCTGGATGAGGCTTTCAGCACCCTGGGATAGTGGAAGGTGTTCCTGCCTTTCAAGATGAGCTTGGAGGTCCCTTCCCACCCAAACCATTCTGGGATTCCATGAGAAGTGCTGTGGTGGGGCTGATGTCCTGGCAGGGAGGTGTGGGGGCAGGACAGGAGGGCCTGGCTGCAGCCCTGTGTGCCTCAGCAGCCTCCCTGCATCCCCCTCACCAGGACTGGATGCAGGTATGGGGAAGGAGGAAATGAAAAGCAGAACTGATTCTGGTTCTCAGTGGCTTGTGTCCGTCACACTGGCAACGGCAGGGACTGGGCAGAATCCTTTTTTCTTCCTAAGAATGGATGAATTCAGCTTTTTGTTGGAAGGAGGCCGGAGCCCTCGTGGCCGGAGCAGCCGGGCCTCGGGGGGATTTCGGGCGAGCAGGCCGGGGCCGGCAGCGCAGGGAGGCAGCGCAGGATCAGCCTYGGCTCCCTCAGGGCGCAGCTGCCGCCCCGACACAATCCCTTCAAACCGCACTAAGCCAGCCCGGCTGGCCGCGAGCGGCTCCGGCCAGAGCCGGGCCTCGGGAAGGATCGCGGGGCACGGCCTGGGGAAGGGGCTCCCGCTCCCAGCTCCGAGCCGCCATCGGGGCCGGGCCTGGGCGAAGCTCCCAGCCCCGTGCCAGGGTATTAACGATTCCACTGATTTAAGCATCCCCAGCATTGGCGGGCGCTGGCAGCGCCGTGCCGGCTGCGCCCCGGGGGTAGGCTGGCATGAAGTCTCACACTCACACTTGCACTCACACTTACCCTCACACTCTCACTCATGCTCACACTCTCACTCACACACTCACACTCACCCCAGCCCTCCCTTTCCGCGGCCGCTGCTGCGTCCCCGCTCCCGTGGGCTGCAGACACGGGCACACGCAGCGCACACAGCGGCTCCGTGACCGTGTCCCCCCGAGGTTTTCCTGCTCGTTCCTCCCCTGCMTGCACACACGCACATGGACACGGACACGCGTYTGWGTAARGTGAGATCCAGGCACAGGAATCTGCCTAGGGAGAGAGGGGGACACTCCCAGGCACAGAGACACACAGAGAGACGCACACACAGACACACTTGCAGTGACATGGATGTGCACAAGGTGTGACATTCCACACGTGTGTGCGTTCACATGGATGTGCGCAAACTCATTCTCACACACACACAGTGACACTCACAGTCACACTCTTCCACACACACACTGATACACTCACACGCCCACACACTTACACACTCACCCTCGCACTTTCACACTCACACCCCCGAGCCCATTCCCGGTCCTGCAGCCCGGCCCGTTCCCGTCGCGCCCCGGCCTGGCCTCGCCCCCGACGCGGTCCCGGCTGGGGCCGCTTCCGGCCCGGCAGCTTCCGTCTATTCGGCTCGGTCGCGGCCATGGCTGAAGAGGTGCTGGCCCTGCGCGAGCAGCTGCTGGCCGAGGCCACCTGCCCGTTGTGCCTGGATGTGTTCGAGCAGCCCGTGCTCACGGCGTGCGGGCACAGCTTCTGCGGGCAGT
>NDFG01000175.1:0-11540 GCA_002167245.1 Sporophila hypoxantha
CCAGAGCCAAATTGGCTGCTGTTCATGCTCAGCGAAGCGCGTCCTCTCCCCGCACACCCTCGAGCCCTCAAAGTTGCAGCTTTGAAACTCCTCGCTAACCGAGCGAGCCGAGCAGAGCCGAGCAGAGCAGAGCGAGCAGAGATGCTTGCTCAGCGGGAACAGAAGGCACAGCCTGCTGCAGGCAGCCAGCATGGACCCTGAAAGCCCGCCAGGTACGTGCCTTCCGAGGCAGGGAGCCCGAGCAGCAAACCATTCGGGATGCAAACTTTTAATTTTATCCAGCAGGGGGAATATGGAAATCTGGCTCCCTCGGAACGAATTCCTCCCTCCCCTTCCCAGCGCCAGCCACTCCCCTCCCTGCGGGCTCTCCCCGTCCCTCCCATCACGACACCCCGCTGGGCAGTCTCCCCATCTCTTCGTTTCTGGGGGTTTGTGCCTCCCCGAGCCTTTGGAAAAAATCGGGAGAGAGGAGAGCAGCAGGACATGAGTGGTCCCCGCTGGGCTGGGTCGGGATCTGGAGCCAGGCAGGGCCAGGGTGGCTCCTTCCAGGGATCCTGGCTGGTGAATCATTCTTGGGAGGCCAGGCATGGCCAGGGTCGGCTCCCTTCCAGGGATTCCTGATGGTAAATCCATCCCTTAGGGAGCCAGGCATGCCCAGGGTGGCTCATTACCAAATCCTGGCTGGTAAAACCATCATTGGGGAGCAAAGTTGGCCAAGGTGGCTCATTCCAGGGATCCTGGATGGTAAATCCATCACCGGGAGCGCAGGCAACGGCCAGGTTGGTTCATTCCAAAGGATCCCAGTGGTAACATCCATCCTGGGGATCAAAGGGTGGCTCATCCAGGGATCCCTGGCTGGTTAAATCCATCCTTGGGGAGCAAAGTATGGCAGAGTGGCTCATCCCAGGGATCCCTGGCTGAAAATCATCCTGTAGAGCAGGCATGGCCAGGTTGGCTGCATTCCAGGGATCCTGGCTGGTGAATCCATCCTTGGGAGCAAAAGTATGGCACATTGGTCTATTGGCAGGGATCCTGGCTGCTAATCCATCCCTGGGAGCAGACATGGCCAATGTTGGTTATTCCAGGGATCCTGGATGGTAACATCCATTCTTGGGAGCCAGGTATGGCCAGGCTGGTTCATTCCCAGGGATCCCAGTTGGTTAAATCCATCCCTGGGGATCAGGTTCGGTTCATTCCAGGGATCCTGGCTGTGGAAATCCATTCTTGGGGAGCAGGCAATGGCCAGGGTGGCCTCATTTACCCTCCTGGCTGGTAAACCATCATTGGGGAGCAAAGTATGGCCAGGGTGGCTCATTCCAAGGATCCTGGATGGTAAAACCATCCCTGCGAGAGCCAGGCACGGCCAGGTTGGTTCATTCCAAGGATCCCAGGTTGGTAAATCCATCCCTGGGGATCAGGGTGGGCTCATTCCAGGAAATCCGGCTGGTAAATCCATCCTTGGGGAGCAAAAGTATGGCCAGAGTGGCTCATCCAGGGATCCTGGCTGGAAAAATCCATCCCTGGTAGAGCCAGGTTATGGCCAGGTTGGTTCATTCAGGGATCCTGGCCTGGTGAATCCATCCTTGGGGAAGCAAAAGTAATGGGCCACATTGGTTCATTCCAGGGATCCTGGCTGCTAAAATCCATTCCCCCCCCCCCTGAGGAGCCCAGACATGGCCAGGTTGGTTTATTCAGGGATCCTGGCTGGTAAATCCATCCCTGGGGAAGCCAGGGCACGGCCAGGTTGGTTCATTCCAGGAATCCCCAGTTGGTAAAATCCACCTGGGATCAGGTTAGCTCATTCCAAGGGATCCTGGCTGCTAAATCCATCCCTGAGGACCAGAACATGGCCAGCGTTGGTTTATTCGCAGGGATTCTGGACGGGTAAAATCCAATCAATTGGGGAGGCAAAAGTTATGGCCAGGGTGGTTCATTCCAGGATCCCAGTTGGTAAATCCATCCCTGGGGACAGGGTTGGCTCCATTCCAGGGATCCTGGCTGGTAAAATCCATCCTGGGGATCCCCGCCTGAGCTCACAGGAGGATCCAGGGGCCTCCCAGCCCAGAGCCTCTGCCCTGTCTGGCCCTGGACTTTTGAGGTCCTGGGAAGAAGAGAGGAGCCGCTGTGCTTTTCTTTAGGCTCACTTTGCCTCCTGGGTGGGCATGGGCAGGCCAGGGCTGCCCTCGGTGTCCCCATTCCCCATTCCCAGCCTCCGAGCTGATCCCCTGGCTTCTGTTGGCTGCGTGAATGTTGGGCCAACAAATCCTTCGCCGGAGCTGGTGGCCATCAGGGGCGCCTTTGGGGATGGAGCAGGCAGCGCCTGCGGAGAGCTGCGAGAGGGAGCGCCGGTGCTGCGAAGCAAGCGCGTGGCACGGACGGGGACGGGGACACCCAGAGACCGTGACACAGGGAAGAGTGGCATCCAGAGGCCCCTGTGACACAAGGAATGGGGACAGGGGACACTCAGAGCCGTGTGATACAGGACAGGGGAACACCCAGAGATCCTGTGCACAGGGGGATGTGGCACCAGAGCCCCTGTGACACAAGGATGGGGACAGGGGACACCAGAGACACTGTGACACAGGGGATGGGGACAGGGGACACCCAGAGAACTGTGACAACAGGGGACAGGGAAGAGAAAATATTGAGAAGACCCTGGTGACACAGGGAATGGGGACAGGGGACACCCAGAAGGCCTCTGTGACACAGGAAAAGGGGCATAGGGGACACCCAGAGAATCCTGTGACACGGAAAAGTGGCATCACAGAGGCCCCTGTGACACAGGGGGGATGTGGCATCCAGAGCCTTCTGGTGGCAGCAGGGAACTGGAAACAGGGGACACCAGATGATTCCTGTGACACAGGGTGATGTGGCATCCAGAGATCCTGTGACACAGGGAAACGGAGAGAAATGGGACATCCCAGAGCCTCTGTGACATAGGGAAAGGGGACAGGGGACACGCAGAGATCCCTGTGACACAGGGGGATGTGGGCACCTGAGACCCTGTGACACCCAGGGAATGGGGCAATGGGACCACCCAGAAGACACCTGGGGTGCACCAGGAATGGGGACAGGGGATCTCAGAGCCCCCTGTGGCACAGGGGACAAGGATGGGGGAAACACCCAGAGGCCCCTAGTGACAGAGAATGGGACAGGGGACACCCCAGAGCCCCTGTGACACAGGGGGATGTGGCACCCTGAAGATCCTGTGACACAGGGACGGGGACACCCAGAGACCTGGTGACACACAGAGAATGGGGACCTGGGACAACAAGTAGCCCTGTGACACAGGGAAGATGTTTGGCATCAGGAGACCCTGTGACAACAGGGACAAGGGGACACCCAGAGGCCCTGCAACACAGGGAACTAGAACAAGGGGACCACCCTGAGACGCCTGTGACAGCAGGAAATGGAGAGATGGGACATCCCAGAGCCCTCTGTGACACAGGGGGATGTTGGCACCCTGAGACACCTGTGACACAGGGATGGGGGACAGGGGACACCCAGAGCGCCTGGTCACCCATCTCCACATCCAGAAGGTGACACAGAGAGCTTGGTGCGCTGGAGCGGATGTGTGGCACAACGGCCCGAGTTGTGGAGAATGTCAGGAGAAGTGTGGAAAGCACGAACCACAAAATGGGGTCAAGGACCACAAAATGGGGTCAGGACCACACACAATGGGGCACAACCACAAAAATGGGGTTCAGGACAAAAATGGGGTCCAGGACACAAAAATGGGGATCAGGACCACAAAAATGGGGTCACAACCACAAATGGGCTCACGACCACAGCTGGCTCCGGGGTCTCTCCCTGGGATCAAGTTCTGCTTCCATTTGCACCTTGCAGTTCATTGTCCATTCCTGCTCCATTTGCACCTTGCAGTTCATTGTCCCGTTCATCTGCCCACCCCTGCAGTCCCATTCCTTTTTGTTTTTCTCTCTCCAGCCCACGGTGTTTGTGCTCCTGGGCCGAGATCTGGATCGTTTGTCCTTGGGTGCCCGCTGGAGCAGGAATTGTTTTGTCTCCGTGCACAAGAAGCTCACCAATCACACCTGCTATGAACCCAGACCCACCCACGGAAGCAGCACAGAACTGAAAAACAGAAACCCCAAACCCCGAGGCATCACTGGGCTTGCCCAGAGCCCATCCAGGGGGCGGCAGAGGCTGCCGGCTCTCTCTGGAAGCCGCGATTTGCCAGCAGCAGCAGCAGCCCCGGCACAGGGGAGCACGTCCCTGTTAATCTCAGCATTTAATTAAAGGACATGCTGACATTTGGAAAATCAAGAAACAAGTCTCCCGTGTGGGCTGCCTCTCTCTGCCGCTCGCCTCTTCTCTGAAATCACCCCCTGACATTTTGCCAGATTAGGATGCGACTCCCTCTTGCTCTCTCTCTCTTCTCTCTCTCTCTTTTTCTGCCTTCCTTAAAAAATAAATTGGAAAAGGAGTACGCCGAGGCACCAGGGAGACCCGGAGGGGTCGGGGGAGATCTGCCGCGATTCCCGGGCTGCCACGCGTCCCGCCAGAGCCCCGATGTGGGGCACAGACACGGGGGTGCCAGGCGGTGCGACCCTTCTGCGGGTCTGGAAGCCCCAGAGAGCCGGGGGGCCGCCTCGGGGCTGGCAACCAGCCCGGTGCGCAGGGAGGCTGGTGCCAGCCAGCAGGGAGATGGGGAGGCTGGGGAGGTGGGGACCCCCGGCTGGAAGGGACCCTCGGGGGTCGCCCCAGGCTTGGGGACAGCAGGGCTGAGCCCGGCTGGGTCACAGAGGGGGGACACGGCACCCCGACCCCTCAGCAGGCGGGTTCCTCCTTTTCACCTTCAACCTTTAGGCGCGTTGGGGGCCCAGGGCAGCGCCCCGTGCCCGCCAGCGCCCGCGCAGCCTCGCCGTGTCCGCTCTCGTGTCCCTCCGTGTCCCCTCCATGTCCCCCAACAATGTCCCTGCGCTGTCTCGCCGTGTTCCGCGTGTCCTCCCCGCGCCCCTCGTGTTCCCTCCGGTGTCCCCTCCGTGTCCCCCCCCGTGTCTGCCCCATGAACCCCACATGTCCTCTTCCGTGTGTCCCCATGTTTTCCTTGCGTGTCGCCCCCGTGGTCCCTGGGTGTGTCCCCTTCCTGTCCCCTGGGTGGTCCCCACCCGTGGTCTCCCCCGTGTGTGCTCCATGTCCCCACAGTCCCTAGCGTGTCTCCCGTGTTTCCTGCGTGTCCTCCCCGTGTCCCTCTCGGGGTCCGCCCCCCGATGTCCCTCTCGGTCCCCTCAGTATTCCCCATGTCCTGGGTGTGTCCCCCGTGTCCCCCCCTGTGTCTGCTCTCATGTCCGCCCAAATTTCCCTCCGTGTCTCCCGTGTTCCTGGTGTCCCCTCGGTGTCCTCATCCGTGTCCCTGGGTGTCCGCCTCCTGTGTCTCCGCACGGTGTGTTCCCCGTGTCCCCCTCGTGTCCCTGGAGTGTTCCCCAACTCAATGTCCACCCCCATGTCATCCCATGTCCCCCCTGCCCCCCGTCCCGCCGTGTCCCTGGTGTACCTGGGGTCCCCCCCGTGTCCCAGGATGTCCCTGGTGTCTCCTATGTGTTACCCCTCATGTGGCCTGGGTGTCCCCCCAATGTCCCTGGGTGTCCCTGGGTTCCCCCTGGGTTCCCCACCATGTCAACCCCCATGTTCCATCTCCATGTCCCCCCTCGTCCTTCCATCCCGCGCCGTGTCCTGGGTGTCCCCCCGTGACCCTGGATCGTCCTGGTCGTCCTGGGTGTCCCCCCTGTCACCCCATGTCCCCCCCCGTCCCTCCCCTGTCTCCTTCCGTGTCCCTGGGTGTCCCCCAACCTGGGTGTCCCTCCCGTGTCACCCCCATGTCCCCCCCGTGTCCCTGGGTGTCCCCCCCGTGTCCCTGGGTGTGTCCCCCGTGTCCCTGGGTGTCCCTGGGTGTCCCCCCCGTGTCACCCTCATGTCCCCCCCCGTCCCTGGGTGTCCCCCCCCCGTCCCTGGGTGTCCCCCCCGTGTCACGCCCATGTCCCCCCCGTGTCCCTGGGTGTCCCTCCCATGTCGCCCCCCGCTGTCGCTGAGCGGGGCCGGGCACTGCGGGCTCGGGGGTCCCTTCCCCGTCCAGCCCGGGCTCCGGGGGTCCCCCGGCTCATCCCCCCTCCCATCCCCGCAGCCCCCCTGCTGTTCCATGCCGGGCTGGGAAATGCCAGCAGCAGCGGCGCCGGGGGCGTGCGGGACAGCGGGGAACCCTCGGCGCTCGCTTCCCCTCGGCTGCTCATTCCAAACCTTCTCTGGAGCAGAAATGAGTCCCGGTAATCAGCAGCGCCCCGCGGAACGGAATTCCAGCAGCGGCAGAGGGAGGACGCGGTGCCAGAGCCGCTGCCGGGGGAATCCGGAGCCTGGAGCTCCCCGAAATTCATCTGCCCTGGATAGAAGTGCCCGGAGATCCCCGTGACAAACCGGGGAGAGCGGCTGGAGCGTCCCGTCAGGCTGGAGATGCCCCGGGGGTGGCAGGGACAGGGATGGGACAGGGACAGGGATGGGACAGGGACAGGGATGGGACAGAGATGGGGACAGGGATGGGGGACAGGGACAGGGGACAGGGATGGGACAGAGATGGGACAGAGATGGTACAGGGATGAGACAGGGACAGGGATGGGACAGAGATGGGACAGGGACAGGGACAGGGACAGTGACAGGGACAGGGACAGGGACAAGGACAGGGACAGGGATAAGGATGGGGACAGAGGACAAGGACAGGGATGGGGATGGGGACAGGGATGGGACAGGGACAGGGACAGGGGACAAGGACAGGGACAGGGACACGGGACAGGGACAGGGACAGGGTCCTGCAGTCACAGTGGGCTGCTGGGGCAGTGCAGAGGAGCAGAACTCGAGCAGATCGTTCATTAAAAGCTGACAGACAGGASGGCTGGGSGTGRTGTCCCAAATTGGSSTTTTCACCCCCAGAAGTTGATCCACACRCAGGMCTGGGGTGTTTGAGGTATTTGCTGRTCTRGGYTCACCCCAAACCCATAACCACGCAATCCCAGACTYGTTTGGGTTGGAAGGGACCTTAAAGCCCACCCAGTTCCACCTCCCACAGCTCCCCCTGTCCCAGGGCACCCCCAGAGCCCCGTTCCTGCCCCAGCAAGGTCCGGAGGGTGGGCAGGGAGGGGCTGGGTGCTGCTGGGCATTGCCCCAGGGAGAGACCCGCAGTCCTCACTTCCAGCAACTCCTGGAAAAACCCAAAGAGCTGAAATCCAAACTCCAAATGCAGATTTCTCTGCCCTGAGGCTCTCCCATTTCCAGCGAGTAACTGATGCTCACTCCCTTGGCAATCTCCCTTTCCCTCCCTTCCCTTCCCCGTGGCGGCTTCCCTTCCCTTCCCTTCCCTGGTCGCCGTTCCGTTCCCTTCCCTTCCGCTTCCTTCCCTTCCCTTCCCTTCCCTTCCCTTTCCCTTCCCCTGTCCCTTCCCTTCTTCCCTCCTTGCCCATTCCCTTCCCTTCCCCTTCTCTTCCCTCCTTTCCCTTCCCTTCCCTTCCCTTCCCTTCCTTCCTATCCCTCCCCTTTGCGTCACTTCCTTCCCTTCACCTTCCCTTGTGCCCTTCCTTCCCTTCCTCCCTTCCTTCCCTTCCCTTCCCTTCCCTTCCTCCTCCTATCCTCACCCAATTCCACTTCCCATCCTTTTTTCTTTCTCTGCTTTTCCCTTTTCCCCCTTTTCCCACTTTTTATCCCATATGTTTACCCGCCCACTTTCCTCCCTTCCTCTTTTTTCCCCTTTTCCCTTCCTCGTTTTTTCTGTCCCTCTCCTCTCCTGTATTTTACCGGCAAAAATGGCACCCCTGGAGGAGCTGGATGAAAAAACCCTGAATTCCTTTCAAACCCCAAGCAGCGTGTGGCAACTAACTGGGGGGTCTCCCGTGTGCCCCCAGCCGCCGTGGGCAACCTTGGCTGTGCCTGGCCACGTCCGGTGCCCACCATGCGCTTGTGGCAGCTCCTGTTCTGGTCAGCTCTTGGGCAGCGTACGGCAGGGCCATATGGAGTGGGTTTTCCCCAGCAGAACCTGACAGAGCCGACTATCTGGCCGGGTAATGGACAGACTGATGGATCCCCTCACGCTCTCGTCGCTAGCGCTGCGCCTATATCGGGAAATAAGGGAAATTCAATAATTCTCGGCATCCTGACACGAGGCGACTCCGCACCCCATCCAGTCCCATTGCCATCGTCTCGTTCCTGGGCTGGTTTTTGCCTTCCTACCCATCCTCATCCTCTGCAGAGCTCCTTTCGTCGCGCACCCCAGCACACGGGGCTGGTGCTGCTTTCCACACCGTGGGGAATAAGATTTCACCAGCAGGATGAGGAATTTGTTGTGGATGGAATTTCTTTTCATCTCCCACTCCAGAGTCAGCCACTAAATAAAAAAAGTTGAAATGGGTCAGGGTTTTAAAAGAAAAAATAAGCAACCTTGCCTTTTATTTTTATTTTAATTGTTACATTTTTATTTTTTATTATTTTTATTTTAATTTTTATTTTTATTTTTTTTTATTTTATTTTTACTCTCCTTTATTTTTATTTTATTTTTATTTTTATTTTTATTTTTATTTTTTATTTTATATTTTTATTTTTATTTTTATTTTAATTTTTGGTGTTTTATTTTTATTTTGTTTTTCATTTTATTTTTATTTTATTTTATTCTATTTTATTTTCATTTTTATTTTTATTTTTATTTTTTATTTTAATTTTTATTTTGATTTTGAATTTTCGATACTTTGTATTTTGATTTTTTTATTTTATTTGGATTTTTTATTCCATTTTGTGGCTGTTTAGCCACTCTATCTATAGGTTGGTGTTTTTCAGGCTTTCCCCAGCGAAAATTTTTGAAGTGTATTCTTCCAAGGTCAGGGCAGAGAATCCTCCAGGAATCACAAGGCCTCAACGGAAAAACGAAGGAAAAAAAAAGGAAAAAAAGAGGAAAAAGAGGAAAACAAGAAGAAATATAAATAGGATAAAATCTCACGAAAATAAAGCCCGGAAAAAAGAAGGAAACAGAAGGAAAAAACGAGGAAAAAAAAAGAGGAAAAAAGAGGGGACATAAAAGAGGGGGGAAAAAGAGGGAAAAAGAGGGAAAAAAGAGGAGGAAAAGAGGAGAAAAAAGAGGGAAAAAGAGGAAAAAAGAGGAAAAACACCCAACTGCTCGGAATGCACGAGGGTGTGAAAATGCTGAGGAATTTCGAAGGAGCCATCCCTTGCACACCTCAAGCGGATCTGAAGGCTCTCGCTGCTCCATCAGACCACCACTGTCCTCTCACCATTCCTAGGGCTCCTACTGGCATTCCAGGGATCTTCACAGCAGCTCCATCCTGGCAAAACACCCATGCAAAATTTATTTTCAAATCTGTTTTTGAATGCACCCGGAACCTGCTCGGAATTGCTTTTGCGGGGTGGCCATCTCTGGCCGTTCCCAATCAACGTTCCGAGCTCCATCCAGCCGATTTCTGGGAAAGGGACAAATAAATTCTCGTCCAGCAGCATCAAAAAGGTGCATTTCCCTCGAGCTCCGCTCGGATATTCACGGCACCAGCGATTCCTACCTTTTCTCCGCTCAGGGAAGGAATTTCATCAAGTATTCAACCCCGCGGTGAGAGCCAGAGCCGGGCGAGGCTCAAGGGGAGGCGAGGAAATCTACGCGCCTATCCGGAATGCCTGAATATAAAATAAAACACGCTGTCGAAACGCTCCGAAAATAAAACACCCCTTCGGCCATCGCGGGACTCGTAACACAACTCATAGGAACCCTTTTTGGCGCTGGGCTGGGGATGTTTTCGACCTTCGAATATTTTAATTTGATATTTTGATGAATTTTTTTTGGCGTGGGGTGATTTTCGGGGGAAAGAGCTTTGGGATGACAAGTGCTTGGGCTGGCAGGAGCGCTCCTGGTAAATTCGCACAGCCGCCTTTTCCAGCATGCTGGCTGCCGAGTTCTGCTCGAAACATCTGCAAAGTTTGGGGCAAGCAGGGGCGCACGGGCACAGGCCTGGCGTGGCAGCTCTGTGAGATCAGCCGCCGGCTACGCTGCCATCGCCCGGCCCAGAGCTCCCTCACAAAGGCAAGGACGGAAGCAAAAAGTTAACAGTTGACACATTATTTTTTGTCTCGTGTCTATTTATTAGCTGTTTCCGAGCAAAAGTTCCTGCTGGTGCATATGTGCGGATTATGCAAATGAGAGGACAATATCAAGACAAATTAAAAAATAAATAATAAATTAAAGGCCCAAGTGCGCACAATGTCAGAGCGGAGCTGATGCTGGACGAGGGCTCAGCCCACTTTGCTCCGGCAATCCCGTGCCTGGATTCCAACAATTTTCCCCGCAATCCAACGCTCCTGGCTCGTTGGTACAGCCCAGCAGACTCATTAGGTCCCGGTACAAGTTTAATGAGACTGCCCGGCGCATAGGGGAAATACTCATTATCTTTATTTAAGGGGAGAGGATGCGCAGCGCATGGACCTGCCTCCATCCTCAGCACAGCCCTGCCCGCCGGAAGGAACCGTGAATTTCCGATTTTTTTGGAGTTATTTAGAGGGCAAGGAGGGTCCTGCCCACCCTCCGTGTGCCGGGGCGGAGCAAGCGATCCGCTCCGCTGGCATTACCCGGGCTGAAGCGATTCTGCCTCCGAGCCCGGTTAAAAATCCCGCTGCTGAATCCGACCGTGATTCCGCATGCCACGCCCGGATTTGGGAGAGCTGAGGCGCAGGATACGCAACGAGCCGCTAAAGAAGAGAGGCCGAAAAAATAAATAAGAAGTCCAAATCCGACTTGTCCTGTGCTATATCATTCCAAGCCCCATAGCAGTTCGCGATGGTTTGGGATTTTAAATCCTGTCTGAACCCCTCGGGGTGGGAGGCTGAGGTGACCCAGGGACAGCTCCTGGAAGTGGCGGCAAACGCCGTTTTCCCCCCAAAAAAACCCTTGGGAAGCCGAGGGGATCCGCTTTCCAACCCTCCACCCCCGCTAATTACACATCAGTTAGGGCAGCGATGCGCCTCAGCTATTTTTTGGAATGGCCGCTGCCTCGCTCACAAAGCGCGCACCGCGGGAGCTCGCGGTGGCTTTTTTTTATTTTTTTTCCCCTTGGAAAAGGAATTTTCTCCTACCCCTACAGGTCAGCAGAGAGGCTCTTTGTGTCTGCTCGCTGCGAGACAAGCAGGAAAAGGGGGAAAGCGGAGAAAAGCGAGATGGGAGAGCCGGGAAAAGCCGGGAAAAGCGGGGAAGAGGAGGAATCGTGCCCGGGGTGGGGGCCGGCATGGGGCAAGTGGCCCTGGGAATGGGAAAGGGCCCCTGAGATTGCGTGCTTGGCTCGGGAGGCGAGAGGAAGAAATGCCAGGGGATGATTTATATGCAGCCAGCTCGACTCGGGGCTTGCGGCTGTGGAGGGAGAGGGACTGGAGCGAATGGAGGAATGGGAGGGAGGGTGGAGGGCCTCTCCCCATCGGCCCTTCACGCCGCCCCCTCCGCCCCTGCAGCCCACCTCAGCCTCGCAATCTCCCCTTTACACAAGTCAGGAAGGGCA
>NDFG01000175.1:17434-29497 GCA_002167245.1 Sporophila hypoxantha
CTGTCCTTCACATTTCGCGCAGGTGCTCCTCTGCATTCCAGGGATCTTCAGCAGCTCCATCCTGGCAAAACACCAGCAAATTATTTTTCAAATCCTGTTTTTGACACCTCGGCCACGCTGCTCGGATTGCTTTGGGGGTGGGCATCTCTGCCGTTCCCATAACTTCCCCGAGCTCCATCCAGCCGATTTTCCTTGGAAGGGACAAATAAATTCTCGTGCCAGCATCAAAAAGGTGCCTTTTCCTGAGCCCGCTGCGATATTCACGGCCCAGCGATTCCTCCTTTTCGTCAGCTCGGGAAGGAAATTTTCATCAGTAATTCACCCCGCGGTGAGAGCAGAGCCGGGCGAGGCTCAGGGGAGGCCGAGAAATCCACCCAAGCGCTCCGGATCCTGATATAAAATAAAACACCTCGAAACGCCTCCGAAAATAAAAACACCCGGCCCATCGCTGGGAACTCAGAACCCAACAAGGAACCCTTTGCGTGGGCTGGGGGATGTTTTTTGATATTTTTTTGATATTTTTGATGTTTTTGGCGTGGGGTTGATTCGGGGAAGAGCTTTGGGAGCCAATGCTTTGGGCTGGCAGGAGCGCATCCTGGTATTCCACAGCCGCCTTTTCCAGCTGCTGGCTGCCGAGTTCTGCCTGGAAACATCTGGGCAAAGTTTGGGCACCAGGGGCGAGGGGAAGGCCTGGCTGGCAGCTCCTGTGAGATCAGCGCCGGCATCCGCGCCATCCCCCGGCACCAGAGCTCCCTCCCAAAGGCAAGGGGACGGAAGCAAATCTTACGTTGACACATTTATTTTTGTCGTTATTATTAGCTCCGAGCAAAAGTCTGCTGCGCTGCATGATGGGGGATTATGCAAATGAGGGACATCAGACCCATTAAAAAAAATAAAATAAAGGCCCAAGTGAGCACGAATGTCAGAGCGGAGCTGATGCTGGAGAGGGCTCAGCCCACTGCTCCGGCAATCCCGTGCCTGGATCAACATTTCCCATCCCAACGCTCGCTGGCTCGTTGGCAACCCCAGCAGCTCATTAGGCCCCGGCCAGTTAATGAGCTGCCCGGCGCATCACCACGGGAATATCAATTTAATCTTTATTTAAGGGGAGGATGCGGCAAGCAAATGGAACCCTGCCTCCTCAGCCCAGCCCTGCCGCCGGAAGGAACCGCTTGAAATTCCGATTTTTGGAGTTATTTAGAGGGCAAGGAGGGTCCCGTGCCCACTCCCGTGTGGCCCGGGGGGAGCAGCGCCCGGTTTTTTTTTTTTTTTTTTTTTTTTTTTTTTTTTTTTTGTTTGTTTTTTTTTTTTTTTTTTTATTTTTTTTTC
The DNA here is from genome assembly GCA_002167245.1 of Sporophila hypoxantha. Taxonomy (NCBI): domain Eukaryota; kingdom Metazoa; phylum Chordata; class Aves; order Passeriformes; family Thraupidae; genus Sporophila; species Sporophila hypoxantha. The sequence continues at coordinate 18,764 of NDFG01000175.1, forward strand.
TTTTTTTTGTTTTTTTTTTTTTTTTTCCCAACCCCCCCGCTGGCATTCCCGGTGAGGATCTGCTCCCGAGCCCGGTTAAATCCCCGCTGAATCCGCCGTGGATTCCGCTGCCAAGCCGGGATTTTGGAGAGCTGAAGGCCGCAGGGGATAGCAACGAGCCGATAAAAAGAGAGGGAAAAAAAAATAAAAGTCCCAAATCCGACTTGTCCTGTGCTATTACCAAGCCCCGGAAGCAGTCGGATGGTTTGGGATTAATCCTGTCTGAACCCTGGGGTGGAGGCTGAGGTGACGCCAGGAGACAGCTCCTGGAAGTTGGGAAAACGCCGTTTTCCCCACCAAAAAACCCTTGGAAGCCGCAGGGGGAGCCGCTTTCCCAACCTCACCCGCTCATTACACCACGTCATTAGGGGGCAGCGATGCTGCCTCCCAGCTATTTTTTAATTCCCAGCTGCCCGCTCAAAGCGCGCACCGGGGAGCTCGGGGGGCTTTTTATTTTTTTGTTCCCTTGAAAAGGGGAAACTTTTCTCTCCAGGTACACAGAGGCTCTTTTGTGTCTGCTCGTCTGCGAGACAAAGCAGGAAAAAAGGGGGGAAAGCGGGAGAAAAAGCGAGATGGGAGAGCCGGGAAAAGCCGGGAAAAGGGGGAAGAGGAGGAATCGGTGCCCGGGTGGGGGCAGACGGGGGCAGTGCCCTGGGGAATGGGAAAGCGCCGAGGAAATGCGCGGCTCGGGAGCGAGAGAGGGAGAGCCAGGGGAATGATTTTGCAGCAGCTGCGGCTCGGGGCTTGCGGCTGGGAGGGAGGGATGGAGGGGATCGGAGCGAGGGAGGGAGGGACTGGAGGCCTCTCCCATCCCGCGCTTCACGCCGCCCCTCCCGCCCGCCAGCACACACAAGCCTCGCAATCCCTTTACAATTAAGGAAGGGCACCTTAATATTCAAGCACCGCTCGGGCTTTGTTCTTCTCCTCTCCGCCTGGCCGAGCCTCCCCGGTGGCCTCCTCTCCGACTCCGAGCGCCTCCGAAGTTGCTTTGCAAGATCCCTCCCCTCCCCGCAAAAAAAAAGAATTTCTGGAGTCTCGCGGGTGAAGCTGCGGGACGAGAGAGGAGAGGCAAAGAAAGGACACAAAAAAAAAAAAGGCTGGAGGAAAGAAAGAAAAAAAAAAAGTAAGACGGCTTTTTTTTTGGTTTTTTTTTTTTCCCTCTCGTTTTCTTTGTCTGGAGCGTTGCTGCAGGAGTTGGGAGCGTGGGGAGCGCTCGGCCCGGCGGTGGGATCGGCGCGAGCTCCGGCATCCGCCACCGGGCAACATCCCCACCCAGGAGCCCATCCCGGAGCGATCCTGAGCTGAAAATGTTGGGAGAACCGCGCGGATTTAATTCTTGTGGAGAGTGTCGTGGTTGTGCTTGCCGTGGGGGAGAAAAAAAAAATAATGAAACTGGCTTTGTTTTGGGGTGAAAATAATCCTGAACCGGCAAAATTTCGTCTCGGTGTGACATATCTGGGAGGCGTGTGGGGTTGTTATTCGTGGTTTGTGTTCCTTTATTTATGTTGACAGAGAAATTCATGGCAACACCATGTTACGTAGTTAGCGGTTAATTACACGTGAGCTCGTTAACTATTGCGTTCCGGGGCTGAATGGGAATTGAAGTTTTTGAAGTCTCCCCAGGACGGGGTTGTGCGTGTTTTGTGAGACCCTCGGGCATTGTTTGCGGTGGGAACAAACCCCGCGCGGAGGGTGCGGGAGGTGCGGTCTCTTGCGCTTTCCCGAAGGGCTCCGGGCAGGTCTGCAGCTGCTGGCATGCTGGAAAGGATGCGGAGGCAGGCTGGAACGCGCATCCAGCCGCTCCTTCCTTCCTTCCTCCGGCCGCGGAACTCCAGCTCCGAGCTGCCGAGAGGAAGGAATGAGGGAGAGAGGAACGGCTCCCTGCGAGCCCTCTGGCGATGAGGTAATCCCGAAGAAGATAAGGGAGCGGTGCGTGTATCAACCATGAGCCGTGATGTCAGAGCGGGGAAAAAGCAGATTAAGGGCTCGGAGAGGGGGAATCCGACGCGGTTTGGCGTCACCTGGGCGCCGCCGGTGATTCAGGTGTTGCTGGTGCCGAACCGAGGGGGTTTGGGCTCCGCAGGGGTTGGGGGCTGCTCTGGGGGTCTCTGCTGTGGGCGCTGTGCGGCTCTCACGTGTCTGCGCCCCGCTCAAGGAAAATGAGGACTTCTTTCCGTGCTAGAAAGGAAAATTCCCTCTGAGGGAGAAGGGGAGGGCGAGGCCCAGCCCTGGTCCTTTTTTCCGATGAGAGGGCAGGGAGTGCCAGAGGGCCTCAAAAAATGTCCCCTCCCGGTGTCTGTGTGTCCAGGGAGGGTGGCAGAAGCTGCAGCAAGGGCTGGGCTGGCTCCAGCAGGGAGGGGCAGCTCAGGGACACGTTTAGGGACACGTTTGGGGAGCAGGGTTTTGAGTGTCCAACCGCAGGTGTGGCTGTCTGGGAGGGGACAGTGGCACTCCAGGGTGGGAGAGCAGCTCAGGAGCACGTTTGGGACACGTTTGGGACAGCCTGACGTTTGGGACACATTTGGGAACACCGTTTGGGACATGTTTGGGACAGGTTTGGGTGTCCCCGTAAGGTGTGGCCTGTCCCTGGGGAGGGGACAATACTGGCACTCAGGGCCCGCTCGAGTAGGGGGAGCAGGACAGGGACACGTTTGGGACGGTTTGGGTGTCCTCCCAATCGGTGTGGCCTGTCCTTGGGAGGGGACGTGCCACTCAGGGTGAGGGGAGCAGCTCAAGGGACACATTTGGGACAAGTTTGGGACAGGTTTGGGTGTCCCCTCGGGAGGGGACAGTGGCAAACTCAGAGCCTGTCCGAGGAGGGAAGCAAAGGAACAGGGATACACCAATTGGGACAGTTCGGGGACACCTTTTTGGGACAGGTTTGGGACACATTTGGGACAGGTTTGGGTGTCCCCTGCAGGTGTGGGCTGTCCCTGGGAGGGGAACAGTGACAACTCAGGTGTGAGAGGAGTAGCTTCAGGGACACCTTTGGGACAGGTTTTGGACAGGTTGGGTGTCCCCATCGGTGTGGTTGTCCTTGGGAGGGGAACAGTGCACTCAGGGCCCTGCTCGAGGAGGGGGAGCAGGACAGGGACACATTTGGGACAGGTTGGGTGTCCCCTGCAAGGTGTGGCTGTCCCTTGGGAGCCGACAGTGGCACTCAGGGTGAGGGGAGCAGCTCAGGGACACATTTTGGGACACATTTGGGACAGTTTGGGTGTCCTACCGTAGGTGTGGGCTGTCCTGGGAGGGGACAGTGCACTCAGGGCCCTGCCTCAGGGCAAGGGGACAGCTTGGGGTGGCAAAGGGACGCTGGTGCAGGTGAGTTCCTGCTGGGGGTGAGAGGTGCCAGGCTGTGCCAAGGGGGCAGCCGGAATGGGAGCGGGCCTGGGGACAAGAGGGACAACGGGGAAAAATGGGAAAATTAGGAAATAACAGGGAATTACACGGAAAAGGGGAGATACCAGGGAATTACAGGGAAAAAATGGGGAATAATGGGTAAATAACAGGGAATCAGGGAAAGGGGGAATAACAGGGAGATTACAGGGAAAAATGGGGAATAACACAGGGAATTACAGACAATAGGGAATAACAGGGAAAAATTATTTGGAACAACAGGGACAAATGGGGAATAACAGGGAATTACAGGGGAAAAATGGGGAAATAACAGGGAATTTATTGGGGAACAACAGGGAAAAATGGGAATAACAGGGGAAAACAAGGAATTTACAGGGAAAAATAGGAAATAAAATGGGAAATACAGGGAATTACAGGGAAAAATGGGGAATAACGGAATATTTGAAACAACAGGGAAAAATGGGGGAATAACAGGGAATTACAGGGAAAATAGGGAATCGGGAGGATGTTGTGTACTGTGTGTTTCTGGCGATGGGTACATAACAGGAATTACACGAAAGGGGAATTAACAGGGAATTACAGGGAATAATTGAGAAGAACTACAGGGAATTAACAGGGGAATCACAGGGAGTTCTACCAGGGGAACGAGGAAAAAACAGGAAAAATGGGGAAACAGCAGGGAATAATAGGAACAGCAAAGGAAACAGGGAATAACCAGGGGAATGACAGGGAATTAAACAGGAAATGGGGGACAGGGAAATAATGAGGAATAACAGGGGAAAACAGGGATTACAGGGAGCAACAGGGAGTAACGGGCTGGCCGCAGCCAGAGCACAAATACCAATGTTCCCTCCCTCGACACCCAGAGTGGCCCGCAGCCCTCAAGCAGGCTCCAGGCCTTGGCCCTGCTGCGCCCTCCAGGGTTAATCCATTGCTGCCTCTGATCGGTCCCACATTTCCCTGCACCCACCCCTGCCTGCTGTTCCGTCCAGGCAGCAGAGATCAGCCCAAAATGTGGCTCTCAGGTCCTTCCTTGTGCTCAGCAGGACCCTGAAACCCCAAACCCAGAGCAAGCTCAGGCCCTCAGCTGGGCCAGGCAGGCACTCCCAAAACCTGGGAGAGCAGCAGAAGCTGCTTGACCCCCCCTCTGCGCCCTCCAGCTGTATGAGAAATGCTCTGCAGCCCCTTTCCCCATGGGACGTGTCCTACAAAGCCAAAAGGTCCGAGAATCGTGACCTGGAGAGTGAGGTAAAGGCGGGAATGTCATTGTTAGGATGACAAATATTCTCTAATCCCCAAAACTGCCCCGTGGCCTGTGCTGGAGGGCTCAGCCCTGCTGGGGGATGTTGGGAGAGGGTTGCTCTTTCCTTTGCCACAGGTTTGTGCCCAGGTTGTGTCCCTGGAGCCACCAAGGTGGGGCTTGAGCCCACAGAGGATCTTCCCAAGGGGGTGGAGTGGCCCCTGTGGGGCTGAAATGGTTTCACCCTGGCTTTCAATTTACCCCAGGGGCTCACCTCACTGTCCCTGCTAATTCCTGCTCGTGGTTTTCACCGCTGGCTTCATTTACCCGGGGCTCCATCCTCCTGTCCCTGCTTGATCTGCTCATGGTTTCACCCCTGGCTTCATTTTTACCGCCCTGGACAAACATCAGGGGCTCAACCTTAATCCTGCTAATTCCTGCTCATAGGTTTAACCCAGCCTTCCTTTTACCCCTGGACAACAATCCAGGGGCTCATCTCCCTGGCCCTGCTGATTCCTGCTCATGGTTTAACCGCAGCCTCATGTTTTACCCCTGGACAAAACCCCAGGCCTCCATCCTCACCTGTCACTGGTAATTACCTCCTGCTCATGTTTCACTCTGCCTTCATTTTACCCGCCAGGGCCTCCATCCTCACCTGGCCCTGCTAATTCCTGCTCGTGGTTTAACCCAGCCTTCATCATTTTACCCCTGGACAAACCCTCCAGGGGCTCACCTTATCCCTGCTAATTCCTGCTCAAATGGTTAAACCGCAGCCTTCACTTTTACTCCTTGACAAAGTCCCCAAGGCTCAAAACCTCATCTGGCCCTGCTGATTTCCTGTCATGGTTTCACCCTGGCTTCAACTTTTACCCCAGGGGGCTCCCATCTCCCTTCCTTGATTCCTGCTCATGGTTTTATTACCCCAGCTTCACTTTTGCCCCTGGAACAAACCATCCAGGGGTCAACCTTATCCTGCTAATTCCTGCTCGTGTTAACCCACGCTTTCATTTTACCCCTGGGGGGGCTCCATCCTCCCTGGCCCTGCTGATTCCTGTCGTGGTTTAACCCAGCCTTCAACTTTTTACTCCTTGACAAAGTCCCAAGGGCTCAACCTCACCTGGCCGTGCTGGTTCCTGCCTCATGGTTTTCACCCTGGCTTCACTTCTAAACCCCTGGACAAAAACCCCCCAGGGGGCTCCATCTCACCTGTCCCTGCTGAATTCCTGGTCATGGTTTCAACAGCCAGCCTTCATTTTTACTCTGGAGAAACCCCAAAGGCTCAACTTTGTCCCTGCTAATTCCCTGTCATGGTTTCACCCTGCTTTCAATTTTTACACCACTGGACAAAGTCCCCAAGGGCTCCATCCTCCCCTGGCCCTTCCTGATTCCTGCTCATGGTTTACCCCAGCCTTCATTTTTAACTCCTTGACAAATCCAGGGGCTCCATCCTCACCTGGCCCTGCTAATTCCTGCTCATTAGGTTTCAACCCTGGCTTCAACTTTAACCCAGGGGGCTCCATCCTCCCCTTTCCCTTCTGATTCCTGCTCATGGTTTCACCCTGCCTTCAACTTTTACCCCTGGACAACACCATCCAGGGGCGCTCAACCTTAAATCCCTGCTAAATTCCTGCTCGTGGTTTCACCCTGGCTTCATTTTTACCCCAGGGGGCTCCATCCTCCCTGGCCCTGCTGATTCCTGCTCGTGGTTTCACCCAGCCTTCATTTTAACCCCTGGACAAACCCTCCAGGGCTCCTCCTCCCCTGTCCCTGCTGGTTCCTGCTCTCTGCGTTCCCTCCTGCTCTGACTCTCCCCTCCTGACCACTGGAACCCTCAAGCCCAGTGCCCCACAGTCCTCGAGCTCCAAGGGGAAGGAGGGATCTCCTCAGCAGGGTCCGGCCCCCGCAGTGCCCAGGGTGCGCTCAGCTGCAAGCTGCACGTCCCTGCCAGGGCAAGAAATCCACCCTGATCCCTGATGGAGCCAGAACAATCGACCCCTGATCCTGATGGAGCCCAGAACATCCACCCCTGATCCCTACCGGGCCAGAATATCCACCCTGATCCCTGCCAGGGCCAGAACATCCACCCCCTGATCGCGCCCGGGGCCCGTTTTCGTCACTGCCAGGGCAGAAACATCCACCCCCTGATCCCTGATGGAGCCAGAACATTGACCCTCTGATCCCTGATGGAGCGCAGAACATCCACCCCTTATCCCTGAATGGAAGCCAGAACATCCACCCCTGATCCTGATGGAGGCCAGAACACCCACCCTGATCCAGATCCAGACACTGACCCCCCAAACCCTTATGGAACCTGGACCATCATCCCCAATCCCTTCTGGAGCCAGACCATTGTCCCCCATACCCTGCCTGAACCAGACCATGCCGTCCCTCCTCCTGAGTGATCCCACGCACCGACCTGATCAGATCCAGACCCCAGACCCTTAATCCCTCCATCCCTGCCCCCATCCAGATCAGCAATCCTCATTCCTGAGTATCCCCACTTTGATCCTCCATCCTGCCTTATCCAGACCATTGATCACCCATCCCTTTTGCTGTTCCAGACGACGGCCTGAACCAGATCCAGACCATCAAACCGCCCCCATCCTTGAGTGATCCCCACCACTGACCCCTCATCCCTGCCCCACACCCCACATCCAGATCATCCAAACCCTCATCCCGAGTGATCTCACCTTGGTCCCCCATTTTTTCCCTGGGGGTGGTTTTGGAGGGATCCCGACCATTGAACCTGATCCAAATCCACACCCAGAACCATCAATTCCCCATACCTGCCTGATCCAAGACCATTGAGCCTGCCTCCAGATCTCCAGACCCCTGACAACCAAATCCTCCTCCCTGGAGTGATCCCCACCATCAATGCCCCATCCTGCTGATCCAGACCCACTGACCCTGATCCATTACCCAGACGCATCCATTCTTCCATCCCTGAGTGAATCCCACCATCAATCCCCCAATTCTTGCCTGATCCAGACCATCTGATCCTCTCCCCTGCCTGATCCAGACCACTGAGCCTGAATTCCACACCAGAACCATTCAGGCCCCCTACATCCCTGAGTGACCCAGACCATTGATCTCCCCATTCCAGACCGATTGACCCTGACCAGATCAAGACCAGAACCATCAATCCTCCCCTCCCGCCCATCCAGATCATCAATCCTCATCCTGAGAGATCCCCACCTTTGAATCCCCCATCCCTGCCTGATCCAGACCCAGACCATAACCCCCCATCCTGCCCCATCCAGACCATCAACCCCCCATCCTTGCCTGATCCAGACCATTTGAACCTATTCCAAATCCATGACCAGACCATCAACCCCCATCCTGCCTGATCCAGACCATTGATCTCCCATCCCTGCCCATCCAGACACCTGTTTAGCTGATCCAGATCCAGAACCCAGATTCATCAATCCCCCATCCTTGCTGATCCCCAGACCACTGACCTGATACGACCAGACCATCATTGCCCCATCCCTGAGTGATGCCCCACCATCAAATCCCCCATCCCCTGCCCATCCAGACCACTGAGCCGATACAGATCCATACCCAGATCCATCAATCTCCCCCATCCTGCCCTGATTCAGACCCATTGAACCTGATCCAGATCCATAACCCTGACTACCAACATCCCTCCTCACTGAGTGATCGCACCAGCCATCAATTCCCCGATCCCTGCCTGATCCAGACCACTGACCCTGATCCATACCCAGACATCAATCCCCCATGCCTGAGTGGATCCTTACACTGACCCTCATCCTGCCCCACCAGACCAATCAATCCCCACCCCTGAGTGGCCAGAATTTGAGCCTGATTCCAGAATCCAGACCCCCAGATCCCCCATCCCTCATCCCTGCCCATCCAGACCATTGATCTCCCATCCACCTTGCTGATCCGACCATGAACCTGTTTCAGATCCACACCCAGACCATACAAATCCCCCATCCCCTGGGGATCCAGAACCATTGAGCTGATCCCACACCCAGACCAAAGATCCATCAATCCCTCATGGGCCCTGCCCATCCAGACCATGATCTCCCCATCTTGCCTGATCCAGACCATTGATCTCCCATCCCTGGCCCCTATCCCAGACCATCAATCCCCCATCCTGCTCCATCCAGACCATTGATCTCCCCATCCCTGCTCCATCCAGACCATTGATCTTGCCCCATCCCTGCTCCATCCAGACCACTGAGCCTGTTTCAGATCCACACCCAGACCATCAATCCCCCATCCCTGGGTGATCCCCACCACTGACCCCCCATCCCTGCCCCATCCACCCCACCCCTCACCATCCCTGTGGTTGCTCTGGCAAACCCAGACCAATCCCCCCTGGCTCCTGCAGCATCTCCTGCCTCACAGCCCAGACTTGATTCCAGCTGGGGCAGCAGGAGCTGAAATATCTGTGACCAGAATTGGGCTAAAACTCCAGGAGGATCTGGTCAGCCAGGGCCTCACCTGATTCCTGAGCTGCTGCTGCCCTCTCCTCATGGGCTGCAGGGAAAAACTGATGGCAGGGATGGAGTGAGCAGAACAGAMCTGGGTTATCTCCTCGTCCCTTCCTTCTCCCAGCCTTCCACCTGGAAATAAATCCAGAGGGATCAGCGCTCTGCAAAAGGCCATGGGGCTGAGCAGAGGGATTTGGGGTTTGGGCTGGGACCTGGCACTCTCAAGTCATGATTTTGGGATCCTGGGGCCTCGCCAAGGGTCACTTCCCTGCTCAGGATGGATTTGTTGGTTTGCAGAGCACTAAGGGGTCAAAGAAAAATTATTTTATCCTGAATTTTTCCATCAAACAGAAATGAATTTATCCTGAATTTTTCCATCAAACACAAATGAATTTATCCTGAATTTTTCCATCAAAAAGAAATGAATTCATCCTGAATTTTTCCAGCGAGCTGAGAATGAAAATCATTTAGGGCTGGAGGTTATTTTTTTCTTGGTACAAAGAAAAACCTTTTCACCTAAAATAAGTCATAAGCCAAAAACCTTTTCACCTAAAATAAGTGGGGAAGAGGGAAGGAGGGCTGGAAGGAAAAGTGGGAAGGGGAGGTTGCAGCTGCCTCAGGCTGGTTTTGTGCCTGAAAAGAAGAAGATAATATAAAATAAAATATAAAGATATAAATATAGAAATATAATATAAAATATAAATTAATATAGAATATTAGAATAATAAGAATATAATAAAAATATAAAATATAAAATAAATCAAATATAAAACAGATACAAAATAAAATACAAAAAACAAAATACAAAATAATCAAAATACAAAATACAAAATATAAAAATAAATATAAAAATATAAAATATCCCTCCTTGTTCCTGGGGGACATTTCTGCAAGCTCAGGCCTCGAGGAAAAGCACGGTGTGGGGACAGCCTGTCCCCTCAGAACTCCCCAGCCCACTTTTAATCCATCACAAATTCCTGAATGTGGGGAAAGCGGAATTCCAGTGGGAAGGAAAACATTCCTGAGTCTGCCTGTGGAGCATTTCCTGCTCTCCTGGAGAGGGGTGGGCAGGAGCATACCCAGCGGGAATAAAGCGAGAAGTGCCGGGGATGGAAAATTCTGCGCTCTGCTGTGCTGTGAGGGGCGCACCTGGAACATCAGGAGAGAGGTTTGGCCCTTCCCAAGTTGGATTTCCAAGCTGTTGGGGGCTGAGAATTGGGAATTTCTGGGGCACATTCCCTGGGATGCTCCCCACAAACGGTGCCTTGGGAACGGTGACTGTGGTGTCACCCTGGCTCTGCTCTGCTGAGACTTTGCAGGCCTGGGGGTTCCTCATCTTCACTCCTTTCTGTTCCTGGAAGATCTTATCAGGAATTCTGCAAAGATTGGGTTCTGTCAAGAAAAGCTCAGTAGAAAATCAGGTGTGTGAGAAAAGCTGATTAAAATCCATGAGATAACCCCAGTAATTTCACCTCCATGGATGTACAGACACCCAGTGCACCTATCAGCTGGCACACAAATAATTCCAGAGCTCTCTTTCCCACAGAACCAGAAGTCTGGGTGTAACCGAGGGAAATGCTGGAACGGACATTGTTTACAGCAACAAATATTCTCTAATCCCCCGTTTTTGGAAATGTG
>NDFG01000175.1:48218-63485 GCA_002167245.1 Sporophila hypoxantha
TATTCCATCCCAATCACAACCCCATTTACCTAAACCCCATTTACACAAACCCATGCCTCAGATTCCCATCCCACGAGGATCACCCATTTTACCAAACCCCATTTCCACTAAATTCTCCCACACCCCACCCAGACCCATTATTACACAGACGCACACCCTACTACCCCTCACCCCTATACTACCCTCACTCAAAGGCAACCTCCATTCATACATGATCCCAGGGTGCACAGACCCCATTCCATGGACCCCTTCATTGGGAAGATCTACATCCCACAGATCCCCATTAAAACCAGCACTGATTCCAAGCACACAAGAACCCTATACTCTCACACACGCAGAACCCCATCCCACAGACCCCATTTCCATCTAGACCCGCATGGTACACAGACTCCACAACCCCATCCCACAGACTCCATGTACAACAAACCCCAATCCACAGACCCACAGATGCCCACCCCACAGACCCGCAATTTACCGATAGGACGCCCACCCACCGCGATTCCACGAATCAGGACTCCATTCCTGCTGAACTCCAATCCCACACACGTACCAGAAGTTTACAAAATTACCCCACCCCTCAGAACCCCCATCCCCAGGCTGAGCCGCCTCCCAGTGTGGAGTATCTCTCACCCCACAGACCCGCAGAATTCCACCCCACAGGACCCATTTTACTACCGAAATCCCATTCCCACAAATCCCACTCCCAAATCACCAATCCACAGACGCCCATCCCACAGATCGCCATTCGCGCAGATTTCCCATCCACACGCCAGGGACCCCACACTTTTACGCGAACACTTCATCCCCACCTCCCGTACAGTATTCCCATCACGGACTTATCTCTACAGACCCCTATTAACATATCCCTTTATTGATTCAAACTCCCATTCCTATGTCCCTCAATTCACACAATCACCAACGAGAGTGCCCATTTTGCGCTTGCTTGAATTCTTCCAACACTCCCCACTCATAGGCCCCATTTAGTCACAATCCCACCCCACAATCCCAGTGCCAAGCACACTCGCGTCTCATGCACAACACATTTCCCATCCCATTCCAGTAGAACCCCCATCCCACAGACCCCAGTCCACCAGACCCCATGCACCACAGGTAACGATCCCGCACAGACCCCCTATTGCTGTGCTCATACTAACACCCCTATTCCACAGACTCCTCGATTTCCTGGCAAGATCCCATCGCAACCACGAAAGAACCCTCGCGACGTAGCGACGGAAAACTCCCACGGCCACCACAACACACCGCATCTGGTACAGAACTACAATCTCACCCCACCCCATAGGACTCTCCACAAATCCACAATCCGATCACATTTCAGATCCCATTCCCACAAGACCCCGATTCCCAACAATCCCCAACCCCACAGACCCCACTTTTCCACACCACCCACTAGACCCCAGCGAGACCCCATCCCATTCCTGCATCCCATCCCACAGACCCCACTTACACAAACCTCACCCAGTGAGACCGCCATACACCATTCCCTCGCTAGATTCATATAACACCCTACAAACTTCCAATTCTCACAGTGACCTCCTGTGTCCATTCCTAGCAGCCTCCCTAGCAACCAACTAGTCGCCAGCCCTGTGGGGTGATATTTCTCCCTCACCTTCACTACGATATTCGGGAATGACGAGCAGATTTTACTCACCCTTCTGGTATCCTATATATCTTTGCTCTTCTCGTCACTTCCGTGAGCTTTGACTCATTTGGTGCAGGGTTTCAAGTTTATCACCAGCCTGAGAGTTGTGAAATTATATATAACTTAAGGGTAAAAAATAAATTAGATAGTCCTTTGCGAGTGGGGATAAGAAAAAAAATAAAAATAAGGAAGGAAGAGCGGGAATAAGAAAGCTGAGGTTCCAGCGGTAATCCCATGACTTTCAAGGGAGGTGTGGAAGGAAGAAAGTCATGACAATCCCTGAGCTCCAACAATGACGGCAGTAGGCTGGCAACGATAAAATCAATTCACACACAAAAACCAAACCCCATCCGTTCGAAAAGGAAAAGGAATGTTAAGTGCACGAATCTACCGGGCCTGTTCTTAACTCTATCTTTTATATATGATAGATTCTCATTTACAATGAGGGATAAAATCTCACCCGTTTGATAGATTTTTCCGTTCTTTGCCTTTAAACCAAAAGAAAGTTTTCCTCTTATTTTTCATTATGGTGTGTTTCGACTTCTCTCGCCTATGGGGCCATTTCTGTCAACACCCACGCTCCTCATTCAGGGCCTCTCCAAACGGGAATGGGGATCCTGAGGGAGGAGGGGTTGCCAATGAGTGGAGTGAGGCAGGCCGTTGAACCACCCACCAAAACCTGACTCCCCAGTCTTGGGTAATTTTTGGTTTGTTGCACCCCAAAACCGTTGTGGTGGAGAAGAAAAAATCCTCTCTGGGAATGGAAGTCGTGGAATGGTGTAGAGAATGGAAGGAACCTTAAAGGCTCACTCTCCCGTTCCGTCCAACTCCCATCCAACCCCACCTGGGATCACTCCCAAGGATGGGATAACCCCAAATCTTCACTCTCACTCTGGCCCCTCTGTTCCCCCAATCCACTCCAGGCTTGCTCCAAACGAGAACTGGGAGGTCCGTGGAATCGCCGGCGTGCCAAAGGAGGAAAGGAGACATGTGGTGTAAACCCACCAAAACCACCCTGGAGTTGTCCGGTAATGGTTTGGTTAGTGTTGCACCCCAAAGCTTTTGTGGTCGAGGAAGGAAATACCCTCTCTGGGTTGTTCCCTGCTGTCATCTCGGTGGGTATTCCTGGATGCAAAATCCTCTCTGGATGGTCATAGGAATGGTTGGTTGTGGATGTGGCGGAATCCTCTCAAAAGCCGCATCCCAGGTTGCCTCCAAAAACCCCATCAAAGCCACCTTGGACACTTCCAGGGAGGTGACGGTAACCCCTATAATGGTCTCTCAATTGAGATTCTTGGTCTCCAGTCCCCCAGGGCTGCTACAAACGGGTAATTGGGATCCTCTGAAATGAGATATATCCACAAAAAGGAGAGGGAAGAGACAAGGGCCACCAAGCCTAAAACCACCCAGGGTTTGGTTCAATTTGTGGTTTGTTGCACCACCATATACATTATATGGGGTTGAGGAAGAAAAAATCTCTCTGGACTGGTCCCATTGAAGATGTTTGGTGGAAGGAACCTATAAGCTCATCCCGGTTCCTCCAAGCCCCCCATCCAACCCACCTTGGGACACTCCCAGGCTGGGGTAACCCCGAAATCTCACTCCTGGTTTGTCCTTCCATTCCCTCCAGGGCTTTTCAACGAGAATGGGATCCTTTTGAAATTGAGGGTGCCAAGGAGATTGGGAGAGCAGCCAACCCACCAAAAACCAACCAAACCAGGGTTGGTAATTTTGAGTTTGTTCAACCCCACAAACGTTTTGGTGGGTGGTAGGACAAAATTCCTTTCTGATGTGATTACCTGGGAATGGTTTGGTGGGATAAGGAAATCTTTAAATGCTCGATCGGCAGGTTCTCCCAAAACTCCCATCCAAACCCCCACCTTGACACTCCAGGGATGGCGGTACACCCCAAACCATCAATTTTGGACTTGTGTCTTCTCTTCCAGCATCCCCAGGGGGCTGCACTCACAAACAGGAATGGAGATGCCGTGGGATTGTGGTGCACAAAGGTAGAGAGGAGAGCAGTGGGATCCTCTAACCTATATCTACGAAAACCTCACCCCCATGGCGTGGGTAATGTCTCTGACGGTTTGTTGACACCCAAAGTTTTTTGGTGGGGAAGAAAATCCTCTCTGGAATGTGTCCCTGGTAATGAGGAGTTTGGTGGAGAGGACCTTAAAAGCTCAATCTCAGGTTCTCCTCCAACTCCAATCCACGACCTTGGACTTCCGACATCCCAACGAGATGGGAATATAACCCCAAATCTCACTCTCAGCTTGAGTGGACCATCGCTCTCTTGTCCCCATCTCTCCAGAGGTGCTGTGCACGTGCCAAAACAGGGAAATATGGGATTGGTGAATGAGTCGATTGCTTCCAAGGCACGAAGCGCGACGCAGGGATGAACCTCACCGACAAAACCACCTTCTGGGTTTTCTTCGCTCACATACTTCTCCTATTGTTGCACTCCTGCAAACACATATACCATTGGTGGTCGAGTTGGAAGAAAATCCTCTCTGTGATTGGTTCCCCTCGCTTCAGTATTCTCGGGAGACTCTCCCTGGATATGCACAAAGCCTCTATGGTGGTTGGAATGTTTTGGTTGTGGAAGGGGAGATACACGTATAAAGGCTCATCCCAGCTGCTCACACCCAATGCGACGCTTCAACTATCTCTTATGAGCCTCCCATGGTGTGGTGGTGTTTTCTACACTAACGCTATAGTCACCATCCCTCTCTCCTCAATCCAAAACGCTCTCCTCTCTCCAGCGTCGAGTGCTTACGACATGCATCGTGCAATGCAGCGTTTATGTGGAGACGCGTGTCCTGTTCCAGTGTGGCCGTGTATCTGCTCGTGGTGGACATAGTGAGAGGCATGAGGTTCGCACATGTGCAACCAGCCAAACCAGGTCGCTCTCAGGCCACTGGTTTGGCTGTTTTGCTTTGCTCTTTGGTGACTCTATCGAGGACAAAGGGTTTATATATTTAGATGTGAGATAGGTGGGCACACGCCCACCCACTCTTCTTCATAGTCCACTTTGAGGTGATTCTCGAGCGTGTGAGGCATTGCTTTGTGGCCACTGGACTTTTCCTGGTAATTGGGTCGAAATAGAATCCTTTCTCAGCCCTAGGTGCATTAGGTTTCCCATAATAGAATATATAGGGAATATGAGTTGTGGAGGCAGGGGAATCGCTTTCTTTAAGTCTTATGTCAATTGACATATCACATACTTTAACTTCATCCACCATCGCATTGTGTGGCGGTTACTCACTCCCCATAGTGACTGATGGTGGAATATATATTCGCCAACCACAAAGCGTGTGTCTCTTTGTGTTGATTCTTCCTTTCCAGACTTCCCCTCAGCGGACATGCACCATCACAAAGGGAATGAGTTATATCTCACTGTTGGTTGTGCGAGAGCTTTGCAGGATTGGCTCTCATATGTGAGAGCGGAATGACACTAGGTCTGTCCAACCGCTCCTCACATCATCATAAACACCACTCGAGAGCCTATTGTGTTGTGGTTTTTAGTTATAGTGGACACCCCCAAAAGTTTTTCTTAGGTGGCTCGGAGGTGAAGAATATAGAATATATATTACCTCTCATTGCGGTATAGAAGGTATCCCCTATCGAATGGATGATGGTGGGCAAGGTCTCTCTAACACTCTGGCTAGTGTGTGGTCTAAACTTCTCTATCCATCTCCCCACCTTGGACTCTTTAATTTATTGAGGGATAGAGACTCAAACACCCTAATATCTCTCATCTCCTCTCTACTCTCAATTTACACCTCTGCACGCTAGGGCGATTGCTCAAATAAGGTGTACAATATAGGATTAATAGGGAGACTCATATAGTGAAGAGCTATTACATGACCGGTGCCTCAGAGGGAAGTTAAGTAGCAAGGCGTGTCCATAATAAGTTACAACCTAAAACACATCACACAGGTTCTTGTAATTTGACTTTTGTTGCACCCAAAAGTTTTTTTTGTGTTGAGGGAAGAATAATTTCCTCTCTGGAATGGGTCCCTCGGGAATCGGTGTGAGAATAAACTCTGCTCGATTAAAAGCGATATAATACCCATAACTGCGATTCCTCACGCGACGTGTCCAGCTTCATTAATTCCCCCAGAAGGGAGGATTTGTGACAGCCTCTGGTACACCCCGGATTACACTGATATATAACTTAATGTATTGAGCGTGATCTGGTAGTGAAGAGAAAAGTACAGTGTAAAAAGGAAAGTTCATGAAAAGGTAAACTGTAATTTCATGAGGTTGAAAGAGTTGATTAAACAGAGATTGCGTTAATGTTCTGATTTTAAAGAATTGTTTTACAAGTTTGCAGTCTTAGATAAATTTATATCCTATACTTTTCTACCGTTAATTTTATAGACAGGAGTTATTTCCTTCAAAGGCTGGATTCAGTTTTTTCATTCCGGAGACGTTTGCCAATTGATATGATTGGGGGCTTTTTTTTTCTAGCAAGTAAGGAAGTGTCTGCTGCCGAGGGAATCCTCTGTTAGAGGTCACAATCCAGACATACTCTAAATCCTAACCAAAACTTTGTGAAATGGACAGAAAGCGAGAATTCATGAATCCCAGCCACCACTGGTTGGTGCTGACTGAGCATGTTGTGGTCACGCCAGTCTTATCCAGTGGCATGTGGGTTAGAAGTAGTTGTTGAGCAGAGAGGAAAAGATGCAGTGGGATGACAGAGAGCTATGACCTTGTCTTTTAGACAGTGCCTGGTTCAACTCTGGTAGCAAGAAGTACAGCACATCCATGCATAGACAAGCAGTGAGACTATAGCCTATGAGCGAGGAAAGATAGGGCTCCATAGACAGAGTGAGCCAGCGTGCCACGCAAAAGTTGTCCTAGAACTTTTCAACGACTAGAGTATCACGGTGCGGTCCTCAGTGTGCAGGGCCAGTGCGCACGTGGGGTCACCAGTAACCGCCGACACCTCTGTGGGACTGTGCAAGGAGAGTAGCCCTCTCGCAGGCAATCGCTGCACCTCGCTCGCCCAAGAATTTTTCGTTGGTTTTCGCTCTGAAGGGCTCTCGTGCAAGCGACTTGCCCAAGCCCACCATGCTGACCTCCACTTTTTTCTAGCGCAAATGTGTTGTGAATGCAAGATTTGTAGGCGGTGGCGGCAGTCGGAGTCCGGTTCCTCGAACGCGAATTCTTGTGCTCAGAGTCCATGAGTGGTCGATAGTAAATTAAGACCACTCCCACTGCTCATAGATTTCAGAGCACTCCAATAAGTGTTTTTGAGAGCTGATTACAGGTTTGCAGGGGTCATCCGCTTCCCACAATTCTAGATATCCCATTTAAATATGTATATATAGAGAGATTACTGTTTCCATCGCTAGCACAAGGGCGCATTCCCCACCTACATCCTCGACAGCAGTGGGAGAGACTGCTACAGGAGGTGTGTGGTAAGGATAGGTGTGACAGGGCAGCTTCCCAAATTTCAAGATATATACAACCCATATTGTGTGGAAGATGTGTAGGGAGGTTACGGGGAGACGCTAGTAGAATCCACGCTAAATTCAACCCAAAATTTTTGGCTTCAGGAATGTGCAAGGCACGAGCACCAGCTTCCCAAATTTTCAACCCAAATTTTTTTGGAAGTTGGTTATGGCATGCTCGAGGCTGAGCAACTCACACGTAAAACTTTGCATCGCGTGCACTTCACGCAACTAGTTGCATTTCAGCGGTCATCTTGTACCTCTGGTTTTTGCTGCTTCTAAGAGAACATTTTTTTCACGACGCACTTTTGTTGGGAATAGTAGGCTCAGCCGACACCAGCTTCCCAGTGAGATGTTTGGCATTATAGAGTGTGGGGATTTGTTCAGAAGATTCTCTATACAAGGGCCACCAGCTTTGCCACAATCTCACGCAGCACAGAGAATGATAGTGGAGAATATGTGGTGCAGCTCCCAAATGCCTCTCTGTGGAATATAGCTGGCAGTTGTGTCTATTAGAGAATGTTATGTTTATTTGGTATTACCAGTCTAAGCTGCACCGCTCGTGACTCTGTGTGACACACCACACACCCTCTCACACACGACACTTTGTTCTTCACATTATGAATATATTTAAATATATTTTTATTATATTCTTACAGCCTTTTGAGGTGTATAAAATTAGTAGTGTGCAGAAAAAGTGCATGGAGTATATCTCTCTTTCACCTGTCCCTGCTATCTGTGTGACCAAGCCTCTGGGGAGTGCAGCCTTTGCGTGACCAGCCCCATTGGTGGTGTGTTATCGTGGCTTTCTTCTATGTGTCCTCGTTTGCAGTGAGAGTGTTGGAGCAGATATGCTTCAGGGAGCCTTGGCAGGTTGGAGCTCAAACTCCTGGCCTCAGGAGAAGAACCAGGAATTAAAATTCCACTTAAATGCTCCAATTATGCTCGACCAAACCACGCCTGGCTTTGATCCAATGCCTGGCTGTGAGGAGTTTGGTGTTTGGATATTTTCCCATCAGAGGCGTTGCAGCTCCCTCGAGTGCTTGATGCCCGCCCCAAACTGGATAATCTCTCTCTGTCATAGTGCATAAGTCTCAGCCAACGGACAATAAAAGACAAAAAAAAAAAGAGGCAAAAAGGAAACAAATCTGGGAATTATTTATCAGGCTCCATATTTAACATATTTTTATTTAAAAAATATTCTCCATATTTAAAATATTTTATATTAAAATATTATTTTATTTTAAAACTCACTAATTATATATATCTTAATATTGTAAAAATATTTTATTAAATTTATCACACTTAATTTAAATTTAATAATTTTATTATAGAATATTATTCCTCATATTTTAAATATTTTATATATTAGCTCAACTATATACTTAATTAAATTAAATTTACCTCACCATAATTTTAGCAGGTAAATATAGTGATAAATTATTATTAAATAAATATTATTATGTTAATCTATTCTCTTTCTCACTAAAATATTGTAGAAACATTTATATCAAATATTTCGTAATTTTTTAAAATATGTGTTAAATTTCCTAAATCTTTAAATTTAAAATTTTTATATATAATGCTTCTCATCCTATAGAATAATTTAATATTCGTGACGATGAATAAATTAAATAATATATTTTATTCTAAGAAAAAATGAAATTTTCTTTAAAATGTTTTGTGTGGAATTCGGTAATCTGCGAGGCCGATTGTGCCACCTTCCTCCTCCTCCTTCCTCTCTCCTCGCGGTAATCTAGCTCTGGGAACTAGGGAGATTTTCACAATTTAGTGAACTGGTTTGAGGCAACACCTGGTTGCATGTGAGATCAGACCCCCCATGATCTCTAAATGAAACACAGCACCCTCCGGTAGACCCATATTTTGAGATGTTATGTATAGCAAGCATAGATTTAGGACTCTCATAAACGTAGTATCCTCATTTAGCTCCGCCAAGCCGCGTTTATGATAATCTTCTTACATCATATGAGGACCCTGGCGTACTTCGCGCCTCGCTACTAGCAAATTAACCGTGGCGGGAAAAGAATTCGTATGGCATTCGACAGACTTTGCAGGAAGCGATGTTTTTAAATTAGGGATTCACTCCGCAACACCTATGCCAGGCCACACATATCGTGTCCCCGCTTATTCCATTAATATCCCCTCTAATTAAAGCGGTGATTGCGCGCTGCTATTTTCAGGTCTGCGTAATTAAATATCTCCCTACCTACTGGGACTCTCACTCTGTTTGTTGGGTTTGAAGTTTAATGCTACGACTGTCCATATATACGAAGAAGCGGCACTTTGACTCGGGGCTCGCTAGTTGCCATCCCGGTGGTTGGGTCTCTCAAGTGTGTACTAGTCGAACATACTACTTTGAGTTTTCAAATATGCAGTTATTTTTTCGCAGGGGGGAAAATGTAACACTTATACCACACGAGCTCTGAGGAAAGATATATTGGGTTCTGGAAAAGTTGGCATGGGAAAAATTGCTTTAAATTCGGGTGACTTTTTTTGGGGAGCTGGGTGAGAGTTAATCAGACGAGTGAGAGGAGAATGTGGGATAATACGCGCGACGCTCTCTTTTCCAACACAGAGATACAAGGATTTTATAATCCCAGCAGCAGATGTCTGGGGAGGCAGTGTATCGTGACATGACTTTTTGGCAGTAGATAGGCGCTAGTCACTCGAAATTTTCAAAGGGAGAGAACACAATTGAAAAATAATTCCAGTGGCGTAACATCTCAGCTCTACACCATGGTTTATGTGGCATTGTGCACACTCCCCAGATCTTCCATACAGAACATGACACGCGCGCGCGTACTCTTCTAAGCACAGCGAAGCGAGATGATCTTAGCTGGTGCGCGTGCACAGTCGAGCGTCTCACCCTGTACCGTGAGCGTGATTGAATATAGATAACAACTCTTGTGTGATGCGCTCTCCTCTCTCATACTCTCACAATGGTGAAGCTCATACACTGTTCTCTCACCCTACACACTCTCACTCAATGATCGCTCCTTTCAGGCTTGGCGGCGTTACATTATGGAACTATATCTCTACGTGTTTGCAGGAACTCTATATGGAGATCGTTTTAGAGTTGTCACAAAGTCAAGGTTCACCATTTATGAGTTGGGAGACACACAATGATTGATCTTTCGAGATTAGTAATTACTGTATTTCTATCGCATCATTACAAGCTGTGTGCATTTTAGAAATTAATTCCAATCTAGACTCGGTGAGATCTGAGAGAACAGACGTATATCGATTCGGAAGAGCTCTCCACATTCGATTATAAATTATACTGCATTTTGTGGGCTCTCTCTCTTGTGAATCATACGCACTCGTGTGGGTTGTCGCAAAATCATAGTGTGCTCACTCAGTACCACACACTCTCCGCACTCTCGAGTGGCCCAACCACGAAATCAGGTACTCTCTCAATCGATATAGTTCACAAGGTGTTAGATCGGGGGTTGTCCGAGAGTGGGAGAGACAGAGCGCAACCAAGGCTGTGTGCCACCAAAATAACGCAAGTGGTGGTGACTCAAAAAATACAGGCAAAAACATTTACCAATGGTGGTATTTTTTCTCTATTAATCTCTTACAGACCAACGTCTTCTATATATAATTAGTTGTGTAATTCTTTTGTGTCGAGAAGGGAGTATTTTCGCCTCTAACAACACGCAAGTTTAATTTATGTTGATAATAGTTTCCCCCCCCTCGAGGGCACCCCGGACCCCACCACCTCCTGCACACACATACGCTCGGTGTGATGGTGTTTGGGAGTGGGGGTCGGAGAGGACTGCCAAAAAAGCTTTCTTGTTTTTCCAACTCAGACCATATACGCTCATAACTACTACTGTAGACTTACTCTCAGATATTATGAGTATTGGTACCTCCCTCAATTGATTATGTATTGAGAAGCCATGAAGAGGGATAATCGACTGTTAAAACCAAGTATTATATTTCTCGGCAATTGCTTCAAGTGCTGGAGTTTCTATATATGACACAGGATTCCCTATGAGATAGGATGCTCAACTTCTATTCTGGCAATGAGTATATCGTGTCCACATGTGTCTTTCGCAGAAAAGTACAGAAGATCTGTGGAGAGGAGGAAAAACTCGCTCTCTCGAAATTCCAGGATTGAAATGCGGGTCCCGCACAAAATAACTTTGTTATAGGATTTTTTAGAACTCCTCCACCGGAGCTCTTTAGAGAAATTAAGCTGTTTCTGTGATTGTCTCCGTTATAAACGCTGCGCAGTGACATGTTATAGCGCTCACGGGAAAGTCTGGACGAGAGGAGAGGTAATAATATTACTCTCTTGTGTAGGTGCGGAAGGAGTTCGCGGAAATATGAACACTCTTCCTCTATTAATTATGCGGGTGTGTGGTGCTCTCTCTCTCCACACACAAGATTTACACACGCCTCTAAAAATGGTTAATATTATTTTAAAGTAAGGGGACGGGGTCTTGATCAGATTAATGAGGGGAAAGCTGGAGGGGGCAAAGTCGTCATTTAGACTATCTTTGCACTCTCTACGGATGGTGGTCAACTCGAGGCCAAAACATACTTATATGTGCTGTTTTTTTAGAGCGAACATGTGTCACCCCTGATAGATATAAAAAAGGTAAGAATGATTCTAGATCAACTTTGTTCGTTCGCACACCCAAGTTGGTGTGATGACACGAATAAGAGCGTGGTATATTATAGTCTTGCATATTGCGTCTCCATGATTGCCTCAATTTTTAGTATGATTTCACCTCTTTAGCAGACAAAAGCTTTTTCTGATGCATGTCTCTTCCAATACAGTCTAATCCCGTTAGAAAAAAGTGGAATGCTACTCTTCTTTATGGTGCTGCTTTCGAGCATACTCGAGATATTAGTGACAAAGCGTGAGGGAGACAAACCTCGTGGACTAGAATTCGGTGAGCATGATATTCGAATGAGGTACATATACTCACAGGTGTCTTGTCTTCTTTCTTATACCAAAACCTACGCAATTTCTCCTATATATATAAGGCTCATTAAATATTTTATTTACTGGTGGAGATTTCACCTCTTAGATAAATGATGTTGATAATGAAGTTATGAGTGAGAGGATCTAAATACTCGCTCCACTTTTGCACACTCTGATTGCGAATTCGAATGGCAAAAACTGGCTGGGTATTCATATTCTTATCTGTACAGATCCCTATACAACGGTGTGAGAATGTATCAAAAGAGCGAGCTCGCTCCTCAACCACTAATATCTGATATAATATATATAGTGAGAGAAGACCAATATAAGCAACTCTCTTTTTCGACATATTGGCTTAGGAGAAGTAATTTGAGAGAAAGATTGCATCACAGACCATATTCATTTTCTGGATTCTCAGATTAATTATACTCATTTCTATACAAGGAATTCCTTAAAAACTCTCATTAAAATTTTTTGTGCTAAATTGAGAAGTGTGTCTCTCTAAAAAGGGAGAAATGGGAGCAAAAAGGGTCTTATTGCAGGGAAGAAAAAACCTTTCTGTGGATTGTGCGGGCTCTCAGATCTGCGCACATGTTATTTCGTGTCTCTTTTCCAACAATGTATCCCTAAACAAGGTGGAAAATTATTAAAGATACACTCTCTTCAACATAGGGAGACATGAGGGAGGAAAAGAACCCTGGTTGTATAGATCAAGAGTTTTTGAACCGTCCCGAGCGTTAGATAACTTGCTTTGGTTGGTTTTCCAACAGATAGTATATATACTCAATATCCACCTATTTGGTCCTTCTTTCTCACAAGATATCGTGCTCCCTCCATAGAAAGCCTTGAGCTGTAGCACTAAGATGCCTCTGGAAATCCGAGGGGAGTGTCTCTGAGATACACAAACTCTTGCGTGTGAATATATTTTCTCAACAAGCGAGCATCCCCGTACTTTAATTTTTATGTTGGTGTCGTCCCCAATGATTCTGTGAAATAGATTGAGTGTGGAGAAGAATTACATACCTGAAAAATCCCATGTGGCACGCTTCCTTCAATTGGAGCGGCAAACTAGCGCTTGCTTGGCGTATCTCTCTCTTCCAAAATCAGTAGTTTTCGCGCCCACTCTTAACACAGAGTTTGGATACATATTTTATGCTCACAGGGTCTGTGAGTCCCACATATCACCCAATAGCCGATAAGCACTGAGGCGCGATACGACTGAAAACGTCTCTTAATAATTTCCAGGGATGTTTGTGGTGAACATAGGCCAAAACCTCTGAGCGCTCGCTTTCTCCTTTTCAT
Source organism: Sporophila hypoxantha (assembly GCA_002167245.1). Taxonomy (NCBI): domain Eukaryota; kingdom Metazoa; phylum Chordata; class Aves; order Passeriformes; family Thraupidae; genus Sporophila; species Sporophila hypoxantha. The sequence goes on from NDFG01000175.1 coordinate 61,603, forward strand.
ACTCGTGCACTTGCCCCCCATAACCAGTTGACTGATATTTTAAATAATATAGATGGACCACTCAGCGACCACAAATATGTAGAGGCGAAGCTGTAGGTCGAGAAAAACCTCTGAAATCGCAGATGCTCAAAATGCAAAAGCTTGCTATATGGTTCTCTATCCAAGCTCAGTGAGAATCGCTGATAAAAGTTGAAATATATTTTAAAGAGAATGCGTCTCCCCCGAAATAAGGAAAGCTGAATTGGGACGAGAAATAACCTCTGAAATCGAGGAGTTTGAATGCAAAACTCGCTTGTTTTTCCCAGACATGTGATCCTACAACGAGTGTGAATTTTTATTATTATAAAGAAACGTGCGTGTGCGTGTGCCTATTCTCAGAGACGCACAATGGCAAAAGGTGAGGGCGTGGAAATACAGATACCTCCTGTAAATTCGTAGTGATCTCTTTTGAATTGCAAATAAGCCGCTGGTCTGTCCTTCTCTCTCCAATCAAGAACTTGCGCTTACCAAAGTCTCACAGTATATGTCTCTCGAGTGTGTTTCCTTGCAAAATAGAAAGGCTGGAGGAAGGACAAGTGTTTCCTCTCATGGAATGCAGAGCCTGGGAACGGTTTGGATGCTCTGCGCGAGACAGTAGCACTTGAGCTCGTGTTCATTTACCACACCGCCTATATATACCGCCCTACAAAAAAGGGTGAATATGCTTCTTGAAGTGGTGTGTAAACTCCACACCACAGCTGCCTGCCCTCTGGCACACAAAGCAGGAATACTGAAGGCGAGAGAGGCCACAGACGGACACCGAGCCGGAATGAAAGGTGCTGGAGGTGACGACGGGTTAGTGCCTCACCCACTTCTGCCACCTTGGGAACCACCTGGGAGCGCCACCTGAGCCCCRGCTGCCCTTCCCTGCTGGGGCCGGGAGCTTCCCGATGTCCGGCAATCCCAGAAAAAACGGGAATTTCTGGTTTCAGGAGCAGACTCGCTCCAGCCGCTRCAGAAAGACATTTTTCCGGGCTCGGGAAAAGTGACACGATGAAAGCGAGCGCGCTGATTGCAGACAGCCCGCAATTCATCACCGTGACAGTGACAAACGCGGCCCCGGGGTGGTGCGGTTGGCGAAAAGAGAATRCTCCAGCTTTACATTTTTAATGCTCCGCTCGTTTTCTCCCGGTTTTATCCCCAGGATCTTCTGCCTTGAATGGAAAGGGCAGCGCGGGGCTGGCGAGCCTGCGAATCAGCCTGAGCTGCTGTCAGCGCTCCCCAAACCAGCTCATTGCGGTTTTTTTTCATTATTCCTGCTCCTCCACCATCCCTTTTTCCACCTTTTCAAGGGGGAACAGCCTCGGCTGGGCTGCTCCATTCTCCGGGGCTCATTCATCATTGTCCCCCGGCTGAATGGGAGGCACAGGGTCAGCCTGAAAAGCTCCAAACCTCTCTAAACATCTCCAAAGGTCCCTGCTGGGGTCCCGACCAGACCGCCCAGGCTCTGGGGGGGTTCGTGTCTGTGAAAGGAGCTGGAGGGGGGACACACGGGGACGTGGGGTGGCACAGGGCACCCCTGGGGACCTGCCTGGGAGGTCTGGGGCTTTTCTGGGGGATTACGGGCAGCGGGATTGAATTTGGTTATTGAGCAGCCCCGGAGCGAGGAGAGGATGGGCCAGAGCGGGGTGGGCAGGGCTGGAGCGGCCCCCGCTCTGTCCCTGTCGCTGTCTGTCCCTGTCCCTGTCGCCACCTCCCCGTCCCTTCACTGCTCCAGCTGGAGCCAAGCGCTCCCGGGAGGGCAGGCCTGGGATGTGAGCGACCCCCTGTCCCGCTCTGTCCCCTCCTGTCCCTCCCTGTCCCCCTCTGTCCTCCCTTGTCACCCTCTGTCCCCTCTGTCCCCC
>NDFG01000175.1:116890-137876 GCA_002167245.1 Sporophila hypoxantha
TCAAACTTCCCCATCTCCTCCGAGCTCCTTGTGGCGATGCAGGAAAGAAATTTTTGCGGCGATCTTGCTCAGAGGTCCAACTCCCACTCCGTTGAGCTCCTTGTTGGGATTGGGAGCAGAATTTTGGAATCCACGGCTCCACATCCCAGTCGCTTGTTTGTTGGTGTGCAGAATTTGGAATCAGTCGAGGTTCATCTTGCCCAGTCTGATGACACAGGCAAGATTTTGGGAATCAGCTCCAGAGGTTCCACATATCTTGCTCCTTCCAAGCTCCTTGTGGGACACAGGAGCAGAATTTTGGAAATCAGCTCCGGAGGCTCCAGCATCCCGCTCCTCCAAAGCTCCCTGTGGGACACAGGAGCAGAATTTTTGGGGTTCTGCCGCCCCCAGCCGCGCCCATTCCCCCATTTTGAGGGGCCCCACGGATGGCTCTTTCCCTGTTGGATCTCTGGCATCCCCCACCCATCCTCCCGGGACCAATCTCGTGCCTTCTCTCAGCTCCGCTTTTTCCCGATTTTTTTTATTTTATTTTTTTGGCCAAAATTCCGCTGGTGAATTCCGCCGGTGCCGCTTTGTAGGCGGGGAGCGCGGCGCTTCCCAGAACATCCTGTGCGAGCGTGGGAGCCATAAAAGGCTCGGCGATGGATCGGAACGCCTGGAATTCGGCACGCACAGCCCCGAGAGGAGCCCGGCTGGGGGGGAAAACCCTCCCCGCCCGGAGTGTCCTACATCTTCACAGGGGGGAAAAACGACAGCGCCGCTGGATTTACGCGGATTTATTTTGATATTTATTTTTTTATTTATTATTTTTCCCCCTCTCTCTCTTCCACGCAGCCCGGCTGCTCCCGCGCCGCCGCTCGCAGCCCGCGGGGAGTGGAGGAAGGGATGCTCGGAGGATTTGAGGAAAATCCGGAGCGATTTTCCAGCCATGCTCCGGCGGAGCTGTGAGTATTTCCCGAGAAATCCTGGGGAGGGAAGCGAGGTGAGGGAGGGAATTCCTCCCCCCTTTGGCAACCCCAGGCTTTTCAGGAACAGCTCAAACACAACTTGGACTTTGTGTTTCCCTTCCAAAAATTGGAGTGGGGCAACGCATTGATTTTTTTTCCCCTTACTTTTTGTGGAAAAGAGATGGGGTTTTCCTGCTACTTTTTTCCCCCCAAAATCCCAAATTTTCAGCTTTTTTTCCCTTCCAGATCCCGATCCCTTTTTCCCAGCTTTATTCTCCCCAGACCAGGCCCGGCAGCGATGGTGTCGCTGTGACCTCCTCCAGCTGTGATCATGGCCCGACTCTTCCCATTTTCCCTCCGCAGCTGAAATAAAGGAGAAAAAAGCTCTGGCAAACACAACCCCTGAGAAGACCTGAGGGCTTGGAAAGTTCCTTTCTTGTGTTCGAACGTTGCAGGAGAGCAGCTGCGCTGGGGCAGAGGGAGCTTTTGGGATGAGGAAGGGGATTCAGGATTCCTGTGGGAGCTGGTGGGAAAGGGAAACCGCTTTGCCCCTTGCAGGTGGGTCCCTTGTCTTGATTAAAGTCCAAATTAAATTATTTAAATTAATTTAAAAACTTCCGAGCTCAACTGGTGATTTAGCAAACCTCACCTCGCTTGCTGTATTTTTCAGCCCACTCAGGATTTTTGTTAAAAAACTTGCTGATTTGGGCTCTCTTTCAAAAAAACGAAGCAGCTCTTGTTTGCGCTGTCCCGGAGCTGTCTGACAGCCCTGACACGCTCCTGTGGCGGAATATTTCCTTCACAAGCCCTGTCCCTCCATCGGGTAGATCGCAGCTGGCAGGAGGAGCTGGAGAGCGGCTCCCGATGGGACCGGGATGGGCAAAGGTGGAATCCGGGGGAGGCCAGGAGCGCCAGCCCCTCCTGCAATCCCAAAGGATTGCTCGGCATCCGGGGGTACAGACAGCTCAGAGCCTGCTCTGCTCCACACCATGAATTCTCTTCCCATCCCGGTCCGTTTGTTGCTCTTTTGCTTTTTTTTCCGCGGGAACCGGCGAGTTTTGCTGTGTTGTTGTTGTGTGTTGTGTGTGTCCGGGTGGTGTTACCTATGGCGAGGAGGCCGAGGCGGGAGGGGTCAGGAATCCCCGGCTGGACATTCCAAGCTGTTTCCTTTCATTCCAGCTGCGGGGCTGGAGACAAAAGCAGCAGAACCGCGCTTTCCCAGCCCCTTTTCCCTCGGGACACGGGGTAAAAGTAAGAATCTTTTTCCCGGAGTTTTCCCGTGTTTGCCCGCTGGAGGGGCTGGCTGTGTTGCGCTCTGTCCCTGGTCTGTAGATCACCGGCTTGCCCATTCGGCGGCTTGGCTAGCTCCCTGCTCTGCCCCGCTCCTGGCGCAATTTTGGGGCCTCTGAGCATCACAAGGATTTCATCCTTTCGTGTCCTTAAAATCAAGGAATTTCATCTTTTCATCTTAAACCAAGAATTTCATCCTTTTCATCTTTTTAAACCAAGGAATTTCATCCTTTCCATCCCCCGCTCCTGGTGGCACTTTTTGGAGGGCCCTGAGCATCACCCTGGCTCTCCCCCATTCCTGCTGCACTTTTGGGGCTACTGAGCATTCACCCTGGCTCTGCCCCTCCTGGTGGCACTTTTGGGCTTCTGGCATCACCCTGGCCTCTGCCCCCGTTCCTGGTGCACTTTTGCGGGCTCTGAGCATTCACCCTGGCCTCTGGCCCGCTCCCAAACAGGAGGAGATTCGCGTTCCAAGCCCTTGAGAATTTCCAGCCTGGAGCAGCAAAACTCCCAAATCCTGCGAGAAGAGACGATGGGCAAAGGGAAAGGAGCTGCATCGACATCTCCCCCTGTTCATCTCCCGAAATTCCCTTGGATCTCCATGCGCTAGCTCGTTGATAAACCCCAAATTATTGCAGCGCCATAAACTTGCCAGGAATCAGGGATCTCAAATGAGAGATGGGTTTCCTTGGAGGATGATCAGGGAGAAATCCTGCTGTCCTGGAGCCCTGACCCCTCTCTGGGGACTGCCCCTGCCCTCCGTGCTCCAATCCACTTGGAAAAACCCTGGAGGGTTTCTTAAAACAAGGAGATTTCATCTTTTGTTCCTTAAACCTGCGAGGAATTTCATCTTTTACCATCCTTAAACCAAGGAATTTCTTCCTTCCATCCTTAAATCAAGGAATTATCATTTTCCATCCTTAAACAAGGAATTTCATCTTTTCATCTTAAACAAGGAATTTCATCTTCTTCCATCCTAAATGAAGGAATTCATCCTTTCATTCCTTAAACCGTGAGAATTCATCCTTTTGTCATCCTTAAATGTATGAATTTCATCCTTTCTGTCTTAACTAAGGAATTTTCATCCTTTTCCTCCTTAAACCAAGTGAATTTCATCCTTTCTATCCTTTAAACCAAGGATTTCAATACCTTTTCACACCTTAACCAAGGAATTTCATCCTTGTCCTTTAAATCAAGGAATTCATCTTTCCATCCTCTAAACAAGGAATTCTTATTCCTTTTTTCCTTGAAACCAAGGGAATTTCATCCTTTCTGTCCTTAAATCAAGGAACTTTTCCATCTTTAAAGGTTTCATTTTCTCCTTTAAACCAGAATTTATCCTTTCTAAACCAAGAATTTCATCCTTTCATCCTTAACTCAGTGAATATTTCTCATCCTAAAAAGGATTCCATCCTTTCTGTCCTTAAACCAAGGAATTTCATCCTTTTTCTTGAATTTTCTTCCATCCTTTAAACTCAGGAATTTCATCCCTTCGTTTATCTTTAAACCAAGGAATTTCATCCTTTCGGTCCTTAAACCAAGGAATTTCATCCTTTGCATCCTAACATGAATTCATCTTCTTCATCCTTAATCAAGGAATTTATTCCTTTCTGTCCTTAAACTAAGGAATTGTCTCCTTTCTGTCCTTAAACCAAGAATTTTCCATCCTTACGTCCATCTGAGGATGAAGGATGAGGAGGCGCTAGCCCAGCTCTGCCGGCTGGAAAAACAATTTCCTTTCCTTTGATTTCCATCTCAATTAGTCTGGGGATGAAGCGATAATTCCTGGGCCTGGGAGGGAATTGACCCCTCGTCGGAAGCTCTAGCCAGCTTCCAGCACAGCGCTGGTGTCAGCTTGCCCGCTGAAATCCAGTGATTTTTGGAGATCCGGAGGCGAAGGAATTCAGGAATTTCAGCGTGCGAGCACTGACCTTGATTTCCTTTAAATAGCACGGGGAGAAAAGAGCAGAGCCTTTGTGTGCCAAGGCAGCTGAAATTCAGGCAGGGCTCTGCATTCCAGCAGAATTCCCGCTCTTTGTCTCCTTTTATTCCCATGGAGGACCTGCCCTGGAGGAATCCTCATCTCTCCAAGCGCTCTCTGCCTGCTGGGATGCCGAAAATTAATTTTTTTAGGCCTTCTTTAGGCAATTATTTTGAGCTCTGGAAGGAGAAATTGCCTGGCCCAGCCAGGTGTTGCTGCTGCCTGGAGCGCTACAGGAGTGGCGCTGGCTGTGTCTCATCCCAAGCAGTGTTGGATTTGAAGAAATGAGTTAGAATGGCTGACAAGAATCGGCTGAAGGAGCTGATCTGACTAAACCATCGAGCTCCTGGAAAACAGGAGCTTGAAATTCCTTGGACGTCAAATCCATCGAGCTCTGGAACAGGAGCTGGCTCTGCTTTGCTAATTAGCCAGCCCAGGGATGAATTTATCCTTGGAAATTCACCTGGAAGGAAATCAATCATTTAATGGGGGCAGAACCCCGGATCTGGCCAGGGCACAAAATCCCGGGATGCTGCTCAGGGAGGGCCAGAGTGGTCTGGGCCTGCTGCTCGCTGCTTTTTCTTGGATTCTGGGAGGCTTGATGTTCTTGCTGCTTGCTGCTTTTTATTCGTGGCTTTGTGTCCCTTTGTTCCCCAGGAATTTCTAGGATTTGCCCGGGAATTGTGGATTGGGCCCACGGCAGCTCCTGCTGCTGGAGTGGTGGCATCCCCAGCAGGATTTTCTCGTGTTATGTATTAATTCTCATGCAATTAAATGTGTGTTGGTTAATGCGCTTCTGAACGTTTATTTGGGGATGATAATTAATAATAAAAAACACAGCCCTGCTTCGGACTAAATGCGGATTTGATGGAGTCTCGGGATTGGGGTGAGAAGCGGTGTGGAGGGATTTTCCTTCCTTGTCCCTCTCCCTTCGCCTCTCTCGCCCTAAATTAAGCTATCCTGCATTGGCGCTTAATGGAAGGAGAGAGGCGATCGAGCAATGACCGCTCTGCCCCCGGATTGCAGAGCCGGGGCTCGCATTCCTCCAGGCTGGGCATGGGAGGAAGGTCAGGAGGGAGGAATCCGGTGGGTTGAAGAGCAGGAGAAGCTCCCCAGCGCAGGAAACAGGGCGCCGGAGGGAGCAGAGCCATGTTTGAAGTCACCTGGGGGCGGGGGAGCAGCAGAACAAACTCTGACTGCCAACCTTTCTGCCTGTGCTTGGTTTTTGTTTTTTCCCTTTTGAGCGCTATGTGTGTGGGGTTTGTTTTTGGTTTTGTTTTTTTTTTTTTTTTTTTTTTGTTTTTTTTTTTGGTTTTTGTTTTTTGTTTTTTTTTTTTGGGTTTTTTTTTGTTTGTTTTTTGGGTTTTTTTGTTTTTTTTGTTTTTGTTTTTTTTTTTGTTGTTCTGCACCCTCTTTTTGTTCTGTTTTTATTTTAGGCTCGCGTTTCTCTGCGTTGAGTGCTGAGGCGGGCTCCGGAGCCGCAGGCATTGATGGAGAGGCGCTTGAAAGGTGGCGGTGCTGCTCGGAGGGGGGGGGGTGCGTGACACAAGGGGACAGGCGGCAGTGGCGCTCTGGGGGTGGCACAAGGGGACAGGGGCAGTGGCGCTCTGGGGGTGGCACAGGGGCACAGACGGCAGTGGGAGGGCAGCTCTGTCCTGCTCTGTCCTGCACAGAGATGGGGTTTGCATTCTGGGGGGGGATTTTTTTGTCTCAGGTCGGAGGAAACATTTTTGGGGCTGGAGCGAATCCAGGAAAGGAATGGAGATTTGGGATGCGGTTTTGGAGAGTCCTGAGGGAGGATTGGGATTGAGCTTCGAGGGAGCTGGGAAGGAGTTGGAGAGTCCTTGAGGAGCTCGGGAAGGGTTTGGAGGAGCTGAGGGAGTTGGAAAGGGTTTGGAGAGTCCTGAGGGAGTCGGAAGGGGTGAGGAGCTGAGCGGAGCTGCGGAGGTTTGGAGAGTCCTGAGGGAGCTGGGAAGGGTTTGGAGGAGCTGAGGGAGTTGGGGAAGGGTTTGGAGAGTCCTGAGGGAGCTCGGAAGGGTTTGAGAGTGCTGGAGGGAGCTGCAGGGGCTCCAGCTGAGCAAAGGAGGGCTCGGGGGAATTTTCTGCTCTGCACAACTCCCTGCCGGAGGGACAGCGGGGGGATTTGGGATTTATCCCAGGGAACAGGGGCAGGAGGAGAGGGAACGCCTCAGGCTGGCGCTGGGAGGCTTCAGGTTGGACATCGGCAGGAATTTCCTCATGGAAAGGAGCGGAAGGGGTGCCAGGGGGGTTTGGAGCGTGTCCAAGGAATTCCTGGATGTGGCACTAAGTGCTCAGGTGCAGCAATCAGGCAAGCTTGGCCTGGAGATCTGGCTTCCAGAGACTGGATCTTGGAGAACTTTTTCTACCTCAAACAATTCCAGAATTCTCTTTTTCCCAGCACCAACCCCTTCCCGGCGGCCCACCATGTGAGCTTGCCAGCACCAAGACTTCACAGTGGAAGTCTCTGGCGCCGCTGCCCAGCCGCAGGTTTTACTTCCACGCTGGTTGAGGCGGGCGGCAGGGTGTTCGCTGTGGCGGCTGCGACGGGACAACGGCGTCGCCGCTGGACTCCTTCGAGGTCATACTCGCCCGAGCGCCGACCAGTGGGCAGCGCTTGCGCATTTGCCCACGGCCAGGGCCGGCGTGGCCGTCACCCGTGCTGGGCAGAGGATCATTGGTGATCTGCGTGCGTGGGCGCCAAACAGCTGCCGACTGAAGGTGTGGAGATGTACAACACGACGAGGGCGCTGGAGAAGCCAAGGCTTCGCTCCGCGAGGCGGCCATTGGATCTCGGTTGCGGCAAAGGCAAGTGTGAATCGTGGAAAGTTTGGGAAGTGTTCACAGGTGGCAGGAAGGTTTCTGAATGTAGAAATGAGAGTGGATAGAGGTGGGAAGCGGTTTTGATATGGAATTTTATGTGGAAGGCTTTCCTGAAGTGACACTCGCTCTGCCGGGCGGCCATGGCATCTCGGTGGAGGTCCAAAGGCAAGGTCGGGGAAGTTTTTGGAAAGATGGGAAAACGTTTGGCAAGGAAGTTTTCACAGACGGCAGGAAGTCTCTGATTGTAGGAAGCTGAGATTGGAAAAGATAGCTGGGAAGTAAGTTTTTATATAAGAAGAATAATAGATTGTGGGAAAGTTCACTGAAGCACACCTCGGTCCACGAGGCGGCCATGGGCATTCTTGGGTGGTGGACCAAAAGGCAAGTAGTGGAAAGTTTGGAAAGACAGAAAAGTTTTGGCACGGATGTTTACAGCTGGAGAAGGTCTCTGAGTGTAGAGGTAAGAGCAGAAAAGAGTGGAACAGGTTTTGATATAGAATAAAGGATTTGTGGGAAATCTTCCCCGAAAGCGCCAAGGCCTCGCTCCGCGAGGCGGCCATGGGCATTCTCGTGGCGGCCAAAGCAAGTGTGGGAAACGTTGCGAAAGTTTGGGAGTTTCAAAGATGGCAGAGGTCTCGGAATGTAGAAGATGGGGTGGAAACAGAGTGGAGCTGGTTTTGATACAGAATAATAGATTATGGAAAGTTTCCCTGAAGCACAGCTCGCTCATGGGAGGCCATGGCATCTCGGCGGCGGCCAAAGGCAAGTGTTTTTTCATACTTTTCAAAAGATGGGAAAGTTTGGCAAGAAGTTCACAGACGGCAGGAAGGTCTTGGAATGTTAGAACAGAGGGCAGAATAGAGGTGGAAGCAGGGTTTTGATATAGAAGAATAATGGATTGTGGAAAGCTTCCATGAGGAGGCCTTATGGCATCTCGGTGGCAGCCAAAGGCAAGCGTTGCTTCCATTGTTTTCCAAAGATGGGAAGTTTGGTCTAAGAAGTTTCACCAGCTGGCGTGTCGGAATGTAGAACCTGTGAGGGCAGAATAGAGGTTGGAAGGCAGGTTTTGATATAAGAATAAAGATTGTTGGAAAGTTTCCCCAACGAGCGCCACCCTCGCTCCGCGAGGCGGCCATGGGCATCTCGCGCTCAGAAGGTGGCGGCCACAAGGCAAGTGTGGAAACGGTGGAAAGGTGTGTGGGACAGTTTCAAAGGTGGCAGGGAAGGTCTTGAATGTAGAAGGTGAAGGTGGAGCAGAGGTGGAAGCAGCGTTTTTGATATAGAAGGAATAATAAAGTTGGCAAAACTTCCCCGAAGCGCAGCTCGCTCCGCAAAGGAGGCCATGGGCATCTCGGTGGCGGCCAAAGGCGTCTGACTCGTTGGAAAGATGGGAAGTTTGGCAAGGAAAGTTTCACAGATGGCAGGCAAGGTCTCTGAATGTAGAAGTGAGAGTGGAAAAAGAGCTGGAAGTTGAGTTTTTTGATATTAAAAGAATAATAGATTGCTGGAAAGATTCACTGAATGCACACCTCGCTTTCCACGAGGCGCCTATGGGCATCTCGGTGCGTGACACAAGGGCAAGTGTATTGGAAGAGTTGGAAAGACGGAAGTTTTTGGCAACGGATGTTCACAGATGAAGGAAGGATCTCTGAATGTAGAATTATCAGAGGCGAGGAGATGAGCACGGTTTTGATATAAGAATAAAGGCATTGTGGAAATCTTTCGCCTGAAGCGCAGCTCGCTCCGCGGAGGTGCGCCTATGGGCATCTCGGTGGTGGACAAAGGCAAGTGTGGGAAAACGTGGATCAAGTTTGGAAGTTTCAAAGATGCTAGGAGGTCTCTTGGAAGTGAAGATGAGGTTGGGAGTAGAGGTGTGAAGCTGTTTTGATATGAAGAATCGTGGAAGCAGGCTTTTATATAGAAGTTATTAATAGATGGTGGAATCTTCCATGAGGCGCATGAGTATCTCAGTGGTGGCCCAAAGTCAAGTGTAGGGAATAGGGGAAAGTTTGGGAAGTTTCAATGATTCAGGCAGCGCAAGGTCTCATAGAAAGCTCTCGAGCCTGAGGTAGACTAAGGTGGACAGCGCAGGATTAAGTTCTCAATGCGAAAGATACAAGCAGTCACGTCAAGTGATAGATCGGCAGCGCTGCTTACTCTCCACCCGCTGAGTTAATGAGAGCAGCCCGATATCCGAGTCTCGCACACTTTGCTGTGTGATGTGTCCCTTGCTACAATTGTGCAGGCTCTATTACACTCTGCCAGGAATATTATAAAAAGTCAACACTTGCAGGACTCACTAACGTTCGGACAGAGAAGAGCGAGTATGACAGGTTGACGATCCACCACACAGACTGGAGAGAATGGTATTTCACGTAATTCCTCTCCTGTATACCGCGCTGTTGAGTGAGTCGGCGTCTTCTCCTCCAGACAAGTCACACGCTCTCGCTGCGCTCCGCGTTATGTTAGCGAGTTTCTAAATACTACTGTGAGCATATGCTGGATGTGGCACCCACACACAACAGACTAGATCGAGAGATATCCACCGCTCGGAGAGAGGGTCAGCGTCGGTTGCATGCAAGTCGGGGGCAAGACTGGGTCTTTGGCCATGCTGCATCTCCGGTGTGGCGGCCAAAGGCATAGTGTGTGGGAAACGTGGGAAAGTTTTGGCGAATTTTCAAAGATGCATGAAGTGAAGTAGTAAGTGAGAGCTGGAGTAAGAGGTGGAAGCTGGTTTGTTGAAGAATATAGGTTGGAAGGCAGGTTCCCCTGTAATAGAAGAATAATAGATTTGTCTACTGTGTTCTCTGTGCTCCCATGGTGCCCCCTTAGATGGGACGAAATATCGCCGCCTCATGTGCGATTCGCGCAGCCAACATTGAATGTATGTTAGATGGAAAATAGGTTAAAAGATTCTGTGCGTTGGGCGGAGACAGATTTCCTGAGCAGGTTTATACAGTAATGCACCAAGAAACTTTCATCACTATTGAAATATATGTATATATACATATAATTTGGCTCGTAGTTAGTTACCTGTAGGGTCTCTGAATTTGTGAAGAGAGTTCTGTGAAGTATTGTGATTGACGATATAGAAGAAGAGAGTTAAAAATATTAGATATCGCTATATAATAAATACAAAAAATCTCGAGCGAAGGAAAATAGAAACTCTCTCCATATTGCCACGCTCAGTCAGATGTGACTCTCTCTGCTCCGCGAGCAGCCATGGGGCACTGTCGGGTGGCGGGCCAAGGCAGTGTGGAAAGAGGGAAAATTTGGGGAGTTTCAAAGATGGCAGGAAAGGCCTTGGATTAGGGAAGATGAGGGTGGAGTGAGATGGTTGAAGCAGGTTTTGATTATGGAAGAATACAGGTGGGAGCAGGTTTTGATATAGAAGAATAATAGATTAGTGGGAAATCTTCCACGAGCGGCCATGACATCTCAGTGGTGGCCCAATGCAAGTGTTGGGAAGAGGGAAAGTTTGGAAGTTTCGCAGCTGGGCAGTAGGTCCTCTGATTGTAGAAGCTGAGGGTGAAATAGAGGTGGTAAAGATACATCGCGTGTTCGATTATAGCAGAATAGATGGATCAGTGGAAATCTTCCCCAAAGTGACAAGCTCGCTCCGCGAGGCGGCATGGGCAACTTTTTTGGCAGCCCTCAAGTGTGTTCCACCCAGACTACAGAGTGTACGCAGAGGCGCATGGATTTACTGGTGCGTTTACAATGATTTAGTTGGGATTTTTTGGGGTTTTTTGTGCCCATCCAGGCTACAGGGTGTATGCAGGAGGGGATGGATTCTGGTGCTTTCCTTACACTATGATTTATTGGATTTGGGTTTTTTTTAGCCCATCTAGCACTACCGGGTGTACGCAGAGGGACTCGGATTTATCTGTGCTTTTCCTACAATGATTTATCTATGGCGATCCTTTTGCTGGGTAATTTTTTGCCCCATCCAGACTACAGGGTGTACGCAGCGGGCGGGATGGCTCGGACCTGCGGACCACAACTTCCTGGCAGCACTATGACGTCTCAAGGACATTCTGGGTTTCCTGGCTCCATGCCCCCCCCCGCTACGCGGCCACGTCCATCTGAGGGCACAAGATCTACGTGCCATGCGACAAGCGTCCCCTCATTATCCATCGAATTCCTATGTGGTAAGGAGCAGCTCCGCTGTCCGACCTACCGCTGCTCTTCTTTCTCCTTTCTTCTCCTCCTTTCGTCCTTCTTCTCCTTCTCTTTCCTTTTTTCTTCTTTCTCTTCTTTCTCCTTCCATGTCCTTTTCCTTCCTTTTCTTAATTTTGTCCTTGTTTCTTCCTTCTCTTCCTTCTCCTTCATTTTTTTTCCTTTTTGCTTCCTTTTGCATCCTTTCTTTCTCCACATTCCCTCTCCTTTCATTCCCTCTCCATTTTCAACTCCCTCTCTTTCCAATTCCTCTCCTTTCCTTCCCCTCCATTTCAACTCCCTCTTCCTTCCAATTCCCTCTTCCATTTCAACTCCTCTCCTTCCAATTCCCTCCTTTCCATTCCTCCATTTCAATTCTCCTCCCGCTTTTGCAATTCCCCTCTCCTTTCCACTCCCTCTCCATTTCAATTTCTCCTCCATTTCAATTCCCTCTCCTTCCCAAATGTCCCTCTCGCTTCCAATTCCCTCCATTCCAGTTCCCTTTTCTTTCCACTTCCCTCTCCTCTCCAATTCCCACTTTCCAACTCTTCTCCATTCAATCCCCTCTCAATTCCAGTTCCCTTTTTCTTTCCAATTCCCTACTCCTTTGCAACGCCCTCTCATTTCAAACACCCTCTCCATTTCCAATCCCTCCTTTTCATTCTCTCTCCATTTTCAATTCCTTTTCCATTTCAATTCCCTCTTCCTCCCAGGGGAAGGCATCCAAGTACGCCGTCAACGCCTTCGAGGTTTTTTGACACGGCACATCTCCTGGACCAGGTTCCCCAACATTCCACAAAAAGAGCCTTCTCCAGCTTCGTGCCCACGAGGGAGAAGCTCTTCAGCTCGGGGGGCTGCGCCAGGGCCGGCTTACCGCCAGCCCAAGTTCATGAGACCGTGGACGTCTTTGACCTGAGAGCAAGGTGGGAGTTGGACCTTCCCCCCCGAGGGTTGGTTTTGGGGACACAGGATGTGTTTGGGGACACAGGGCTGGGATGTTGGGGACCACCAGGGATGGGTTTGGGGACACAGGGATGGGTTTGGGGACACAAGAGAGATGGGCTTTGGGACCACAGGGATGGGTTGGGGTCACAGGATGGGTTTGGCAAAGGCTGGGTTTTGCGACACAGGGATGGGTTTGGGTCACAGGGATGGGTTTGGGGAACAGGGATGGGCGTTTGGGTCAAAGGATGGGTTTGGGGTCACACAGAGCTTGTGTTGGGCTTTGGAGGACACACGAGAGCTGGGTTTCAAGGATCAACCGCTAGTTCTTCTCGGCTTTTACTGTGGGTCTCACAGGCTGGACTGGGGGACCACAGGTTAACTGTCAGTTTGGGGTTGACACAGATCGCTGTGGCGTTTGTCCGCGCGCGTCTTCGGGACACCAGGGCTAGGTTTGGGGACACCTACGGGGCTGAGTTTGGGTCAGCCGGCTGGTGCCAGACCTGTCCCATCTCTAGATAGCAGGGAAGGGATAAAGAGGGCTGGGTTGGCCGGACAAAGGAGCCTGGTTTGGGGTTTGGGGCACACAGAGCTGCGTTTTGGGGCTCAGGTTTGGACACGAGCTGGGTTTTGGGGTCACCAACGGCTGGTTTTAGGGCACACAGGGCTGGGTTTGGAATTTGGGGACACAGAGCTGGTTTTGCAGGTCACAAGGCTGGGTTTGGTTTGGGGACACACAGGACTGGTACTGGGACAGGGATGGCGTTGGGACTGTTGCCATCTCTGTTCCCATTCCAGAATGAGCAGGAAGGGATTACAGAGGGCTGGGTTTGGGCGTTTGGGACAAAGAGCTGGGTTTGGGGTTTGGGACACAGCAGCTGGGTTTGGGTCACAAGGGCTGGTTTTGGGGACCAGAGTGCGGTTTGGGATTTGGGGACACAGGGCTGGGTTTGGGGACACAGAGCTGGGTTTATGGCACACACGGTTGGATTTGCGGATTTGGGACACAGGGCTGAGGTTTGGGGATTGGGGACACAGGCTGGGTTTGGGCTCATGCCACCTTGCAGAGCACAGAGCTCCCATCTCGCTCCCATCTGCTGCTGCCTTTGAGCCTTCACTTAGAGGACAATTTCCAGTCGGATTACTGCAGTGCAATGGGAAACCTCAATCCCTCAAGTGGATCCACAGTACTGGATGACACACGGGCCAATTCCCAAACCATCCATGGGCCGTTGTTATCACCCATGGTTGATAAGCAATGCTCTTCGCAGCCACAGGGAGCTTCAGAGAAGTGGGTGCCTTTCCAGGAGTGGGTGATCCACACCCCTCTAGTCGATATCTCTTCTTTTGAAAAAAAAGAGAGAGATCTCCTGTGAGGTCTCGTGTGGTGCATGGACCAAATTTTGGGAATCCAGCTCCAAGGCTACAGTACCCTCTCCTCTAAACTTCCTTGTGGGATGTGGGAAGGAAAATTTTTGGGGAATTGGCACCCAAAGACTCCCAGCATCCCTTTCCTCCGAGCTCCTTGCGGGATGCAGGGAAATGAAATTTTTGGAATTGGCTCCTAAAGGTTCCAACATCCCAGTCCTCTGAGCTCCTTGGTGGGATTGGGGAGCAAAATTTTGGGCACATGGCTCCAAAGGGTCCAAAGATCCTGCTCCGTCTGACTTATGGGATGTGGGAGCAGAATTTTGGGAATCCACGGCTCCAACATTCAGTCCTCTGAGTTTTGGTGGGATGGCAGGACAGAGAATTTTGGGAATCAGCTCCAGAGGTTCCAATATCTTGCTCCTCCAAGCTCTTTTGTGGGACCAGCAGGAGCAAATTTTGGGAATCAGCTCCAAAGGCTCGCAGCATTCTCCTGCTCCAAGCTCCTTGTGGATGTGGGAGCAGAATCTTGGGAATCCTCCAGGCGCCAACCTCCCACGTCCTCTGAGTCGTCGGGATGCATGGAGCAAATTTTGGGAAATTGCTCCAATATCCCACTCTCTGAGCTCTCTTGTGGGGATTTTGGGAGCAGAATTTTGGGAATCAGCTCAAAGCTCCACACTCCATCCTCCAAGTCCCTATGGATGTGGGAGCTTGCAAGGAGCAAGAATTTGGGATTGGCTCCAAAGTCTCCAATGTCCACTCCTGTGTACTCCTGTGGGGATGTGGCAGCAGGAATTTTGGGGGATCACCCAAAAAGGGTCCACATCTGCTATCCAAGCTCCTTTGTGGGAATGCATGGATAGAAATTTGGGAATCAACTCCAAAAGGGTCAAACTTCCCACTCCCTGAGCTCCTTTTGGGATGCAGGAGCAGAATTTAGCGGAATCCACAGGCCTCCAACTCCCAGTCGGATTGTGGGATTTGGGAGCATAAATTGGTGAATTGGCTCCAAATCCACTCCTCCAAGCTCCTTGTCGGGATACAGGGAAAGAATTTTTTGGGCATTGGCTCAAGGGTCCAAAATGCCTGCTCCTCGGAGATCCTTGTGGGATTTGGGATGCTGAAGGAGCAGAATTTTGGGAATATGGCTCAAATTCCCAATTCCACCTCCCTGTGAGCTCCGCTTGTAGGATGCAAGGCGAAAAGCAAGATTTTGGGAAATTGGCTCCAAAGTTGCATATCTTGCTTCCTGTGAGGTCCTTGTGTTGCAGGAGCAAGAATTTTGGAATCAGCTCCCAGAGGGTCCAACATTCCCCTGCTCGAGCTCCTTGTGGATGTGGGAGGAAAATTTTGGGAATTGGCCCAAAGACTCCCACATCCTTTCCTCCGAGCTCCTTGTCGGGGATGCAGGGAAAGATAATTTTGGGCATTGGCCTCGCAAAGGTTCCAACATCCCCGTCCTGTGAGCTCCTTGTGGGATGTGGGAGGCAGAATTTTGGGAATCCACGGGCTGCTAACATCCCAGTCCGCGCTGAGTTTGTGGGGATGTAGGAGCAGAATTTTGGGAATCAGCTCCAGAGGTTCCATGATCTTGCTCTCCAAGCTCCCTGTGGGACAACAGGAGCACGAAATTTTGGAATCAGCCCATGAGGTTCCAATATCTTGCTCCTCCAACTCCTCCTGTGGGACCACAGGAGCAGAATTTTTGGGAATCACTCCAGGGCTCAGCACCGCTCCTGCCAAGGCTCCCTGTGGACACAGGAGCAGAATTTTGGGTTCTGCCGCCTCAAGCCGCGCTCCATTCCCCATTTTGGGTGACACCGCACGGGATGGGCCTTTTCCCTGTTGGATCCCTGGCATTCCACCCACCCATCCCTCCCCGGACAAATCTCCGGCCTTCTCTTCACCGCTCCGCTTTTTTCCCCGATTTTTTTTTTTGTTTTTTTTTTGCCAAAATTCCGCGGTAGAATTCCGCCCGGTGCCGCTTTTCTAGGGCGGGGAGCGCGGCGCTTCCAGAACATCCTGTGCGAGCGTGGGGAGCCATAAAAGGCTCGGCGATGGATCGGGAACGCCGGGAATTCGCACGCACAGCCCCGAGGAGGAGCCCAGCTGGGGAAACCCTCCCCGCCCCGAGTGTCCTACATCTTCCACAGGGGGAACAGCAGCGCCGCTGGATTTACGCGGATTTATTTTATTTTTWTTTWWTTWWTTWWTTWTTTTTCCCCCTCTCTCTCTTCCCACGCAGCCCCGGCTGCTCCCGGCGCCGCTCGCAGCCCGGCGGGGAGTGGGAGGAAGGGGATGCTCGGAGGATTTGGGAAAATCCGGAGCATTTCCAGCCATGCTCCGGCGGAGCTGTGAGTATTCCCGAGAAATCCTGGGGAGGGAAGGAGGGAGGGAGGGAATTCCTCCCCCTTTGGCACCCCAGGCTTTTCAGGAACAGCCACAAACAAAACTTGGACTTTGTGTTTCCCTTCCAAAAATTGGGTGGGGAACGATGATTTTTTTTCCCCCTTACTTTTTGTGGAAAAGGATGGGGTTTTCCTCTACTTTTTTCCCCCAAAATCCCAAATTTTCAGCTTTTTTTTCCCCTCCCAGCATCCCCGATCCCTTRTCCCAGCTTTTCTCCCAGACCAGGCCCGGCAGGGATGGGGTCGCTGTGACCTCCCCCAGCTGTGATCTGGCCCGAGCTCTTCCCATTCCCTCTGCAGCTGAAATAAAGAGAAAAAAGAGCTCTGGAAACACAACCTGAGAAGCTGCAGGGCTTGGAAAAGCCTTTCTGTGTTCGACCCGTGCAGGAGAGCAGCTGCTGGGGCAGAGGGAGCTTTTGGGGATGAGGAAGGGGATTCAGGATCCTGGTGGGAGCTGGGTGAGGAAGGGAAACCCTTTGCCCTTGCAGGTGGGTCCTTGCTCTTGAATTAAATCAAATTAAATTATTTAAATTAKATTAAAACTCCCGAGCTCAACTGTGATTTAGCAAACCTCACCTCGCTCTGCTGATTTTTCAGCCCACTCAGGTTTTTTTAAAAAAAAGGCTGATTTGGGCTCTTTCAAAAAAACGAAGCAGCTTTTGCCGCTGTCCCGGAGCTGTGACAGCCCTGACACGCTCCTGTGGGGAATATTTCCTTCCACAAGCCCTGTCCCTCCCGTCAGGAGATCGCAGCTGGCAGGAGGAGGCTGGAGAGGCTCCCGAGGGACCGGGATGGGGCAAAYGGTGAATCCGGGGGAGGCCAGAGCGGCCCCAGCCCCTCCTGCATCCCAAAGGATGCTCGGGATCCGGGGGTACAAACAGCTCAGAGCGCTGCTCTGCTCCACACCATGAAATCTCTTCCCATCCCGGTGTTTATTGCTCTTTTTGCTTTTTTTTTGCCGGGGAACCGGCGAGGTTTTGCTGTTGTTGTTGTTGTTGTTGTTGTTGTGTTCCGGGTGGTTGTTACTATGGCGAGGGAGCCGAGGCGGAGGAGGGGTCAGGAATCCCCGGCTGACAATTCCAAGCCTGTTCCTTTCATTCCCAGCTGCCGGGGCTGGAGCAAAAGCAGCAGAACCCGGCTGTTCCCAGCCCCTTTTCCCTCGGGACACGGGGAAAAGGAAGAATCTTTTTCCCGAGTTTTCCCGGTTGGAGTTTTTCTGCCCGCTGAGGAGGGGCTGGCTGTGTCTGCCCGCGCTGCCTGGTGGCACTTTTGGGGCTCTGAGCAACACACCGTGAGCTCTGCCCCCATCCTGGGCGGCATTTTTTGGGGCTATGAGCATCACCCTGGCTCTGCCCCGCTCCCTGCGGCAATTTTGGGCTCTGAAGCATCACCAACGGGATTTCATCCTTCGTGTCCTTATAATCAAGGAATTTCATCTTTTCCATCCTTAAACCAAGGAATTTCATCCTTTTTTCATCTTTAAAACCAAGGAATTTCATCCTTTCCATCCCCGCTCCTGGTGGCATTTTTGGGGCCCTGACATCACCCTGGCTCTGCCCCGCTCCTGGCGGCACTTTTGGGCTCTGAGCATCACCCTCGGCTCTGCCCCCGCTCCTGGCGCGCACTTTTGGGGCTCTGAGCAATCAACCCTGGCTCTGCCCCGTGTCCTGGTGGCACTTTTTGGGCTCTGAGCATCACCCTGCGGCTCTGCCCCGCTCCAAACAGGAGGAGATTCGCGTTCCAGCCCTTGGAATTTCCAGCCTGGAGCAGCAAAACTCCCAAATCCTGGCGAGAAGAGAGATGGCAAGGGAAAGGAGCTGCTCGGACATCTCCCCCTGTTCATCCCGTGAATCCCTTGGAATCTCAATGCCTGGCTCTGATAAACCCCAAATTATTGCAGGTCCATAAACGCCAGGAATGCAGGGGATCTCCAYAATGAGAGATGGGTTTTCCTTGGAGGGAATATCCAGGGAGAAATCCAGCTGTCCCCTGGAGCCCTGACCCCTCTCTGGGGCTGCCCCTGCCCTCCGTGCTCCAAATTCACTTGGAAAAACCCTGGAGGGTTTCTTAAACAAGGGATTTCATCCTTGTGTTCCCTCTAAACTGCGAGGAATTCATCTTCTCATCTCAACAAAAATTCCATCTTCGTCTTAAACCAAGGATTTTCATCCTTTCCATCCTTAACCAGAAATTTCATCCTTTCCATCCTTAAACTAAGGAATTTCATCCTTCTATCCTTAAACCAAGCGGTTTCTACCAATGATTTCATCCTTTCGTCCTGTAAACCAGAGGAATTTCATCCTTTCCATCCTAAATAGGAATTTTCATCCTTTTCTCCTTAATCAAGGAAATTTTATCCTTTTGTCCTTAAACTCAAGAATGTTCTATCCTTTCTGTCCTTAAACCAAGAATTTCAATCCTTTCCATCCTTAAACCAAGGAATTTCATTCCTTTGCATCCTTTAAACAAGGAATTCATCTTTCCATCCTTAAATCAAGGAATTTTATTCCTTTTTCATCCTTAAACCAAGGAATTCATCCTTTCTTCCTTTGAAATCAAGAGGAATTTCATCCTGTCATCCTTAACCAGGATTGTCAGTCTTTTCCATCCTTAAACCCAAGGAATTTTCAAACCGTTCTTCCTTTAAACCAAGGAATGTCATCCTTTGCATCCTATAAATCAATGGAATTTTATCCTTTTTGTCCTTAAACCCAAGTAAATTTCATCCTTTGCATCCTTAAACCAGAATTATTCATCCTTTTTCATCTTTAAACCAATGAATTCATCCTTTCTGTCCCTAAACCAAGAATTCATCCTTGCATCCTTAAACAATGAATTTCATTCCCTTTTCGTCCTTAAACAAGGAATTTAAATCCTTTTCATCTTAAAACCAAGGAATTTCATGCCTTCTCTGTCTTAAACCAAGAATTCATCCTGCAGGGATAAGGAGTGAGGAGGGCTCAGCCCCAGCTCTGCCGGTGGAAAAACAATTTCCTTTCCTTTAGATTTCCAATCTCAATTAGTCTGGGATGATGAAGCGATAATTCCTGGGCCTGGGAGGGGAATTTGACCTCGGGAAGCTCTGCCAGCTCCCAGCACAGCGCTGGTGTCYCTTCCCGSTGAAATCCAGGTGATTTTTGGAGATCCGGAGGCGAAGGAATTCAGGAATTCAGCGTGCGAGCCTGACCTTGATTTCCTTTAAATAGCACGGGAGGGAAGAAGAGCAGAGCCTTTGTGTGCCAAGGCAGCTGAATTCAGGCAGGGCTCTGCATTCCAGCAGAATTCCCGGCTCTTTGCTCCTTTATTCCCATGGAGGACCTGCCTGGAGGAATCCTCATRCCTCTCCAAGCGCTCTCTGCCTGCTGGGATGCCGAAAATTAATTTTTAGGCCYTTTTAGGCAATTATTTCTGAGCTCTGGAAGGAGAAATTGCCTGGCCCCAGCCAGGTTCTGCTGCTGGCAGGCACAGGAGTGGCGCTGGCTGTGTCTCATCCCAGCAGTTTGGATTTGAAGGAAGAGAGGTCAGGAATGGCTGGACACAAATCCATCGAGCTCCTGGAAACAGGAGCTGAAATTCCTTGGACGTAAATCCATCGAGCTCCTGGAAACAGGAGTTGAAATTCCTTGGACGCAAATCCATCGAGCTCCTGGAAACAGGAGCTGGCTCTGCTTTGCTAATTAGCCAGCCCAGGGTGAATTTATCCTTGAAAATTCACCTGGAAAGGAAATCAATCATTTATGGGGGCAGAACCCCGGATCTGCCAGGGCACAAATCCCGGGGATGCTGCTCAGGGAGGGCAGAGTGGTCTGGGCTGCTGCTCGCTGCTTTTTCCTTGGGTCCTGGGAGGCTTGATGTGCTGCTGCTGCTGCTTTTTATCGTGGCTTTGTGTCCCTTTGTCCCCAGGAATTTCTAGGAATTGCCCCGGGAATTGTGGATGGGCCCACGGCAGCTCCTGCTGCTGGAGGGTGGCATCCCCAGCAGGATTTCTCTGTTTATTTATTAATTCCTCATGAAATAAATGATGTTTGGTGCGCTCCTGAACATTTATTCGGGATGATAATTAATAATATAAAAACAAACAGCCCTGCTCGGACTAATCGGATTTMATGGAGGCTCGGGGTTGGGTGGGAAGGGTGGGGAGGGATTTTCCTTCCTTGTCCCTCTCCCTTCGCCCTCTCTCGCTAATTAAGCTCATCTGCATGGCGCTTAATGAAGGAGAGAGGCGATGGAGCAATGACCGCGCGTTCCCAGCCCGCTGCCCCCGGGATTGCAGAGCCGGGGGCGCGCATTCCTCAGGGTGGGGATGGGAGGAAGGTCAGGAGGAGGAATCCGGMGGGTGAGAGCAGGAGAAGCTCCCCAGCCGGCAGGGAAACGGGCGCGGAGGGAGCAGAGCCTGGTTTGAAGTCACTGGGGGCAGGGAAGCAGCAGAACAAACTGACTCCAACCTTCTCGCCTGGCTTGGTTTTTGTTTTTTCCTTTTTTGTGTGTGTGGGGGTTTTTTTTGTTTGTTTGTTTTTTGGGTTTTTTTTTTGTTTGTTTTGTTTTGTTTTCTCACCTCTTTTTGTTCTGTTTTATTTTTAGGCTCGGTCTCTGCGTGAGCTGCTGAGGCGGCTCCGGAGCCGCAGGATTGATGGAGAGGCGCTGAAAGGTGGCGGTGCTGCTCGGGGGGGGGTGGCGGTGACACAGGGGACAGGCGGCAGTGGCGCTCTGGGGGTGGCACAGGGGACAGGCGGCAGTGGCGCTCTGGGGGTGGCACAGGGGACAGACGGCAGTGGGAGGGCAGCTCTGGTCCTGCTCTGCTCCTGGCAGGGTGGGGTTTGCATTCTGGGATTTTGTCTCAGTTCAGGAGGAACATTTTGGGGCTGGAGCGAATCCAGGGAAGGGAATGGAGATTGGGATGGGTTTGGAGAGTCCTGAGGGAGGATTGGGAGGAGCTGAGGGAGCTGGGAAGGGTTTGGAGAGTCCTGAGGGAGCTCGGAAGGGTTTGGAGGAGCTGAGGGAGTTGGGGAAGGGTTTGGAGAGTCCTGAGGGAGCTCGGAAGGGTTTGG
>NDFG01000176.1:0-35387 GCA_002167245.1 Sporophila hypoxantha
TTTGGTTAGGTGTCAGGGTCCGGGTTTATGTGGGTCCGGTCAGCGGTTTGGGGTCAGAGGGTTTGCGCGGGTCAGGGGTTCGGGGTCAGGGTCCGGGGTTTCAGGTCCAGGCTTCAGGGTCCGGATCAGCGGTCCGTAGGTCAGGTCCAGGGTTAGGGGTTAGGGTAGGGGTTCGGGTTCGGGCGTTCGGGGTTCGGGTTCGGGGTTCGGGTTCGGGTTAGGGTTAGGGTTCGGGTTAGGTTAGGGTTTAGGTTTAGGGTAGGTTTAGGGTTAGGGTTTAGGGTTAGGGTTTAGGGTTAGGGTTTAGGGTTAGGGTTAGGGTTCCGGGTTCGGGTTCGGGCCCTCGGTTCGCGGTTAGGTTAGGGTTTAGCGTTTAGGGTTCGGGTTCGGGTTCGGGTTTTTAGGGTTAGGGTTAGGGTTAGGTTAGGTTCGCGGTTCGGTTAGGGTTCGGGTTATTAGGGGTTCGTGGGGTTCAGGGTTCGGCTTAGGTCGGGTTCGAGTTAGGTTCGGCGTTGGGGTTCGGCGTTAAGTGCCATTCGGCCGTTAGGGTTCGGGTTAGGTTTCCTCGGTTAGGGTTAGCGTTCGGAGCAGTTCGGTTAGGGTTCGGTTCGTCGGGTTAGGGTTCAGTTCGGTTTAGGGTTTAGGGTGTGTAGGGTTTAGGCTGTTAGGTTAGGGTTCGTCCGTTAGTTCGGTGTTAGGGTTCCGGCTTTAGGCGTCGGTTAGGGTTCGGGTTAGGGTTTAGGGTTAGGGTTTAGGTTCGACGTTCAGGGTTCGGGTAGGTTCGAGGTTAGGGTTCGTGGTAGGCGTTCGGAGGTTAGGTTCGGGTTCGGCGTGCGGGGTTCGGCTTCGGGTTAGGGTTCGGGTCGGCGGTTCGGCTTCGGGTTCGGGTTAGGGTTCGTGTTCGGAGACTTTTCGGCGTTTCGGCGGCGTTCGGGTTCGGGTGTAGGGTTCGGGTTCGGTTCGGAGTTAGGGTTCCGGGTTAGGGTTCGGATCCGTTAGGGTTAGGGTCGCGTTTCCAGTTAGGGTTAGTGTCTTTAGAGGTTACCCGAGTAGGGTTTAGGTTTAGGGTTCGTGGCTTTAAGGTACGGTCGGGTTAGGGTCAGGTCCAATTAGGCTTAGGTGTCCCTTCGGGTTGAGTACCTGATGTTCTATAGGTTCGGGTTAGGGTTCGGTGTTCTGGTTAGGTCGTTAGGGTTAGGTTAGGGTTCGGGTTGGGTTAGGGGTTAGGTTACGGGTTCCCGGAAAAGGTTAGGTTAGGTTAGGTTAGGGTTGTTAAGCAGGTTAGAGTTAGGGATTGGGTTTAGGGTGTATTGTCCCTGTTCAGGATTAGGGTTCGGGGTTCGGGTCGGTTTATTAGCGGTTAGGGTTGGTAAGATCTTCGCACGATCTTGGCTTAGGGTTAGGGTAAATAGTTGTAAAGAGTTAGAGTTAAGGATTTAGCGGTTAGGTCTTGGGCGTTGGTTAGGGTTAGTTAGGGTTTAGGGTTAAGGTCTAGTGTTTAGGCGTTAGGGGTAGGTTAGTTAGGGTTAGGGTTAAGGGTTAGGGTTAGGGTTAGGCGTTAGGCAACCCCTGACCCCTAACCCCTGACCCCAAACCCCTGACCCCGAACCCTGACCCTAACCCTGACCCTAACCCTAACCATATCCCTTAGCGTGCACCCACTGCAAACAAAACAAAACAATGCAATGAATCCCTACAAACCACCTCCCAACCACAACACCCAAGAGCTTCCAGCAGCTGAACCCTGTGCTGCTGGCCCCGCACGGAGCGCGTCTCCCGGCACGAAAGCAGCTCCTCTGGCAGCTCCTC
Source organism: Sporophila hypoxantha (assembly GCA_002167245.1). Classification (NCBI taxonomy): domain Eukaryota; kingdom Metazoa; phylum Chordata; class Aves; order Passeriformes; family Thraupidae; genus Sporophila; species Sporophila hypoxantha. The sequence goes on from NDFG01000176.1 coordinate 1,810, forward strand.
CAGCACACAGGGGCGCCGCCGCCCCGGAGACCCCTGCCGGCTCCCCCCTGCCCGGCGGGGCCAGCACTGCGCCCGGGTGGCCCCGGCGGCAAAGCCCAAGCCCCGCGCCCGGAATGGACAGAGAGGTGGCACCGCCCAGGCCGGCAAAGCAGCAGCGCCCGCGCTGCCTCTGCTGCCCTTGGCTGGCCCGGCACGGCTCCCCTCAGCTCTGCACGGCTCGCACCGGCGCGGCTCCGGCACTACCGCGCCAGCCCAGCCCCGCCAAATTCTGATTGCAGCCCTGCAAACGCTGCCAAAGCTGCAGGTTCCGAAACTGACGCCGCAGGCGGGGCTCACCTCACTTCAACAAGGCCAAAGAAATGTGTTCTCCCCTTCCATTTCATCCCCTAGGAGAGCAGAAAAGAAGGGTGTTCCTCAAATGAAAGCCTTCAACTGATGGGAAAGGGGGATTTTGACCTCAATTCAAACCCTTGAAAAGGAGGGACACCAGGGCTGTCCCCTCTATTTCAACCTTAGGATGATGAAAATGGGGTGGCTGCCTTCAAATCAAACCCATAATACCACAACAATACTTTTCCCATTCTCCTTAAAATAGAACGCAAGGATTCCCTGTCACCCCTGGGATACTCCTAACAGCCTGCAAAAGGCAGGTTTTCCTTCAATCAATACCCTTAAAACCACCACCAAAGTGAAGGGGGATCCCCCCAGTTCAAACACAGACAATAATAGAAGAGTAGCTGCTTCCCTCTCCTTCATTTCTTTTGTCTTCACAAGCTCCATTTTTGTTCCTGGGGGCACCAGGAAGGGACCGGCAAGATGYAATTGAAAAGGGAAAGGAKAYAAGTCCCCYCTCCAAAMCCACACGGGCTCACCTGTTCGGCTGCTGCTTCCCAGCACAGAGATTCGTCCCTCGGCACCTCCTTTAAGCCATGCTCCACGTATCCAAGCTCATATCCAGGTGTTGCCCCAGACGCTGGGAGAAGCTCTCGCAGTCCTTCCATGAGACAGCCCCGGGAGCCCCCCATAAACCCCTCTACTCAGCAGCTCCATGCAAAAGGCAGCTGAGGCAAAGCCTCCCCGACAGAGAGAAGAGATCTCACTTAGATAAATAGAGTGTGACGCCGCAATAGCTTTCAAACTGATACTCTGGGATGGGTCTGTGTTACCTGTCTGAAAGTTATCACTTCTCGTGGGGGAGTTTCCTGACTATTGTGATCTTCGCTGGTAGGTTTAAACAGAGAGTGCACGTGACAAAGCTCTGAGCTAGCTGGGTCTGTTCCATCATGGCTGGGGGTCCACCTAGGTGGGCTTGGCATTGCTGGGAGCCTCAACCCTGAATTTTAGAGACAAAATTTCGCCTAAATTTGCTTTCATTCGTATACCGTTCACATAGGAATTCCCTCTTGTGAAATGGATTCTTGTGACTTTTTATCTTCTCTTTATATTATTCTTTTATTTAAATCTCTTTGATTATATTATATTATTTCTTTTTTTATTCTATGTTTTATATCTGTCCTGAGAACCTGGCTCTACCCATATCAGTGATCACGACCCTCTGTGTTACTGATGCCTGTGTTTATCTACCCTGAGCACTGGCTCCACTCTGAATGATCCTCTGTGTTACTCCCGCTCTGTGTTAGCCCTTTGAGACAGTGTGTGTGGAGCTTTGGGTCTCTCCAAGGCGATGACCCCGCCTCGCCGCCCCCCACATGCTCCTGCCCCGCATGTGGGGCTCCCTTCCTGGGCACCTTCGTGGCTGCACCCAATGGCATCCGAGCCCCGAAGTCTTCAGCCCCTTTTCCTGAGCCCCAAAGAAGGCGGCAGAACGAGTCCGACTGCCTGGAACAGAAGTCGCAGCGCTTCCTCACAAGCCTTCCACATGCAACGTGGCCCCAGAGAGGGATTTTCTGCTGCCACAAGAAAAGGGGGGGCGCCCCCAGAAGGGCTGAAGGTTCCTCCCAGCCTCGCTGTCCGGGCCAGGGGCAGCGAGAGGAGCGGCAGAGACGGCGGGGACCGGCGCGGCAAACAGAGCGGGGGCCCGCTCTCAGCGCCGTGCCGGCAAAAAAGCCGCAGCTCCGGCGGTGTCCGGGCCGGCTGTTTGAACCGGCACGGGGCGATCCGCCGAGAGCCTCCGGCCCGGGGGGGACTCCTGCAAGGGGCCGAGCGGCGCGCTCCGGGCCCTCGCCTCGGGGCTTGATTTCTCGACCGGCAGCCCGAGCGCCGCCGCTGCGGGGCAAAGAAAGGAAAGGGGCACGGGAAGAGAGAGCGGGAGCAGGGCATGAAGAAAGGGCAGGCACGGAGGTCGGGCTGCGGATGGAAAGGGGAAGGGAAGGGAAAGGCCGGCAGGGGGGAAGAGGAACGGTGAACACAGAGGGAGAGAGGGGGAACAGAAGGAGTAGGCGGGTAGGGACAGGACAGGAAGGAGCCGGAGTTTCGGCGGAGAGAGGGAAATGGGGGAAAGGGAGCGAGAAAGGCGGAATACGGGGAGACAGGAAGAGGGCTAGAGAGAGGGACCAGGACCGGGGAGGCCCGCACAAGCCGACCCCGGCTGCAGCCCGAGCCCGGCCAACAGCGCCTCGCCCTGCCCGGGAATGCTGCGCCTCAGCTGAAGCTCGAGCTCGCCTCGGGAGACACTCGGCTAGAGGTCGGCTTCTTGGGCTCTGTTCAGCTATTGCGCTAAAACTCGGCTCTTGTCGCTAAAACTCGGCTCATTGTCGCTTTCCATTCGGCTGCATTCGCATTCTTCGGCGCAGCCTCGGCTCTGCTCGGCAGACACTTCGAGCCAGCTCTGGCGTGTTCGGCCGCGCCTCGGCTCGCTTCGGCGAACTCGGAGTCGCGCCTCAGCTCGCTGCGGAGACACTCGGAGCCGCTCTGCGTGTTCGCTGTGTTACTGCTCCTGTGTTACTGATACTGTGTGACCTGCATCTCTCGCTCTCGCTTATCTGTCCTCGAGCTACGGCCGTGGAGTGCGGCACGCATTCTGGTGAATCGTGTGTGTGCTGCCTCGCACTCACGCTGCGCTGTGGTATGGTTAACACTCCGGATAGCTCGTCGTGTGAGCTACTTCGGCGTGGTGTGCCTGAGCTCCACGTCCCTCTGTGATCTCTGTGATACCAGCTACTCTTCTGCAGGACCTGGGGCTGCCCCTCCCGTGTCTCTAGCTGTGCGCGATCTTCGTGCCTCGAGTACACTTCGTGGAAGGCACCGCTGGATATCTCTCTGTGAGTGATCTTCGGTGTTATCTGCTGCGCCTGACGCACTGCGCTACGATTCGTGACGTGAGTGCGTGGATGTACTCACTCTTGACGTGCTGCTTGATTCTGCCTCTGAGCACGTCGTGGATCCCCTCTGTGATCCTCTGTGAGTGAGTGTGTGTGTGAGCTGTCCTGAGCACTGGCTCCATTCTGAGATCCTCTGTGTTTAACTGGTCTCTGTTGTTATCTGTCCTGACAATGGCTCCCTCTGTGCTGTGCAGCTCCCATCCGCAGCACCCAGCCCCTTCGCCAGGACACGCAGCCGCTCGTGCCCTGACGAGCTGGCGAGGTGCCTCTTCGTGAGGGGTGGGCAACGCACCTGCGAGAGAACACCGCTCAGCCTGCAGGCCAGGTCGCTTTTCGGGCCTGCTCCCATGGCCAATGTGGGCATTGTTCCTCAGGCCTAACTCGAGCCATCCCAGCGGACTACCACGTCTTCTCGTGGGGCGACGAGGTGGAAACACACGCGCGTCCTGTGTGGAGGGTTGACTCTCTCCGTTTGGCATGCCTCGACTGAACAAGACCAGAGGCACCCTGTGTGCCTAGGTCTCCTTACGGCGTGAGTGCCTCTTCTAGCCTAGTCTGGGCGCGTCGTGGTTGTGCACAGCTCGTGTGCTGCGCTGGAGGAGTCCCTCTGGCTGCCTTGGCCTGCAGGCCCACTGAGCTTGCAGTGCACGATTTCACCATGGGGGCCAGGGGGGCCCTGGGACCAGGGGGGGCCCTCGTGTGTGCGTGGCGACGTCCTCACTCGCAAGTGCCATAGCTCACGCAGCTTGCTGGGATGGAGGTTCCTTCGAGGCTGCTCTGACATTGCCACAGCTGTAAAGAGCTCATATACGGAGCTGGAAGGGGCGGCAGGTCCTCGAAGCATTTAACTGGCTAATTCAGTACTTAACCAGGCACTAGTACAATATTGAACAAATGGGAGTTTTTGTGGGCCTTGAGGAAAGCGCACGAGGGATCTCACAGTGTTAATGTCTACTCAGTTTAGACGTGGATTATCAGCGATTACTGGGGACCCAGCCAGCGACATCGAGAGATACCTGCTTATAATAACCTAAGAGTGCTTGCCTGTCAAGCACGAGGATGTATCATTTGTGTGGGACCGTGGTGTTTAAATTTGGAATCAAAGGCCGCGAGCACACAGCACTGACGTCGTGTGGTTTTCTCGCGCAAATCGTGAGTAGGAACTTTCTGAAGTTATGACAGGATGCAGCCTCAGAGTTCCACATGTCTCCTCGCAGAGCACCTCCTTGGTGAATATAAGAGACAATTTTGGAAAGGAAATTCTCTTCGATTCACAGGTTCGGCTTGGCCCAGCACGTGACACTGCACTACTTCCACACAGTGTGTTGAGAGTGAGTAGGACCAGTCGCTGAGTATTATTCTCACTGTTTACAAGTGACCTGTTGGCTCCGTATATGGGGTCGCAAGTGGACGCGTACTGTCCTCTGGCGCTGCGCGGGTGCTCCTTCAGTGAATGAAGTGGCTGCTAAGCCTGGCCTGACTTGAGTTTGCTCGGTTTTCAGGAGCTCTTTTATACTATGTGTGAGTTGCATTCTCTAATCTTCTTGATTGTACATTTTGTCTCTAATGTATGAGCTATTCTCTATTTCTATAATACTTCTATATTCGCAAAAGTACACTGAAACACCCCACGAGCTCATAGCGCAGTATAACCAAATAAATATTTATTAGAAAAGATGCCTCTCTTGAAAACGCATAATTGACATCACTTTTTTTACTACTTGTTGAGCATATGACTCTATATCACCATCTTACTAATTTTTTAATTCGTTTTTTTCTCTCGATCTGCAAATTATGTAAGATTACTTTAAGAAGCTCCTCATATACTAGGAATATAATAATAGGCTCTCACATGTGCTAGCCCACAAAGATAGTGAGCTTGATCTATAAAGATAATTATTTAATATATTTATGAATTAGATAACTCTTATTGAATATGTTGCTAGACAACATCTCATACATTAGATATAACAGAAATGGGCAAATGGGTTTTACAAACATAAATATGTCTCAGATCATGTCGTATCTTGTATGAAATATTTCACGGATATGAATGAACATCCACGGCTTTGTGAGTGTATTATGACCATACACTCTCCTTCCCTACTCTATGCACCTTGCAGAGAGACTCACATAAACCTATATATATCAGTATCACTCTTAGGAATAATATGAGGATCCTAGATGCCATCTCCATGATTTTATATCTCAAACCCTCACTCACATATCACTCTGGACAGGATTATGAGAGAAATCGCATTTAAAACTTCCTCTCTCTCTGCTGTCTTATATTACACTAGAATCTCTAGGGAGAATCTACTTTTATATTTATATTTTCACATATGATGTTATGTAAAACCACTGAGAGGTAATAGTTAATCTCACCTTATTGGAGACCCTAAGACGCAGGAACCTACACAGGCAGTGCAACATGCTACCTCGCTCCATCGTCAGTTGGTGTAGCGTACTCAGGTGCTCCCATTCTTCTTCTTGGGGCATTAGGCGCTCCCCTGTGTACAACCAAATGAGAGCACAATACCACGGATGCCTCTCTGAGATTGTCTTCAGCCTTTCTCGAAAAATGTGTCTTAGCTCTTACTGTCGTTATCTGACATGAAAGTATAGAGGCTAACTATTTCGCGTGTAGAACTCTTGAGACATGAAATATGGAGACAGGAGTAAGGTTTCTCAGGAGTCTGTGGTGGGATTCTACCCTCTGGCAAACCAGTATTGCTCCTTCAAGAGAGGTAGGCCAAAGGAAGTTATCTCAGGGCCTCTGTGGCTGAGTGAATGTCTCCACTTTGGTACGAGCAGTCTCAAGACAGTTTTCACAGGCTCCTGCTCCTCCTTGACCAGCCCTTGCAGCAAACAGAGTTTCAGGAGTGAGGAACAAAGCTTCGAAATCTCTGAAATGGGAAGTGAGGGAGACGCACAGTAGGTTTGTGCCCTGGCCTCGCGTAACAGCATGAGCAGAGATGTGCTTTTACATATTCGCGACTAGCAGCCCCTCTGTGATGGCCAGCGCGCTTTGAAGGGAATACGTTCCCTCCCCAGCTCGAGTGCCACAGGTGCCATTCTCAAGAGGAGCTCTCATCTCCAGAGCAGCAAGTATTCCTCCTGATCAAAGCTCTCAAATAAAGATGTGATTTGTTGCAGACGACAGAAATACACTGTCCAAAAGTAGTCTGGAAAGGAGCAATGGCCTTTGTTAGCAAGGAGTGAGGGGCAAACAATGTAATGCCAGAGAGAGAGAGACAAAGAGGGAGCCTGCCAGGGAACGCTGGTGCTTCAGCCCTGGCTTTGCTGTCTGCTTCCCTTTATTTGAGTTTTAATCTGGAGAAAAAGAAGTTAGGAAAAATAACGAAAAAAGAGGAAAAGGAGCTGAATGCAGCTTATAATGGAAGAACACTGCTGAAATACATCAGAGAAGCTCTTTAAAAATGCAAAAACTTCTTGCTGATGCTGCTAAGCAGGAAAGAAAAAACCCAATCACTTAAAGGTGGTGGCTGAGCAGGCCTTTCCACCTTCATCATGCCTCTTCTTCTGATGGCAGACGATAAAAAGCAGCTTTCAGAGGGAGGATGTTTTCAAATAGTAAAAAGCATAAATACAACAGGAGATGAGAGACACATCAGTGCTCACAGTCCCCCAGCTTCTTGTTGGAAACTTTCTTGGCCTGGAGTGGCAGACCCAGAGCTGAGGGGTTGTCCTGCACCTGCTACCTGACGCGTATACCAGGATGCTGCAAATAGCACTGCAGGAAACAAATATTCTGAAAATGGACTTGTGTGTGAACTAAATTTGCGCTGCTTCCTGTATTGCCATTACAGATAATGATGGAAAAATAGGCCATGGCATTCCAGAGTGCCTGAAATGAAGGTGTTTCTGGCCCCTTCAGGCTTTCAAACTGGCCTCAGGGTGGTCTGAGCGAGGGAGAAGCCTGATGGAGATGGATGGGTCAGGAATTGCAGAGTGGGTAATTGCTTAGTCAACATGAGCTGTTGGAAGCATAACCCTCCTGAGGCAGCAAAGCCAGGCAAGAAATGTTTGTATTATGTTCTCTGAAGCTTCTTTTTAGGCAATCTCATCTCAAATATGATTTTAGTCAAGAAATTTGAAGCAGAGGCCTAAACTTGAATCAGGAGAGGATAACAAGTGGGGAGTTCAGAGTGGGAGGCAGTTCAGCTCCTGCATCTGTGCGCCACAGAGGGCATCCATTCTGCCTGGGCTAGCCTACTGGGGGAAAAAAAACAACCCATAAAAAACCAGGCCCCCAAAAAAAACTTTTGGCCCCCCCAAAAGGCCCTGAACAATAACCCGTCATTTGAATAAAAAGGTGCCTGGGAATGGGTAGAAAGGGAGCAGATGATAACATAAATACGTGTTCAGTGGGAGATGCAATTTCCACCATTATCCCATTGCTTCGTTAGGGTGAAATGAAAATAAGAATTCTGACAGGATGGGAAGCAAGAGCAGGAGTTGGGATCTGCTGGCTTTGCTGTTAATTTCTGCAGACATACAGCTCATTTAGTAATGTAACAGCTCCATCGCCTCACACTTAATGTAATGATTTAATTGGCCACTTGGATTTCCCAAGACATTTAATGACACCTTTTAGGAATAGAAAATGACATGACTTTAATCACATGGAGTCCACTTCATACTATCTGCCATCTCTCTAATGATTTATATAATCCAGGAAGTGATTTTATACTAGTACTCAGTAACATAATAAATGAGAAAAACTCAATGGGCTGTAAATTCAAACACTGATTTAAAGAAGTGATTACTGATATATACTCCTTACAATGGCTATGATGAATGCTTGCTTATATTCCAGGAACAAAAGCATTTACATATTTAATGATAAATCTACTGTAGTGGTTTTTAGAAATACTTTACAGCTTTAATCAAAATGTAAAAACATTTACAAACCAGATAATTGTTTATTGCAGAGGAAAAGACTTCTGTTCCTCTTCAGTGGGTGAAAATCTGCTGCAGAAGCCAGTGCTGAAAGCAGCATCACCCTGGTGGAGGTCGTGTTCAGGGCAGAGCCTCTGCGCTGGCTGCTTTGCCCTGCGGAGCCAGTTTGGGTTTGCTGGGTTCCTCTTGACCAAAGCTGGGGGAGCCCTGTTGCTCATTAAGGATTCCCAGCCCTGCCATACAGTTAGGGGGAGGGGGGGGGGGGGGGGGGGGGGGGGGGGGGGGGGGGGGGGGGGGGGGGGGGGGGGGGGGGGGGGGGGGGGGGGGGGGGGGGGGGGGGGGGGGGGGGGGGGGGGGGGTGGGAGGCTCGCTGATTGCAGAAAATGAACTGCCAGGCTTCATAACAGCATCCAGCTTAAGGCATCCTCCAGCACATTTGTGGTCCTGAGCCAGGAGGGCTTTGTGTTCAGTAGTCTGCTCTCACATGCATCTCGCCACCGGGCCATCATGAACAGGGCACAAAGAGAGGGGCCTCTGCTGTTTGTTTGGGGTTGAGCCGCCAGGGTGACACTTGAGCTCGTTTTGCCACAGCGATCACTTTTTCTCCTGCCTCCTGGTTGCATGCGGTTATCTTTCCACCTCTCCGGAGGTTTCTGAAGGTGTGACTACGTTTTGTCAACCGGCAAGAGTATAGAAAGGCAAGGTGAATCGCTCTGGTGAACCTTCACTCTACCAGTAGCCTGAGTGCCCTCCTGCAGTGACAGTGTGGGTGGCGCCACGCCTGCCCCCCAGATCGACATTTCTGCACGGAAGCCTCAGCAGATCAAAGGCTTGGGCGATCCCCCCGTGGTTTCCAACAAAGGTGTGGTTGGAGTCACTCCATTTCTTTGTGATTTCTGAAAAAAATTGCCCGCACCAAAAATGCTGCTTCTTCCCTGGGGAGCAGGCAGTACTGGTAGCAGCTTTGCACTGGGCCAGCTGCAGGTAACAGATAAAGCTGTAAAAGCTGTGGGAATTCTGGCCTCTGTGGCCATGGTGTCTGTCTTGGGCAGCAAAAACGCAGTGTGGGACTCTGGTAAGGAGCCCTGGCAGAGGTGTTGGTTGGGAGGTGGGCAAGACGGGATGAAAAGGTGGGCAGAACAGTCCAGCTGTGGGCTCCTTTTTCATCACGAGAGGTGGATCATCCTTCATCCATCATCCAGAAGGGAGGACCTGTTCTGGAGGGGCACTCTCGCATCAGCAACTGCAGTGTTGCATTTTACTGACTGTTTTTGGGCACGTTTCTCCATGCTGTGCTCGTTCACAAAATCTCAAATCAAGCTACTACTGCTGAGAAAAAAAATTCACTCTGCCCCCTTTTTGGACGACGAACAACAGCATTCCTCCACACCAACAGCGGACAGCTTTTTTCGACAATGTCATACATACCTTTTGAGCACGAGATGACGAGCTCGTTACGCAAGTTCTCATGGCGAGCCATCGGTAATCCGGCGCAGGGGCCTGCACCTGCAGTACCAGCACGCCGATGCGTCAAGAAAGGAATAAATAGCGTGCTCAACCAGTTGTGGGAGGGACTCGGGGCCCTGGGGACAGCTTGATGCTACCTGCTGGGCTCAGACTGGGCACTTTGACATCAACTGACCTGGTCAGGACTTCATGAAGCTGAAGGACCCCCAAACATTGCCATGAGTGCTGCAGGGGGCATTGGAGGATCTGGTCGGCATTTCGAGGGGTCTTACCCGGGAAGTGGGCATGACCACCATGCAGGTACAGCCCTGGGCAAGGGGCTGGGGGGGCTGGTGTGCCACTTCCTGCCATGCCCACAGGGCAGAAGCGTCTCATGGGGAATTACAACGTCGTGGGGACATGGGCCCTGACATAAACCCACTGCAATAACGAGGGTGATAGAGCTGATTGGTGTGGGCGTGAGGAGTGGGAAGGCAGCGTGTGCATGGAAACTGGCTGTTCTGTGAGTTTCCTGAAGCAGAAGAGAGCAGCCATGGCTTAGTTTTTCCAAGCTACAGGGAAGGATATTTTACACTTGACTTCCGGTCTTCTACGGCAAGTGCAGAGGAACAGATAAAAGCTGGAGGAACAAGAATTTCCAAGCCACGCGAACGAAAGGAAGAGACAAATGCTAGGCGGGCTTGCAGCTACCCTTCTTGCCGTTGGAGCAGGTGGGAGGTTTTGAGCTCATCACATGGGAAGACAGAGTAACAGGAGAAGAGAATTTTTAAATCACTCTCATGGTAAAATAATGTACAAGAATACAACATAACACAACTGGGGCAGGAACAGCTCCCAGTCTAGTTCTGGGCAACAATTCTGGGACTTGGTTGTCAGCCCAGCATCCAGCGGAGCCAGGCTAGGTTTATCTGACCCTCCGGCCTAAAATAAAAACTTGAATATCAGTCGACTCACCCTTTCCTCCGCTGCTCCTGATGATGCCATTTTCTGGAATGCCTAGTATTTTAAAGGGATGTTTCTAAAGACAGCCTTTGGGAGAACAAGAGGGAGAGAGATGACCACTTACAAACAGAACAAGGCAGAAAACAGAAAAGAGTTTTTAACTTTCAACATTGATCAGAAAAACATGCTTACAAGTCTGGATGACGCAGGAACACTTTATTTCTACAAAAACAATAGAACCCTTTCCCTATACAGGCTCAATCTTAATTTGATTGCTCCACCTGTGTTTCTGCGCCAAAGGTTTTGTCTCCTCTGTCTGACTCCATCCTGGTCCTAGAGAATGGGGAACTAGTGATCTTTGTAGCTGATGAGGGGATGACTAATGGAGCCAGTGACCATCGCACGACCCTCGGGGTGCAGCTGGTGTCCTGGCTCTCCCTGTCGTTGTTAGGCCAGTTGACCAGCCTTGAAAGTGTGCTGTCCTTGCAATTTTGCACACGGTCTACAGATGCCATTGCACGCAGCAGGGCCATTGTGGCGCACGCCAGTTGCCATCCCCAGAGCTGCTTCACAAACTGCCCACAGGTAAGTGGCACCTCTGAGTTCACTGGCTTTTGCCTTCGGGACTGGGCAAGATTTTATCAGTGTAAAGTAGCAGATTGAGAATTCATGTGCCAGTTTTAGAGATTTTCGAACCTTACATAAGATTTCGGTATGTCCATTTGGCATGTCGCTCCTTCCGCTGACTATAGCCTTTTCCCCTAGCTCAGAATACTGGAACTGGAATTGATGCCTTTGGGGTTTGCCTTTTTCCTCTATTCTTAAGCTTCTCGCCATTCGGTAGCAATTTCCCAGTAACAGGTGTGGCTTTTTTTACAAACATCAAAAAATGTCACCCAATAGGGATTCTGGAAACTGGTCTAGAGAGTAATTTTCAATATCAGCTTAGCAAAAGTTTGATACAGTTGACTTGTCTCGGCAGTCAAAAGTTAGATCATAAAAGACCTAGCAAGTTGAATGGACACACCCACCTGACAAGTTTATGCTGTTTATCAGTTCGCTACTCGCCTAAAAAGAGCTTAACAAGTTCCCCCCTGGTGTTCAAGGCTTATCACAGCAATGAATCAACCGCCATGCTTGAGGTATTTGTTCATTACTCATACAGTGATAGCAGGATAAACAGTACAGTAACAGTTATTTCGGTACAGTGATTCCTGGTTCTCCTGGTTTGCATTGTTTGCATTGTCCTGGAGAGCGACTCAGTTTAGTTTGCTCTGCATGGTCCCTGTTTTGCTTCTATGGTTTTTTTAGTCTTGTATCTTTTCAGAAGCAACGCACTCTCTGTGTGTCCACTAATTTAAGATGGAGAGTCCCATTCAAGAGAGCTGTAAAACAATACAGACGGCACGACACGAAGAGCACGCATTATTCCGATGCGCCACAGTGCGCGGGTATGCGATAGATGATCTACTCATGTCGGAACTACAAAGGGTTACAAAAAGAACACGGTAATCCTTTTGGAGTTCGAAATTTGACAACTTACTTCACGAGGAGAAGACACAAGCTGCCCAACGCGCTAACCAATCAGAGGGCACTGCATGACTCTCAACGTCTTTCTATTTTTCATGTGGAATATTATATATGACGGAAGGATAGCCATCATGCAGTTCATGATACCGTGCTGATCTATTTAGCCAGCAAAATTCCATCTCTCTAAAGGGGTCTTTCATAACAACGCTTGTCTCAGGTCACAAACCTGTGGCTGTGGAAAACAGAAAGATTGGAGAGGCACCACCAGAACTTTACACCGATACACCAGGCATTCAACACTCTACCTCTGGCCCACACAAACCCCAGGATTTACAAGGTTCGGAGTTGTTGGACCCAGCACTCGAAACCATCTTTCCTTGGTCCAGCTCTTGGTTTGAGGGCTGGGCGTTTCAGGGGACGGCAGGACAGGCAGCCGCAATTAAATCTGTCCAGCAGCGTACCTAGAAGCGGATCCCATTTGAGGTGGTGCTGCCATCTACTCCAAATATACTCGATTCTCAGGCAAGCTTCCAAAGAGATGGAAAAATGGCCAATAGCATTATTTTGCAAAGTACGAAATCTTGCAAAGCACAAAAATACAACAATAATAAACTGACAAGAAGTGGGTACAATATGCGTACACTAGAGTAGGTTTCAACATTTAGGAAGCTGGGTAAATCTATTTATCGGCAGCGTGAAGCAACTGCATAACTTGGATCACTCACAGAGTGAAACTCTTCAGTTCAGAATGAATTATACTAGAAGCGGGTTTTCATATCCCCAGGAATTTACGACGTAGTATCATTTGATAGTATACAGTACAACTTTTTTCTGGAACCATCGCAAACCTAGAATATCCACTCTAGTTAGTGAAATCGTTCAACTTTATGACTTAGCTGAAGGATGATCCAACATACTAGAAGGAACTGAGAAGACGGTGGCCATCTGTTCCATTGTTTGCATCCTGTAACCATAAGAATCTTATGTAATTTAACTCAGGTGTCTGGGAGAGAACCTCATTTATACCGCTTCACTTACAAGGGTTGTTAGGAGGCAACTCCACATCTGGCATGTGTCTGCTGATTCGAGCAACAAAGACTTGTGGAAACCAAAACCTGGAGCAGTCCTGACCCTCCCTACCAGGTCTTTGTCGCAAATGGTGGGTGACCTTAGGAGCAACGCCATGCCATCGTGGTACTTAGGTCTCGAGGCGCAGTGGAATTTCACACGCTGACTGCACAGATGTCGTGGCAAGAATATGTGGGCTACCCTGATTCAGAACAACTGGGAGGCAGAAGAGCCACTACGTGTTGGTCCTGGAGACGCAGGGGGAGACAGCTAGACCGGAACCCAAGACTCTTAGTGCGTTTAATGTCAAGCGCTCATCAGCTTTATGGGATGGTCTGTGCCTGAAGTAAATAGCAGAGACATTTATCAAGCATCAGGTTAAGGCAGATGATGGCAGGGGTGCCGCCTGTGACCACCCGACCCTGTTGCTATAATGGACAGGCTCGGATAAATTGGGAATGTGGCATATATGTCCATATGCGAGTGACACTCAGGAGGCGATAAACCACTGGCGAGCTAATATGGAAACTATATACAGAAAGGGGAGTCAGAGGAACAGATGTAAAAATCGTGGTTTTAGACGAGAGATAACAGCGTGAAATTATTCTGCACAAAAATAATAAACCCACCATTGCATCTGAGTTCTGAATAATTTTGGTGAAATGTTTGGTGTAGGCAGTTGTTCCTTGCTGCATTAGTCCGCCGACACAGTCTCAGGTCTTGCTTTTGTTAGGGTTGTTGGGTGTCTAACTATTTCTTGATTGCAGAAGTCAGGCCCTGGTTCTGAGCAGACTTGGCATTTTTTTTCTTTCCATCTATTCAGCAGCCAAAAGCATAGGAGGGACCAAGGGAAAACACAATAGATTTAGCAGGCACGGTAGAGAGAGAAGGTAAATATAAGAGTGGGATCGCACAGGAAGTGCTGTATGTAAGGAGTGATGGCAACCTTGCAGGTAGAGGTCACAGACATCTTTTCCTTTTTTCATTGCAGTCTTTGAACTGGGGAGGGAAAATATAACCATATTTTTCAAAAGTTCAACTTTACCTTCTTTGGGCTAAGCTGATAGCACCAAATATTAATGCAAATCGTGGGATGTTGTGGCTAAATTTTGGCAAAGAAGTGACTCATGGTTTGGAGTGGATCCTTAGCGGTAGAGTCACGCTGAGGTTATCTCCACATTGGTAAAATTAACGATGAGCTGGAATTCTGAAGCAAATGCTGAGTGTTTTGCAATAATCAAGCCTGGCGGGAACATAATATTTGAAAGAGGGTCCTATAATTAATATATACTACTTATAGGATGACAGCCGAGAGAGGACTAAGCCTGTAGGGACTTTAAAGCAAGTCAATCACATGTGACACAGGGACTTCATAATTTACAGAATCATAGTGTGTCTTTTAGGGAACTTCTTTGTCTTTCAACGCGAGTTTATTGAAAAGGACTTTACGCGAGGCCTCCATGATCTGTATCATAATGTCTGCATTTATATATCCATAGACCTTACTGATGCACAACTCGAGAAAAACTCAAACTGCAGAATGGGTATTTTGCACTCATGTGAGCTATTCTTTATTCACGATTTGATCACATCATTCGATGACTGGATTACTCCTAATACAAAACAATTTTACACGTTCTCAATTTGTGTCTTACAACATCTTTGGGATAAGGTAGAGCCTTGGTCTGCACACACAGCACCTACGCAAATAGCCCTGGCAGGGCCGGCCCTCACTCCTACAGCTCACACCTGGGCTGCTCTGAGCCCCTATCATAATAGTTTTTCATATTTATATTTCACATTTATATTTAGAATTTATATTACGTATAATGTTCGTTTATATTATTACATTCTTCATATTACTTCATATATTTATATTAAATTTAATATTCTAGTTAGTATTCATATCTTTATATAATTTATTAATATATTTCTATTTAGATTTCATTTCTTAATATTCTACCTTATTCAAATAAACCCTAGTCTCTAACATATAAATAACAAAAACTTTAAAAGCTATCTTAAATTAAAACATGATATTAATATTTTTATATTTTAAATTAACATTCACATTTCATTTATTTTTTTCTTTATTAGATTAACATTTAATTATATATTAAGAGAATAACCTTTTAATTCAATAAATAAATATATTATTTTATATTATATATTCTTTATTATATTTATTTAATTAAATATTTTTATAGATAGTGGTATATTATTATATATTTGTATATTTGGATTCTATATTTTATATTATTTACTAATTTATATATTTATAAGTCTCAAAACAGCCTATAACCTAACTAAAACCAAAAAAAATCCCATTTATTTAAAAATATATTTTTAAATATAACTACTGCCATAGCTGCATGTCCACACCAGTGGCCCTAAGCTAATTCTGAAATTGTTCATCTCCTTAAGCCTGAAACGTTGCACCTTGATCTACCTGTCAGAAAGTTTTTCTTCACTCTTTTCTGGACTTTCTTAGGGTTTTTCTTGCCTTTTCTGTGGCCCTTTATTGCTTTGTTGCCTTGTTTCCTTGGGTTTTTTCCCTGCATTCTTTCTGGACTTTTTTCTGGCATTCCTTGGATTTTTTGGCGTTTTTTCTGGCGGTTTTTTTTTGGAGGCGGGGGGCTGGTGCTTTTCTGGCTTTCTTTGGTTTTTTCTGGCCTTCTTGGGGTTTTTTTTCTGGTTTTTTCCCTGGCTTACTTGTTTTGGTTTTGGGTTTTTTTTTTTTTCCTACTTCTTGGGTTTTTTCTTGGGGTCTTTTTTTCTGGGCTTTTCTTGTTTTTTTTTTTTCTGGGTTTTTCTTTTCTGGCCTTTCTTGGGTTTTGTTCTTGGGTTTTTTCTGGCCTTTCTTGGTCTTTTCTGGTTTTTTTTTCTTTTCTTTTTTGGATTTTTTATTTTTGGTGGAGTATTTTCTCCTACACAAGTTATTTTAATCATCTTTTCCTTCATTCTTTCTTTCATCATCGTTTCTAATTCATTTTTTCCTTTCACTATATCATATTTTTCTCTCATTGATATTTTTCTCTAATTCATTTTTCTCTCATTCATATTTTTTCTCTCTTCATTTTTTTTTTCTCATTCTATTTTTTCCTCATTCATATTTTTCTGCATTCATTCTTTTCTTCATCATCATTATTTCTCTCTTTCATATTTTTCTTCATCTATGATTTTTCGTCATTCTTCGCCCGAACGCTCGGGAAGACCGGCAAGGCGTAGCCCTATTGCCACTGGCTGATCAAATGTCCGTCCCAAAATCCGCCCTACGAATATTTCCCCTCGACGCAGCGCCCGCGCGCGGCGAACCGGGAATGCATCGCAGGCCAGCCGGGGGACGCGCAGAAGGCACGCAAAACCGGCCGGCAACCGGCAAGAAGAAAACCCGGCCGAATGCGCCATCTTTCCTGGCCTTAGCGTGATCATCGAGCGCGTCGCCAGCTTTACGGAAACTCGCGAGGGCACGGCCCGGCTGCCATGTTGTAACGGCAGCCTGTTGACGGCAGAGCGCGCTGCCCCTCTTGTACGAATACACGTGTGACGCATAAGCTCTTCGTCTAAACTCGGCTATTTTCGGTCTGCCCTTCGGCTACTTCGGCTGCACCTCCGCTATCTTTCGGCTTTCAACTCGCCTCTTCGTCTATTCTCGCTTATTTCGACTACCACTGGCTCTTCGTCTGAACTGGCTATATTCTCGGCTTGGTACTCGCTCTTGTTATAACTCGGCCTATTTTCGCGCTTTAACGTCGGCTATTTTCCGGGCTCTTGGAAGATTCCGCCTCGGCTCGGCTCCTGAGGCGGGAAAGCGGGCGAGGGGGCCCTCGAGAAGAGAGACGTTTACCCAGACGCTCTCAGAAACCCGCCAAAACGGCCGCCCCATGGCGGTCCTGACCACAGCCCGTGTCGGTACACTGAAACGCCAGAAGAAAATCCCGCCGGGCCCGCACACGGCGTCGGCGATCCGTGCAGGAAGTCCCGCATAACCCTCGGGGTCCTTCCATTTGGCCGCCCTTTTGTTCGCCGCCTGTTGAGAAAGGTGCAAGCGAGTCCGCGACCACCGCGACATCGCTCGCCCAGAGGCGGCCTCACCGCCTGCACCTGTCCGCGTGCGGCTGCACTACCGGCTACAGCTCTGCCACAAGGCGGGCAGCGACGCCGCCCACCCAGTCGGGGGCGCCTTGGGCTGCGGTCAGCGAAAGGCGGCCAAAAAAAGAACAAGGGGCGATCCCCGCCAAAAACTCCTACCGAAATAAATGCGCCAAAACAACACGGGGAAAAAAAAACGCTCCTGCTAACCCAATACGGATCAAAAAGCCTACCAAAAACAAAACCAAACCAATTTCTCTTTTAAAAATAATTTTAAATATTTTTAAATATAATTTTTCGTGTTTCTATTCACATATCTATTATAATGTATATTGATGTATATAACTGGTTTTATTTATACATTTCCACTTACAAATATTTTTAATATTCTATAT
This sequence comes from Sporophila hypoxantha, assembly GCA_002167245.1. Classification (NCBI taxonomy): domain Eukaryota; kingdom Metazoa; phylum Chordata; class Aves; order Passeriformes; family Thraupidae; genus Sporophila; species Sporophila hypoxantha. Next base: position 19,508 of record NDFG01000176.1, read on the forward strand.
TACATCTATTACCCTATAATTAAGTTTATTTATATTTTATACGTATTTACATTATAGTGTAATATTTCTGTGTTAGGATTCATTACTTTCTGTACACATTTGTTTAAATAAATTCCCTGCCTCTCCCATATAAAAGCCCAAAAAAGAACCCTTCAATTTTCAACTGCATTTAATTTTTAAAAACATATTTTTAAATATTTTATTCACATTGTTTATTTATAATGGTATATTGATTTTATGTTATTTTGTTACATTTATAATTTATAATTTCTGATTTATAGATAAAATTTTATATTTCTATATTAACATCTATTCTATTACTTATATTTATTTATATTTTCTGTTCATCAATTTTATCTATGATTATATATGTTATGTGTTTAAGAATCTTCACTTTTGTGAACACTTATATTATATTTTAATAAAACCCCCCGCCTAGCCTTCCCAACATTAAAGCCAAAAGAGAACCCTTCTTTTCAACTGTATTTAAATATTTTTTTGAATTTATTTTTTAGATATTTATATTCACATTAACTGTAGCGGTGTTATTTGTAATTCCTATATTACATTTTCTCTATTATGTATTCTTAACTTATATTTATATTGTACATATATATTTTATATCTTGATTAATATATCTGCGCATAATGTAGAAATAATAACAGCAATATTATATATTTTGTATTATTTACAATAAACCTGCTGACGTAGCCCAAATGACGAACAAGAAAAAAAAAAAAAAAAAAACCGAAAAAAAACAAACCAACGCACTTCTTTAACAATATTATAAGATAGATTTTCACCTTCCTTGTTTTCAGTACTTTATACTTCACTCTATCCTTGAAATGTAGATTAATGTATATAAAGGCAGCGTTTTAATTTATATCATTTCGGATTATAAATTTCAATAATAGATATAAACTTTAATCCTATATTGACAGAAGTTCTATAAGTGGAGTAGCAGATGTTGTATAAGTTTTTAATACATATTTTTGTCTATTGATTAAATATCTTCTGCTGTTAAGATTTGTTAGCTTCTGTAACACGTTATTTAAGGAGCAAATTAAAGAACGCACTGGCCTCGTACCGCCAAATTTAAGAGCCAAAAAGAACGTCCCTTTCTTTTTCAAACTATAAATTACACTATCTTTATATTTATATTTCGCCAATTTATTGAGAATATTTATATTGCTAGAGTAATGTTATTCAGTATATTCCATACTACATTCTAGTTCATGTTACTGAGTACATATAGGTTATATTTTAAAGTTTTTAATATATCAGTTTAGTAAAACCCAAGCTTTATTAAGCAAGATTCATTCTATTATATGAAAAGTAGTTTGTCTATCTTTCTGATTAGAACAATTTCTAATCAGGTCTTACCTTCTTTTCACCTCGAATGCCAATTCGCCATTACCACAGAAAACAAGCACGGCTTTTTTTTTTTCAACAAATCTTACTTTAAAAATTTTTAAAATAATTTACTTATTTTTTCGTACATTCTATTCCTGTTTCAGTTTTTATATATTTTTTTTAATTTTTATTTAATTTTTACTAGAGTTTAAAAGGAATTTAAATAGAATTAGGAGAAATCCTTTTAATATAACAATAGGTTTTGTAAATATTATAATTTTTCTAAATTTAATATTGGTAATTATTTATATTTATATAATATTGTTAGATTCGGGGGTGAGTGGTGAGAGGGATTTATGTGCAGATATGGTTATTAAGGATAATTGGATATATGTATGGAATTATCTAAAATTTTAATTAAATTTTATATTTTATTTACACCCACATGAATCAGAAGCGCACCGACGTCACACAAATAAAGGCCGACAAACTATTACCACAATTTACTTATAAACTCGAATATCTTTTTAATATTTTTAATATTTAAGGAACCAATCTTATAAAAGTCTATAGTATTTTTATATTTATATCACATAGACTATAAAATCAATTTAATCCTAGTAATTTATTAAGGGTAAGGGATGCGGGGTTATTCAGCGTGGAAGTCTAGAGAATAATCAATTCAAGATATATTGTAAGTTTTTTAAGAGTCAACTTAATACGAATTTCAGAAGTTGTGATTTCGCCTTTAAATGTTATATGTCTAAGCAAGAAGTTGGTTCGGTCACCATGCACGCTTTTTGGCGCATTTCTGTTGAGTGTATTAAGTCTCTGGTCTGTCTTTACCCACGGAGAGCTGACCCCTTTGTCAATTCATACACTCTCATACTTTTCCCCTAATTCTCTGGTTACTTTTCCCTAAAATTGATACCGTCATCTATAATTAATTAGCTTCATAGCATCCTATATTTGACATCAATCCATTCAATTCACTCAACACATCAGAACCACCAACATACCTCACTGTCACACGGTACGCAGGATCAAACGCTCATGATCCCGTGCAGCATATCAGTAACAAACCTAATTTTAATTACTGACACATACAAAGATCCCCCAATTTAACCCTAACAAACTCAATAAAACCTAATTGTAACAATCGCTAATTTTACACAATCCCAAACTAGAATAGCCCAAACCTCCCGGACATTCTCATCCTAATTAACTTCCTCCTACACACCAAAAAACTCAAATACACATTGGAATGGCATAACTGCTAGATAAAACAAAACACTACCCATAAAATCAAAACCATTCACTAAACTCAAAACTGTGCACATGGCCCTAAACATTACTAAAAAAAGTCCCCAAAGCCTACCCTTTATGCTAATCGCACAATTAATAACAAATAATATATAAAAGTATTTTAAAAAATTTAAACTAATAAAGGCATTAAAATAAATTTCTAAACTATAAATACTAAAACTATTAAAAAAATATCACTGTAACGCCAACCGCCACCCCCAATTAAAAACATATTGCTCTATAAGCACCCCACATAATAAATGCCCCTGTTCCCCAAAAATAAAACTAAAAAAAGACAATCGAAAACAGTCAGAGAAATTGAAACTTAGGAACACTAGAAACACCAGAACGCTCAAAAGTTTAACAACCTATCTCTTATCCCATAACACAACTAAAACAACATAAAACAAATACATCTAATTCTGTAAAAAAACCGCACCTTCAACACCACTACAGTAAAAAAACGTTCAAAATTAAAACTGCATTTAATACGTAACAGCCATCTAATCAATTAGAATTAACACGGAGGACTGGACCAAACTCCAACAGCAGCCGGGCTGCCCTAACAATCCTGTATGTATACTCTACATAACGGCAAACAAACCAAATCCCATAGAATCCTATCAGACTATGTTTACGAATCTACAAAAGAAATATCTAATTGAAATTAAATCCCTACCTCAATGACAAACCAAAACGCCAACTAACCCAGAAAGTCCAACAGTTCTTAGCACCCCCAGAGCTCCAAAAAACAATTACACAGAGCTTAATAATACCCAAAAGAAATAAAAACACAAGCTTCACACCTCCATTAGCCCCCACCAACAGAATAAAATAACAGTGAAGGGAAAGAAATTCCACCCCACCAGGCCATTTTTTTTTTTTTTTCCTGTTTTCTATCTTTTTTTACTCTCCTCGCCCACCACCCACCTGCTCCTGCCCTGCAGTGGGGCTCCCTCTCCTGGGGACCTTGGGCTGCCCCCAATGGCATCCGAGCCCTGAATCTTCACCCCCTTTTCCTGACCCCCAAAGAAGGCGCAGAACGAGTCCGACTGCCTGGACAGCAGCGCAGCGCTTCCTCCAAGCCCTTTCCACATGCACATGGCCCCAGAAAGGGATTCTGCTACAACAAGAAAGGGGGGGCAGCCCCTAGAAGGGTTGAGGTTCTTCCCCAGCCTCGCTGTCCCGGGCCAGGGACAGCAAGAGGGAGCGGCAGAGACGGCGGGGCCAGCGCGGCACAGAGCGGGGACCGCTCTCAGCGCCATGCCGGGAAAGCCGCAGCTCTGGCGGTGTCGGGCGGGCTGTTTGACTGGCACGGGGCAATCCGCCGAGAGCCTCCGGCCCCGTGTGGGGACTCCTGCAAGGGCCGAGGGGCGCCGGGCTCCGGCACTCGCTCGGGGCTTGATTCTCCGGCACCCCGAGCCCCGCCGCTGTGGGGCAAAGAAGGAAAGGGGGCACGGGAAGAGAGGAGCGAGAGCAGGGCATGAGAAAGGGTAGGCAGGGAGGTCAGGCTGCGGAGGAAAGTGGAACGGAAGGGAAAGCCCGGGAGGGGGAAGAAGGAGGGTGGACACAGGAGGGAGAGAGGGGGAACAGAAGGGAGTGGCGGCGTACGGACAGGACAGGAAGGAGCCGGGTTTTTGGGGGGAGAGGGTATGGGGGAAAGGGAGCGAGAGAAGGCGAATACGGGGAGAAGGAAGGAGGGCTAGAGAGAGGGACAGGCGGGGAAGCCGCACAGAGCCCCGGCTGCAGCCCGAGCCCGGCCCGGCTCCTCGCCCTGCCCGGGATGCTGCGCTCAGCCGAGCTCGGCTCGCTTGGGAGACACTCGGCTAGAGTCGGCTCTTCGGCTAGATTCAGCTATTAGCGGCTAAACTCGGCTATTGTCGGCTACATTCGGCTGCATTCGCCTCTTCGGCGCGCCTCGGCTCGCTTCGCCAAACTCGGAGCCGCTCGGTGTGTTCGCCGCGGCGCGGCTTGGCTCCCTGAGAGCGGGCAAGCGGCTCCACCTCATGTTAAAGTTGCCCAGCTCGGGGCTCTCCTGCTGCCGCGTCCCACGGGTGGCCCGGCCATCGCACGGACACCACCGGGAGCGCGGGAGCGTGGGACAGGAGCTCATTAGGCTGTGACCGCACTCGCGCTAATTAGCGCGCKCGACAGCAGCAGGCTCGGTTCGGCTGAGCTCGGCTCGCTTCAGGRAGCCTCGGAAGCCTCGCCTCGGTTCGCTCGAGGTCGTCAGGTTCGGCTGCTCTCGTAATTTCGGCACTTTTGAAACAAGATTCAGTTGTGTTTTCATTTCCTTTTAGTTCATTTGGATTTGGTTGGAAGTCCTTAGGGAGTGCAATATGCCAGCTGCACTCTTCTGCATGTGTTTTATACCCAGAAGCTTCAGAAGCCTCCTAGAGTTTCAGAGATTCAGCTGCTGTATAAATTGGGAGAGGAGGGGCAGGCTCTGGGAGGGAAGGACAGAGAAACAGCATGGAAGAACAGTTTGGCAGAAAGGCACAAACTGTACCATGTGCTAGTCGCTAAACATCACAAACTGAACCATGAAACAGAAGCCAACTGCGTATGTGCAGTGGTACATCTATTTTCAGTAGATAGTTTGGGATTTTTAAAAGAAAACAATGATTGCGCGATGGTTGCGCTGAGTTTAAGCTGCACGTGTTCAATTCTGGCGTTTCAGGGATGTGTCTTACTCGTCTCCAAACCGAATGGATGCAGGAAGCCTCTTGCCAGAAAATTACTTCAGTTTTGATATTTCAAATTCCAGCAATATACTGCTTGGAAATGCATCCTGCCAAAAGCATTTCCATGTTATTGCCATGGTCCATCCCATTCTGTGTCTGTATTTTCTGGTGTACTGAATATGTATCCCTTTGTTCCTTCATAGCCTTGGGAATCTCAGTCTTTCTGCAGGAGTTTTCCTCATGAGGCTGTCTGTGCAGATCCTTGGGGCTTTCCTGTTAAGGACAAATTTGAATTTATTTTTGTTTTAAAGCTAGGATAGCAGTGGGAGTTTGAGGAGGAGATTGCACACCCTCTCCCCTTTTCCTTGCACTCTGTGCAATGAATGCAGAGCGAGTGAGTGGGATGTCTGCAGCCCATAAAGGTGATTTGCAGTGAAGAAAGTGCCCAGCAAGAGCAGAGGGCAAGGGGAGAGAGAGCCCCAGCCCTACTGAAAAGCTGAGCAGCAGCAGAATCCAAAGTGCTTTTGTGTCCTTGCAGTTAGAACTGCACAGCCTCTGCATGTAGGAATGAATGGTCTCAGTTTACACTGGGAATCCCTGCAAATAATTTATTTGTAATGCCTGATGTGTTGGTTTTGCATGGCTTGGCTATCAAAATTTTGGAAATTTTAGTAATAACCACTGCAGGTTACTTTGCTTTTAAATTTTTTTTAAGCATGTTGTTTATACCTTTGAGAATACTCCCTAAAACATGAAATACTATTATTATTATTATTATTAATAATAATCCAATAATAATAATATAATTCAAAGTTTGCATACAAGCAGCTCAAATGACAGTGTATCAATGTTTGAAATAGCCTTGAGTGACATCCCTGCTTTTTGTAACCCATTTGACATCTTCATGCAGGTCTGAACAGTGCAGTTTGTGCATGTCTTCAATCAAATAAAAATCCCACAGAAGCTGATAGCTCGCCTCCAGATGTTGGGCTTTGCAAACAAAATACAGATTTTGTTGTGCAGTTTGATCCTTTGTAGCATGGATTTACCAGAACTGTTGGTCGTGAGGGGCAGGAACAATCCCAGGTTAGAAACACTTCAGAGCTGCTCTGAAAAGAGAGTGGATGTTTAATGAAGCAATGTAATTTCTCAGGGCGTAGGAGGGATAAGATGCTGTGTAGCCATGATATTTTCTGAAAAATCCTTTTGCTAGGGTTTTCCTCCTGAGAAGCTGAGAGGGCCTCAGGAACAAAATGCAAACAATGGTTATCTGCTGCTGTGGGATGCAGCAGGTGGATCTGTGACTGGTCTCATGTGTTGTTTCTCATTAATGGCCAATCACAGCCCAGCTGGCTCGGACTCTGAGAGTCACAAGCCTTTGTTATCATTCCTTTCTATTCCTTTCCTTGCTAGCCTTCTAAGAAAATCCTGAAAAAAAAGAATAGAAGAAATCCTTTCTTCCATTCTTTTGTATAGTTTTATTAGAATATATATATCATAAAATAATAAATCAGCTTTCTGAAACATGGAGTCAATGTTCTCGTCTCTTCCCTCGTCCTGGGACCCCTGCAAATTCCCACAATGGTACACACAACACACCACACACACACACACCACACACAACACAAATCTTACTTAGTGCAAGTCAAGCCTTGCATTTATGAACTGGATGGTTTTGATGCTGTGCATAGGAAAAAAAAAGTCTTTTGTTTTGCTGGTAATATCAAGATCCAAGTGTGCTTTTTTTACAAGGTAAACCTGTTTGGCCTAAGTCATCACATGGGTTCAGGATCATACCCACCCTTCTGCCTGAAATTAAGAGAACTACTTCTTTTTGGTGCAGAAGATGAACTTAATGAGATGATGATTTTTCCAGGTACTCAGAACTCATTTTAGAAACCAATTCTTCTCTAGGAATTAAAAAAACCTAACTTGGGAATTTTAAAATTCAGTATAAAAAGCATATTTCACTCTAAAGTGAAGCTGGAATGAAAGTGGTGAAATGGCTGTATTTTATTCCTTCTTGAAAAAAAAGCAACCTGAAAATTACAGAAATTAAGAAACTTCAGCTTTTTGTGTTATTGTAATACTGTCTGAGGCATGAGCTATAATAGTTCTTGTTTCTAAAACTACAAACAGATGTAGATGAATGACTGAAAGCAGGAAATTCTTTAGTCACAAACTGCACTGTTCAACCTGCATGAAGATGTCAATGGGTTACAAAGAGCAGGGATGTCACTCAAGGCTATTTCAAACATTGATACACTGTCATTTAGCTGCTGGTATGCAGACTTTGAAATACATAGGTAGGATTATTATCATTAATGTATTTCATGTTTTAGGGAGTATTCTCAAAGGAATAAACAACATGCTTAAAAAATTTAAAAGATTTTGTGCTGCGCCGCGGTGCCCGCGTGCAGAGCCGGTGGCGGCGGCAGCGGCGGGACAGGGCGCAGGCTGCCGGCTCCGGCGGGACAGCGGCACGCAGCGGCTCGGCACCGGGAGGCGGCACCGAGGCTGCGCCGGAAGCAGCGCGGGCTGGGGGCGGGGCCGTGGAGCGACACCGGCTCCGTGCGGCGGGGCCCGGGAGCAGCGCTGGGGCTGCACGGGGAGGCGCGGAGTGACAGCGTTGGTGCGGGGGGAGGTGTAGCAACTGCGCATGCGTGGGATGCGCCTGCGGGCGGGGAGAGTAATGGCGATGCGCGGGATGCGCTGCGGGCGGGAGGGATTGTAGCAATGCGCATGCGTGGATGCGCCTGCGGGCGGGAGGGATTGTAGCAATTGCGCATGCGTGGGATGCGCATGCGGGCGGGGAGGATTGTAGCAACTGCGCATGCGTGGGATGCATGCGGGCGGGGGGGAATTGTGAATGCGCATGCGTGGAGCGTCGCGGCGGGATGCGCATGCTGGGTGACGTCCACGTCAGCGTGGACAGGCGTGCGCGTGCAGGCGCGTGGCAGCGCGACTGCAGCGCCTGCCACGCGACCGGCACGCGCCTGCCACGTGACCGGCACGCGACCCGCAGCACTGCCACGTGACCGGCACGTGTCCGGCACCGACTGCCACGTGACGGCACGTGACCGGCACGCGAGTGCCATACGGCACGTGACCGGCACGCGACTGCCACGTGACCGGCACGTGCCGGCACGCCGAGTGGCCACGTGTCCGGCACGTGACCGGCACGCGAGTGCACGTGACCGGCACGTGACCGGCACGCGACTGCCACGTGACCGGCCACGTGGCCGGCACGCGAGTGCCACGTGCCGGCACGTGTCCGGCACGCGACTGCCACGTGACCGGCACGTGTCCGGCACGCGACTGCCACGTGACCGGCACGGCCGCACGCGATGCCACGTGACCGGCACGTGCGGACGCGACTGCCACGTGCCGAGTGTCCGGCGCGACTGCCACGTGACCGGCACCGCGACCGGCACGCGGACTGCCACGTGACCGGCACGTGTCCGGCACGCGATGCCACGTGACCGGCACGTGTCCGGCACGCGAGTGCCACGTGTCCGGCACGTGTCCGGCACGCGAGTGCCACGTGACCGGCACGTGTCCGGCACGCGACTGCCACGTGACCGGCACGGTGCCGGCACGCGACTGCCACGTGACCGGCACGTGCCGGCACGCGAGTGCCACGTGACCGGCACGTGTCCGGCACGCGACTGCCGCACGTGACCGGCACGTGTCCGGCACGCGGTGCCACGTGACCGGCACGTGCACGGCACGCGCTGCCACGTGACCGGCACCGGTCGCACGCGATGCCACGTGACCGGCACGTGTCCGGACCGACTGCCACGTGACCGGCACGGCCGGCACGCGACCGGCCGCGTCCACGCTGACTAGTGACGTCACACACGCATGCGCATTGCTACAATCCCCCGCCGCGAGCGCCTCCCACGCATGCGCAATTGCTACAATCCCCCCGCCCGCATGCGCACCCACGCATGCGCATTGCTACAATCCCCCCGCCCGCAGCGCCTCCACGCATGCGCATTGCTACCATCCTCCCCCGCCCGCAGGCGCATCCCACGCATGCGCAGTTGCTACACCCTCCCCCCGCACCAGCGCTGTCACTCCGCGCCTCCCCGTGCAGCCCAGCGCTGCTCCCGGGCCCCGCCGCACGGAGCCGGTGTCGCTCCACGGCCCCGCCCCCAGCCCGCGCTGCTTCCGGCGCAGCCTCGGTGCCGCCCCGGTGCCGAGCCGCTGCGTGCCGCTGTCCCGCCGGAGCCGGCAGCCCTGCGCCCTGTCCCGCCGCTGCCGCCGCCACCGGGTCTGCACGCGGGCACCGCGGCGCAGCACAAAAGCTCCGTTTCAATGAAACATCTGTTTGTATTCGGCATTGAAATTGAAAAACCCTGTGAAAGGGGATACCGCAGCTAACTTGGCAAGCACAAGCTTCTGTAAAAAGGAGGTGAGTGAGACTGTCAGAGGAGTTATGGAACGTTAAACATGATGCAGTATGGTATCTATTGATTTACTTCTGTCATTCGATGCTGCAGCAGAAACGAGGAAAGCTACAGTGTCAAACTGATTCTGCAGTCACTATTGGATTAATAAAGGACGAGCCTGGGGGCAGAAGCACTTCTCCAGTTAAAGCAAGTGTGGACATTTTTATACCTGAGGAAATTCAAGGAAGGCGACATCTTCCATATGCAATCATCTTTTTATTTTAATTTCGGCACTTTTGAAACAAGATTCAGTTGTGTTTTCATCTCCTTTTTATTCTTTGGATTTGGTTGGAAGTCCCTTAGGGAGTGCAATATTTGCCAGCTGCACTCTCTGCATGGTGTTTTTTACCAGAAGCTTCCAGAAGCACTCCTAGAGTTTCAGAGTTCAGTGCGTGTATAAATTGGAGAGGAGGGGCAGCTCTGGGAGGGAAAGGGACATAGAACACCAGCATGGAAGAACAGTTTGGCCAGAAAGGCACAAACTGTAACCATGTGCCAGTCTGCTAAACACACAAACTGAACCATGAAACAGAGCCAACTGGTATGTCAGTTGGTACATCTATTTTCCAGTAGATAGCTTTTGGGATTTTTAAAAGAAAACAATGATTGCGCGATGGTTGCGCTGAGTTCAGCTGCACGTGTTCAATTCTGGGCGTTTCAGGGATGTGTCTGGACTCGTCCTCCAAACCGAATGGAGCCCAGGAAGCCCTCTGCCAGGAAAAATTACTCAGTTTTGATATTCAAATATTCCAGCAATATACTGCTGGAAATGCATCTGCCAAAAGCAGTTTCCATGTTATTTGCCATGTCCATCCCATTCCCTCACATTAACCTGTGTCTGTATTTCATGGATGTTACTGATATGTACCCTTCATGTTCCTTCATAGCCTTGGGAATTCTCAGCGTCTTTTGCAGGGAGTTTCCTCAATGAGGCTGTCTGGTGCAGATCTTGGGGCGTTCCTTTAAGGACAAATTTGAATTTATTTTGTTTTAAAGCTAGGATAGCAGTGGGAGTTTGAGGAGGAGATAGTGCACACCCTCCTCCCTTTCCTTGCACTTCTGTGCAATGATGCAGGCGATAGTTGGATGTCATGCAAGCCCATAAAGGTTGATTTGCCCAGGCAAGAAATGGCCAGCCAAGAGCAGAGGGCAAGGGGAGAGAGAGCCCCAGCCCCTACTGAAAGCGAGCAGCAGCAGAAATCCAAAGTGCTTTTTAGTCGTCCTTGCAGTTCTAGAACTGCACCAGCCTCTGACAGGTTAGGAATGAATTGCGTCTCAGTTTCGCACTGGAATCCCCTGCAAACAATATATTTGTAATCCTGATGTGTTGGTTTTGCATTGGCTCTGGTTATCAAATTTGGGAATTTTAGTTAATAACCACTGCAGGTTTACTTTGCTTTTAAATCTTTTTTCTAAGCATTGTTGTTTATAACTTTGGAATACTCCCTAAACATCGATAATTTTAATTATTATTATTATATAATAATAAGCCATCAATAATAATAATATTCAATAGTCTTGCATCTTAAAGCAGCTGTCAAATTGACACGGAATGTATCAATGTTTGAAATTAGCCTTGTAGTGACCATCCCTGCTCTTTTGTTACCCATTTGACATTTCATGCAGGGCTTGACAGGTGCATGTTGTGCATGTCTTTCAATCAAATTAAAAATCCCACAGGAAAGCTGGATAGGCTCACCTCCAGATGCTTGGGGGTTTGCAAACAAAATACCAGATTTGTGTTGTGCAGTTTGATCCTTTTGTAGCATGGAATTTACAGAACGTTTGTGTCGTGAGGGGCAGAGAACGCAATCCCAGGTTAGAAACACTTCCAGAGCTGCCTCTGAAAAGAGGAGTGGATGTTTAATGAAGCAATGTTAATTTGCTCAGGGCGTTAGGAGGGATAAGATGCTGTGTAGCCATGATATTTTCTGAAAAAATCTTTTGCTAAGGAGTTTTTCCTCCTGAGAACTTGAGAGGCTCAGGAACCAAAATGCAAACAATTGGTTATCTGCTGCTTGTGCGGATGCAGCAGGTGGACTGTGATTGGTCTCATGTGGTGTTTCTATCATTAATGGCCATCACAGCCCAGCTGGGCTCGGACTCTGAGAGTTCACAAAGCTTTGTTTCATTCCTTTTCTATTCCTTTCCTTGCTATCGCTCTCTAGAAAATCCTGGAAAAAAAAAGAATAGAAGAAATCCTTTCTTCCATTCTTTTGTTATAGTTTTATTGAATTATATATATACATAAAATTATAAATCAGCTTTCTGAAACATGGGAGGTCAATGTCTCGTCTTTCCCTTGCGTCCTGCGGACCCCTGCAAATTCCCAAATTTGGTCACACATCACACACACACACACACACACACACACACACAACAAAATTTATCTTAGTGCAAGTCAAGCCTCTGCATTTATGAACTGGATGGTTTGAATGCTGCTGCATAGCCGAAAAAAAAAGTCTTTTGTTTTGCTGGTAATATCAAGATCCAAGTGTTGCTTTTTACAAGGCTAAACCTGTTTTGGCCTAAGTCATCACATGGGTTCAGGCATCATCCCCACCCTTCTGCCTGGAAATTAAGAGAACTACTTCTTTTTGGTCTGCAGAAGATGAACTTTAATGACGATGAATGAATTTTTTCAGTACTCAGAAACTCATCTTTAGAAACCAGTTCTTCTCTAAGGAATTAAAAAACCTAACTTGGTGAATTTTTAGAAACTTTCAGTATAAAAGCATTATTTTCACTCTTAAAGTGAAGCTGGAATGAAAGTGGTGAAATGGCATGTTATTGTTATTCGCTTCTTGACAAACAAAGGCCAACCTGAAAATTACAGGAAATTAAGAAAACTTCAGCTTCTTGTTGTTTATTGTAATACTGTCTGAGGCATGCAGCATATAATATAGTTCTTGTTCTAAACACAACAGAATGTAGATGAATGACTGAAAGCAGGATTCTTTAGTCCCGGAGGGGGGAAGAGGAAGGGGGACCAGGAGGGGGAGAGGGGGAACAGAAAGGGAGTACCGGGGTAGGTACGGACAGGACAGGAAGGAGCCGGGTTTTTGGGGGGAGAGGGTATGGGGGAAAGGGAGCGAGAGAAGGCGAATACGGGGAGAAGGAAGGAGGGCTAGAGAGAGGGACAGGCGGGGAAGCCTCACAGAGCCCCGGCTGCAGCCCGAGCCCGACCCGGCTCCTCGCCCTGCCCAGGATGCTGCGCTCAGCCGAGCTCGGCTCGCTTCGGAGACACTCGGCTAGAGTCGGCTCTTCGGCTAGATTCAGCTGTTAGCGGCTAAACTCAGCTATTGTCGGCTACATTCGGCTGCAGTTGCCTCTTCGGCGCGCCTCGGCTCGCTTCGCCGAACTTGGAGCCGCTTGGTGTGTTCGCCGCGGCGCGGCTCGGCTCCCTGAGAGCGGGCAAGCGGCTCCACCTCATGTTAAAGTTGCCCAGCTCGGGGCTCTCCTGCTGCCGCGTCCCGCGGGCGGCCCGGCCATRGCACGGACACGACCGGGAGCGCGGCGTGGGACAGGAGCTCATTAGGCTGTGACCGCACTCGCGCTAATTAGCGCGCCCGACAGCAGCAGGCTCGGTTCGGCCGAGCTCGGCTCGCTTCAGGCAGCCTCGGAAGCCTCGCCTCGGTTCGCTCGAGGTCGTCAGGTTCGGCTGCTCTCGCCTTGCTTCGGCTGAGCTCGTTCCATTCGGCCGAAGGCGGCGTCGTTTGGTTGTGTTTTTATAACTGTCTTTATCTCTTGATTGTATATTTCTCTATTTAGATTTCTATTTCTATAATACTTCTGTTATTCCAAATAAAAACCCAGTCTCTAACCAAATAAATACAAAAACCTTCTTTTAAACGATATTGAAATATTTTTATACTTTGTATAATTACATTCACATTTATCATTTCTTTTGATGCATTACATTAATTATATATATAATATATAAAATTCTAAAAATATATTTAAATTATTAGTTAAATTATGTATCATATCTACTGCTACAACTATTTTTTTCTTATATTTTTAAATTTTATCTGTATGTATTTATTATATATTTCTACACTTACATTTCTACCTTTATATTATTTGTATTTATAATTTTTATAATCAAAACCCTGCCTTATTGACAAATTTAAAAAACCCGCTTTATTTAACTATTTTTAAAATATTTTTATATTTATAATTTTCATGTTTATATTTATAATTTGTTCTATATTACATGATCACATACCTGCTCCTGCACCACAGTGGGGCTCCCTCTCCTGGGGACCTTGGGGTGCCCCCAATGGCATCCAAGCCCCGAGTCTTCACCCCCTTTTCCTCTATTTAGAAACTATACTGGAACTTTTTTCTGAAAACAAAGACATTACCTAAATCCTCTCCCTATGTCCTAGACAGACAGATATTCAATTATTAGCTGACTGGGCAGCAGTTTCTTAAAAAGAATGATAAACAATATGTAAACATTTTAGCTACAAGCAAATAGGCAAATCTGAACAAGATACTGGTGACCAACCACTGAAGTTATTTTGAAGCAATTTTTTTAACGATAAAATATTGATACCACAAAAATAAAGCAAAAAGATAACTACTGGCTAAGAAAAAATTAACTTTTGACAACCTGAATGTTGGTCAACAACAACATTCCAACAACACAGGCTTTTCCCCAATGTCATACCTTATAACTACCTCTCTTGGGAATTCTCATGTATCCCAAAAGGAATAAATACCTCAGAGTGTCCTAAAGCAAAAAGTAGCACACATGAGCTCCTCACACTCCTAGGAGGAAAAAGAAGAAGAGATACTGGAACCCCTATGCTGAGATTCAGGAGACGAGAGCAGGAGGCGCTGAGACTGAAGTAGAATGGTCAATACATAAAGTCACACATTGTCCAAGAAAATGGTCAATACATCAAAAAACACAAGATCATTTACAACCATCTTAAAAATGCCAGTCTGTAGAAACCAGCAAGGACTGGCGCCCAAGAAATCTGCAACAGACAACCCCATTGAGGAAAATACTGCAGAAAGACCTGAGATTCCCAAGGCTATGAAGTAACATAAAGATACATAGTTAAAGTACGCTAAAAAATTACAGATACACAGACAAGAATGTGATGGACAATGGCAATAACATTGTAAATGCTTTTGGCTGGAGTAATTCAAAAGACAGAGTATATTGCTGGTATTAGTGTAATATACAAAACTCGAACAGTAATTTCTGGCAGAGGACTTCCTGCAATCAATTCCGGTAAGCGTTTGGAGACCATAAGACACACCACCTAAACGCAGAATTAAGAAACACATGCAGCCGAAACCATCACGCGCAATAATTTTTTTTCAATTTAACAATCCCAAACCTATATACTTAAAAATATACGTACCATTAACACATACACAGTTGGCTTATATATTTACGTTCAGTTTGTGATGTTTAGTGACTAGCACATGTAACATGTTCTGCCTTTCTGCCAAATTGTTCTTCCAATCCTGTGTTCTCTGTACTTACGTCTCCAGAGCCTCGCTCCTCCTCTCCCAATTTTATATTATTTGAATCTCTGAAAGTTCTAGAAGCGCCTTCTGAAGCTTCTTGTATAGTAAAACACATGCAGTAGAGTGCAGCTGTTATCAACTCCGCTAAATTGACTTCAAAACAAAACCAAATTAAATAAAAGGAAATGAAAACACAACGAATCTTTTTTCAAATAATGCTGAAATGAAAAAAAAAGAATGATTGCATAGGAAGATTCGCCTTCATGAATTTTTCTCAGGTATAGAATGTCCACATTTGCTTTAACTGGAGAAGTGCTTCTGCCCCATGCTCGTCCTTATATTAATCTAATAGTGACTGCAGAATCAGTGTGACACTGTACTTTCCTCTTTTCCTGCTGCAGCAATCTAATTACGAAGTAAATAAATATATACCATACTTACATAATTGTTTAACATTCCATAACTACTCTGAAGTTTTCACTCACCTCCTTTTTACAAAAGCTTGTGGTTGCCAAGTTAGCTGTGGGTCCCCTTTCAACAGTGGTTTTCAATTTCACTGCCTTAATACAAACAGATGCTTCATTTAAACATGAA